>JAMPIV010000158.1:197500-797500 GCA_024509875.1 Oreohelix idahoensis
AGATAGACTACATTTTCTACATTGGAAGATCTGGAATATGCAGATGACATTGCACTGCTATCTATCTATCTACATTCACTATCTACTACATCCTATCTATCTAACGGATCTATCTTAATATCTATGGCTAGCAGGTGGGCTTCTAACATCAATCTAAAGAAGACAGAGGTCTGACCGATCCAACGTGAGTAAATTTTTTTTTTTTTAAGAAATCAGACCTTTCAAACAGATAAACATATAATACAATATAACACCATACGGCAAATATTGACATCTAACAACAGAATGAACGAAAGCAAGTGAATCTTGTTTTTTTTTTTAGTCTAAACAACATTTCACAATCCTCTTCAGTACAACATAAGCTACAAAATTAGGATTCCAATAGCAGCTGTATGTGCTTTCTGTGCTTCTATATGGCTCAGACCTGGAGAGTTACAGAGAAGGAAATGTGAAAATTGTCCTCTTTTCACACAACATGCCTAAGAAAAATTATCCGAATCTTTTGGCCGAATACCATCACCAACCAAGATCTGCTTACTCGGAGCAAGCAAGAGGACATGCACACCATCATAGCTGGCAGACGCTGGAGCTGGGTTGGCCATGTCCTCAGAAGAGACCCCAATGCCATCACAAGAACAGCTATGCTATGGACCCCTGAAGGAAAACGAAAGAGAGGCAACGACTGACCGATACGAAGTAAATTTTCTTTTGTTTTTTTTGCTTTTTTTTAAGTCCATTTCACACATATTATATAACATAACTACAAAATTCCAATAGCAAATATTGCCTCAATCTTGTAAAACAAACCTTACCGAAACCACAATCTTGTAAAACAATCCTTACCGACACCTCAATCTTGTAAAACCTACCTTTCTACTTACCTAGGTACCTATCTATCTTTTTATCTTTGACGGTCTATCTACCTACCTATCTAAAGAATCTATTTGTTTCTATCTATTCATCTTGTAAACCCAACTATGTCACTACATGTATCAATCAATCAATTCTCTTTTGCTCCCCAAGGAGCATATGATTTCAACAAACACACGCCAAGTCTTTTGTGGTCATGATTTTAAAGATGAGGTTCTTTACACGTCTTTTGTGGCAATGATTTTACAGATGAGGTTCTACAAAATAGCAATTTTTGCCTCAATCTTGTAAAACAAACCTTACCGAAACCACAATCTTGTAAATCAATCCTTACCGACACCTCAATCTTGTAAAACCAATGAGGTTCTTTTACATGTCTACCTACCCATCTACCTTTTTACTATTTATATTCTTTACGTCTTTATGTGGCCTACCTATTTTTTATCTATGAGGTTATTTACATGTCTTTTATGGCCTGATTTTAGATAGGTTCTATCTATCTATCTATCTATCTATCATGATTTTATCAGATGATCTTTCTAACTATCATATCTAACTGTCTATCTATTATCATGAGGTTCTTTACATGACCGATATGATTTTACAGATGAGGTTCTTTACATGTCTTTTGTGGCCATGATTTTACAGATGAGGTTCTTCGTTATCATTTCCACTTTTGTCTTCAGTTCTCTTTCCCAAATTTGTTATTTATTATGTAAGAGTATGCCAGTAAAGAGTTCTGACCTTACAAGTAATACCCCAGTCTTAGAAATAAGCACTGGTGTATTGTTATCATAACAATAGTCAGACTGTGAAAACCCTGGCCCAGTTGGTAAGAAGTAGTACCAGGATTTAAGGTGTCTCCTCCCTGTGACTATCTTTTGATTACTTATATTCTAGGGGATAATAAAATGAACATTCACTGTGACCACAAATGTAATAAGTGAATAATTCCTCAGGTACAGTTAAAAATATTTTAATATTTACACTAATATTCTATTTCTACTAGTTGGAAAAGAGTATACACATATATATAAAAATATTCACACAATTACTATTATTGTCTGGTTAGACTTCAAGATCTTAAATAATAAAGTTACTGAAATCACTGTTATTAGTCCTTTGAATTTAAGGATAACTGTCATCAGTTGACTGAGTTTCTGTATGGTTAATTATTGTTTTGAACTATTGGCTGTTTCACATGTATAGGTGGTCAGTGTCAAACAGGACACTTATCTTTCCAACTTGATACTGCTGAAACTGTCCTTTGCTGATATCAGACTTGGTAGGCCCAATAGTAGGGATGCCAATGACCAGTTGAAGTTCACTCTTTGGGGTCCTGCACTTTTGTGGGATTGCCTCGGATGAACAGCACCGGCTTCTGATACTGGACAGTCTGGTTTGAGTTATTTCATGGAACCTGCAACATATCAGCCTTGGCTAGTATCTGGCTAGACTTGTAGTTGACTAGCACAGATGTCAGACCAGTCAGTCATCAGATGTCACCGTTATACAATCATAGTAAGTAAGGACATCATTTCAGTGATATAGCATTAATTTTAACATGTCAATTAAGTGTAACTGACTAGCACATAAGTCAGACAAGTCAGTCATCAGGTGTCAAAGTTATACAGTCATAGCAAGTAACATCATTTCAATGATACAGAATTAATATTAACATATCAGTAATAAACATCATCTGGTTTATTCCGCTCCTATACATCCCTTCATATGCTATAACTTGATCCTTCCAAATCATATCAAGTACAAATTCAAATACTGATGCTATCCTTAGCATCTACACAAAAGTAATACATAAATAAAGAAAGTGAGTGACCACGTGATCAGGTTGCTTTCTACTGAAACTGGCTATAGAACACTCCAGTTTACCAGCTGTAAATGGGTACAAAGTTGTGCGCTCGAACTAGGGAAGGCAAAGGCAGCGAGGAAGGGGACTAGTCACCTTAGCCTCGTAACTGGGATCTTCCATGCTGAAGTTTCTAACACTTCATTTCCCTATGACACTCTCTGCCATGGGACTGCCTTTATCTTCGTAATCGATAAAGCAATATGATAAATATATCTTCATTTGGCTGTGGGGCTATTTGTGATTACTTTTTGTACAAGCAACACTCATCCATAATGCACATGAATAAATCATATTAAAATAATAATACGTTATATCAATGAATATTATACAGGCATATTTTGTGAATTCTGTATGAACCTGAAGTAACAAATATTATACACGGTAGTTATCATAATTTCCGAAACTCTGCCTCCAGTCTGGCTCAAACCTCTTTCGTTGTGTATCTCTCTCAGTTTACCGATCCGCTACTTATACGCAAAGCGCGGACGTATCGGAGAGTACCGACGTCACAGCCTAAACCTAACCTGAAAAATCCTTCCCGAACAGTGATTTCGGCCGATCTGTGCGTCGACTGAAATTTTGCCTTTATCATTCTCGGCATATATAATATCCATATTGTTCCATCTTATCTAGTTTTATACAGCTGATAAAACTCTATCTTCCTATTCATGTAAATTCCCAAACTGTTATTTGTTGCTTTTAATATTTAGAACAGAAGTGGGTTTACATGCTTTTAGCGTAACTGTGGGCAGCCGAAATACGCATATATATCCGTAAATGAGAACTTCCTACCGTTCCATCTTATATGCAGTTATACACCATCCTTCCCTGTACTGAAATGTAAAATCCTTTTCATACGGATTCCCTTCTGTTTTTATTTATCGTTGGCGATTTCCTCTGTCCGATACACATTTCGCTGATACGCCGCCATTTTGAAAGCGGTCACTCGATCGTAGATGGGTTTATAAATCTAACTGAACTCATTTGCAATGACTTGAAACCAATTTCGCGACATAGCTCCCCCATATTTTAAGCTGGATGATATCTAGCTTAACTATTGGGTACAAGACAATTGCAAATCGACCATTCCGAGGTTAGGTTTCCTTCCTTCTATCCTCCTCAAGCTCTGTGGGATGGCGACTTAGAAAATCTGCGCCTACATTCTGTTTTCCCGGAATATATTCAATAGTGAAGGAATATGGCTGAATCAATAATGACCATCTTAATAAGCGAGTGTTTGCATGACGTGATGAGGCCAAAAATGATAGGGGTTGATGATCGCACTGGACCACAAATGGTTTGCCATACAAATAGGGTTGAAACTTATTGATGGCCCACACCAATGCTAAACATTCCCTCTCTATAGTAGAGTAATTCTTTTCTGCCACGTTCAACTTGCGGCTGGCATAAGCAACAGGAAACAGTTCCTCATTCTGGGTCTGAGATTTTTGCAAAAGCGCGGCCCCAATTCCTACATTGCTTGCATCAGTCCGTACTATAAACTCTTGCGTCAGATCTGGTAACTTCAGAATAGGCCTACTAGTGAGTCTATGCTTCAATTCTGAATATGCATGCTCACACTCCGCCGTCCACTTTATTGTGTCAGGTTTTCCTTTCCTTGTCAGATCCGTCAAAGGTGCACATAAGGTGTTGAAGTCTTTGATGTACTTTTGATAGAATCCTCCTAAGGATACGAACGACCTCACATCCTTTTTTGTCTGTGGTCTAGGTGCATTCCTTAACTTTTCTATATTTTTGGGATCAGGAGACATGTTTCCATGACAAATTGTATGTCCCAAAACTTCTAATTCCTGACATCCGATTACACACTTTGTTGGACGAGCAGTCAAACCTGCCTCTCTGAGTCTACCCAGTAACATTGATAGACAATGTAGATGATCCTCAAATGTTTCCGTGGCTATGAGAATGTCATCCATAAAGTTGGTGATGTTAGAGTTGTTCAAGGGTTCCAGCAATTTCCTCATCATCCTTGAAAATACTCTTGGTGCGTTTTTCAACCCGAATGGTAGTACATTAAATTCGTAGTGACCATCCGAAGTGCTAAAAGCCGGCATGTGTCGGATCTCGGGTTTGCAGGAATCTGGTAATATCCTTTACTTAAATCGACCTTAGAGAAATATTTCGCAGTACTTAGCGTCGAGAACAGCTGATTGGTATCTGGTAATGGATCAGCTTGGGTTTCAGTGATCGCATTCAATTTCCGGTAATCGATACAGAGTCTGTGTTCTCCACTTGGTTTTCTCAACAGTACAACACTTGAACTGTAAGGTGATTCTGACTTGGAAATGATTTGTTCTTGCAACAGATAATCAATTTCCTCCTTCAATGCCTGTGCCTTGGCATATGGTATAGGGTAGGTCTTCATGCAGATAGGTGTTGGATCGATGACCTTCATATCATATGTCAATAAGTTGGTGCATCCTGGTTTATCAGTTAGCACATCTGCATGTGTTTTAAAAACCTCTTTAACTTGCTCCCTCTGTTCCTGAGTTAACTGAGTACTAATTTTGACTTGTTCATATGTCTCAGTCGGTCTTAATGGATACTCTATTGAGGTAAGTGGTTCATGCTTCATTTCGGTTGCGATGGCCAGAGTCATCATATGAGCTACCTCCGTTGATGTCCTGTCATAATATTTTTTAACAGATTAACATGGTACACCCTTTCTTTGCCCTTCTTGTCAATTTTGTAATTAGTCCTCGATATTTTCTCTAGCACGTTATATGGACCCTGCCAACCAATCTGCAGTTTGTTGTTACTGCTGGGCAATAGAAGAAGCACTTTTTCTCCAACCGCAAGTTCCCTATCCTTTGCTTTCTTGTTATAGTATTCAGTATGTTTCTTTCTGGCTCTGCGAAGATTGTCATTAGCCAATTTCCAGCCCATTTTCAGTCGAGTGGTCAACTCATTTACATACTGAATTGATGAGGTGACACTTTCCTCTGCCTTCTCATCTGTCCAAGTCCGCAGTAATGCTTCCAGTGGACCTTTTATAGGCCGACCAAACAACAATGTGGCCGGTGCCATTCCTGTGGAATTGTGTGGGACTTCCCGGTATGCGAATAATGCAGCGGGTAAGTATACATCCCATGTTTCAGGTTTTTCACTTGCCAGCTTCCTGAGAATAGAAATGAGCGTACCATTGAACCGCTCGACTTGACCATTGCCGTGTGGGGGATAAGGAGAGCAATGATAATGTCTGGCTTGAGAAATCATGAACACTTCTTGGGTTAGCTTTCCCTTGAACTGGGAACCATTGTCCGTCAATATTTGATGTGGAAAGCCTAACCGGGTGAATATTGTCAACAATGCCTCTGCCACATGCTTAGAATCTATAGATGCCATGGCTACGGCATCTCCCCACATAGAGCATGTATCAACTAGAGTTAAGATATAACTATTCCTTCTCTTAGTCCTAGTGAGGGGTCCAACAATATCCACTGCAACTCTCTCGAATGGAGTACCCATGATTGGCATTTCCCCTAGAGTTGCTGGGGCAGTCCCATGCTTGGGGGCTACCCGTTGACACTCTGGACAAGATTTCACATATCGTTTGATATCTTCCGTGATCCCTGGCCAGTAATAGTGACAAGCTATCCGTTGACTTGTGGCACCAATTCCCATGTGTCCACTAAATGGAATAGCATGTGCGAGCTCCATAACTTTCTCCCTGTATGACTTTGGTACTACCAGCTGTCCATGTCCTTGTGGTCCTGTACCAGCTTTTCTATACAGTAGTCCATTTTTCATATACAAGTCTCCTTTTTCTGGAGGGTTATGGGCCTTTGGCAATTTGCCAAAACAAGGCTTCAATGTGTCATCTTCTGATTGAGCCTGTTTCATCTGCTCTGGCTGAGTATTGTTAGGATTTTCCTCCTCGTTTTTGGTGCTCGACCTGGTCTGGACTGCCGCCAGGACAACAGGTTTTACTGGGTCACCCAAAAATACATACCTACACCCCAATATCAGCGGGTATATAGGGTCATCTATCACTGCGGCTGTTATCACTCCTTCCACGTAGCGAGATTTCACATTGATCCTAGCTATAGGAAGTGTCATGGTTGCTGTTCCCTTAGTTGCCCCTTGTATTTCCACGGTGTCTGTGGTAATTTGATCAGAGTGCACTAGGGTTGAACTCACAACTGAGTCGAAATCCAGGCCGGTATCATATAAGCACATGACTCGATTGCCGTTCACGGTTACGAGCTCACTCACAGGGGGATGACGGAGGCTATTCTGACTCCCTGTCAGTTCCATCATATCTGTCCTATTCCCTGTTGCTAAACATGCAGCGTGATGAGGGGTTTTCCTTCTACAATCTACAGTGTTGTGGTTGCTCATCTTACAAATTTTGCACCACTTATCTCCCTGTTTGTAGGGTTTCTTTTCCTGAGTCTGAGGGTTCTTGTCCTTATTATCAAATCTTGGCTTATTTCTGTATGGATGATCCTTCTGGTCAAGCTGGGTATTCTGCGGTGGTGGCTTATATCCTTCTACCTGCTTCCTTTTTGTTCCTACCAATTCAGCTTGAGCTGCTTGGTATCTCTCTGCACATTTCAAAATGTCTTCCAGCCTCTCTGCTCCTTGTTCCATAAGGAATTTCCTCATTTCTTGAGACATGGAATCTTTCACTTGCTCTAACATAACCATTTCTTTCAGATCCTCGTATGTTTTCTGATACTTACCTAAACTACTCCATTTCAACAAATACTTTTCTAGCCTAGCTGAGAACTGGTTATATGTTTCTCCAGGTAGAGGTTTTGAAGTTCTAAATTTCTTCCTGTATGCCTCAGAGTTCTTTTCATACCGGATCAGTAAGGCTTGCTTTAGTATTTCATAATTTTCCTGATCTTCTTTGGGGAGTTTCAGAAACACATCATATGCAATACCTCTCAATCCCTGGGATAACTTTAGACTCAATTTTTCTTTTTCCAGTCCATATGTAGAGGCTAGCCTTTCATACCTATCCAGGTACGACTCAATTGCGTCCTCCTTTTCAACAAATGGATCTAGGTGGAAGTTCATGGCCCCATTTGCTGTGTTCTGAAAAGAGCTATTCGCAGAATGAGGTGAGCTATTACCATGGGTGCTAGTCCCAGCCTGAAGTTCAAGATCAAGCTGTCTCATTTTCAGCTCATGGTCTCTCTCTGCTTGTAACCTCCTTTCTTCTCTCTCAGCTTCTAATTTCTTGGCTTCTCTCTCTGCTTCTAATTCTAATTTCTTGGCTTCTCTTTCTGCATCCAATTTCTTGGCTTCTCTTTCTGCTTCCAATTTCTTGGCTTCTCTTTCTGCTTCCAATTTCTTGGCTTCTCTTTCTGCTTCCAATTTCTTGGCTTCTCTTTCTGCTTCCAATTTCTTGGCTTCTCTTTCTGCTTCCAATTGCTTTGCTTCTCTCTCGGTGTACTTTTCACATTCCGTCGTGACATACCGGATCAGAACATCACCATCCATGCCAAGCTCTTTTCCCACCTGCAGTGTAGCAGACCTAAATTTGACCAAGTCAGCCATGATGTATCTGTAGTCTAGTAGGGCAAGCGATCTTACTCAAACTAATTTACTACAATATAATTAACTTATATAAAATTAAAGTTAATTAAACTGACTTCACCATATATGAAACAGCTTTCTTTATCTGTACTCAATGGTACTCCTAAAAAAAATATAATTATTTCCTATTATGTTAACTCTTTCCAAAAAAAAATTTTCAAAAAAAGAAAAAAAAAAAAATTTCTACACAGCAGAAATAGAAAGTTGGCTCAGGAATATCAAAGATATATCCCGGACGAGCCCCCACTGTAGCGGGAGGTTATTTAAAATTATTTATTATGTAAAAGTATGCCAGTAAAGAGTTCTGGTCTTACAAGTAATACCCCAGTCTTAGAAATAAGCACTGGTGTATTGTTATCATAAAAATAGTCAGACTGTGAAAACCCTGGCCCAGTTGGTAAGAAGTAGTACCAGGATTTAAGGTGTCTCCTCCCTGTGACTATCTTATGATTACTTATATTCTAGGGGATAATAAAATGAACATTCACTGTGACCACAAATGTAATAAGTGAATAATTCCTCAGGTACAGTTAAAAATATTTTAATATTTACACTAATATTCTATTTCTACTAGTTGGAAAAGAGTATAAAAATATATATCAAAGTATTCACACAATTACTATTATTGTCTGTTTAGACTTCAAGATCTTAAATAATAAAGTTACTGAAATCACTGTTATTAGTCCTTTGAATTTAGGATAACTGTCATCAGTTGACTGAGTTTATGTATGGTTACTTATTGTTTTCAACTATTGGCTGTTTCACATGTATAGGTGGTCAGTGTCAAACAGGACACTTATCTTTCCAACTTGATACTGCTGAAACTGTCCTTTGCTGATATCAGACTTGGTAGGCCCAACAGTAGGGATGCCAATGACCAGTTGAAGTTCACTCTTTGGGGTCCTGCACTTTTGTGGGATTGCCTCGGATGAACAGCACCGGCTTCTGATACTGGACAGTCTGGTTTGAGTTATTTCATGGAACCTGCAACATATCAGCCTTGGCTAGTATCTGGCTAGACTTGTAGTTGACTAGCACAGATGTCAGACCAGTCAGTCATCAGATGTCACCGTTATACAATCATAGTAAGTAAGGACATCATTTCAGTGATATAGCATTAATTTTAACATGTCAATTAAGTGTAACTGACTAGCACATAAGTCAGACAAGTCAGTCATCAGGTGTCAAAGTTATACAGTCATAGCAAGTAACATCATTTCAATGATACAGAATTAATATTAACATATCAGTAATAAACATCATCTGGTTTATTCCGCTCCTATACATCCCTTCATATGCTATAACTTGATCCTTCCAAATCATATCAAGTACAAATTCAAATACTGATGCTATCCTTAGCATCTACACAAAAGTAATACATAAATAAAGAAAGTGAGTGACCACGTGATCAGGTTGCTTTCTACTGAAACTGGCTATAGAACACTCCAGTTTACCAGCTGTAAATGGGTACAAAGTTGTGCGCTCGAACTAGGGAAGGCAAAGGCAGCGAGGAAGGGGACTAGTCACCTTAGCCTCGTAACTGGGATCTTCCATGCTGAAGTTTCTAACACTTCATTTCCCTATGACACTCTCTGCCATGGGACTGCCTTTATCTTCGTAATCGATAAAGCAATAGGATAAATATATCTTCATTTGGCTGTGGGGCTATTTGTGATTACTTTTTGTACAAGCAACACTCATCCATAATGCACATGAATAAATCATATTAAAATAATAATACGTTATATCAATGAATATTATACAGGCATATTTTGTGAATTCTGTATGAACCTGAAATAACAAATATTATACACGGTAGTTATCATAATTTCGCTTACCCTCAGACTTCAGATACTGGACTTAAAAATGTTTCTGGCGATCCGCTCACAATTCATGGATAGTGGCGAAACTCCCTCCAGTCTGGCTCAAACCTCTTTCGTTGTGTATCTCTCTCAGTTTACCGATCCGCTACTTATACGCAAAGCGCGGACGTATCGGAGAGTACCGACGTCACAGCCTAAACCTAACCTGAAAAAATCCTTCCCGAACAGTGATTTCGGCCGATCTGTGCGTCGACTGAAATTTTGCCTTTATCATTCTCGGCATATATAATATCCATATTGTTCCATCTTATCTAGTTTTATACAGCTGATAAAACTCTATCTTCCTATTCATGTAAATTCCCAAACTGTTATTTGTTGCTTTTCATTTGCAATGACTTGAAACCAATTTCGCGACAGTCATCTCTTCCACATTAGCGTGTTACTGGGGCCAGACAGCGGGAGCAATGAAAAGTAACTGTTCCCTCCCATGCATGTCGTAAAAAAAACTACAGAGTGTGGACATCGGGCAGGTTCTCTCATCCTTTAAACAAAAAAAAAAATGTAAACCACAAAAACTGCATCAAACATGTATTGATTAGCTAAGGAAAATAAAACTACTAATATATGATTTGTCTGTTTCTCAATATTATCTTTCCAGTGGGTCGTTTTAATCTAGCTTATTTGCTTGTTCTATTGACTATTCCATGAACAAGATGTTGATAAGGCAATACAGAATAGAAGGATTGAAGTGGTATGATAAGATGACTAATGTAGAAATGACGTCATGAACCAGACAAGTTCCAGTGGAACAAGAGATGAGATGAAGACGTTGGAGATGGATAGGACACACACTGAGGAGCCTATTGACAGCATTACCAGGGAGTCCGTGCTCTGAGGTAAGAAAGTTAGAGGGAAATCAAGGAACACGTGGAGAAGAGAACTTGAGACAGATATAAAGAGCATGAACAAGATATAGAAAGACCTTGAATGGATGGCCCGTGACGGGCAGGATGGGCATATGTTTGTTGAAGGCTTGGGGAACTGAAGATTGATGACTATGATGAACATGCCAGTAATAAAGTTGGTCAATCACGTGGTGTTGTTCCTTATCAACGTCTAGTTCTCGCAACGGACGGATTTTCTTGTTTGATAAAAGTCTCCATTCGGATACATTCATTACACTGGACAACAGCCAAAATATATCCGAGACAAACGTAGCTATTGTTAACTAATTTGGTCATGCTGATCACGAATATGAATTTAAAAATCGCGAATTAGCTCTAGTTTTCAAGATCCGGGGGAGGTTCAGTAGGTTGTTGGCTTCACCTTTCCGACGCGAATGACCCAGTCCTTCTCTTTTCTATAGCACTGGCGCGTGATTCCCCTCGAGACGGATAGCCTTGAACGCCAATTGGATGACGCAATCTGTAGCAGTCATTGCAACCACAATTCCCCCTTGTCATCATTTGTGTTGTGGATTCTGTGAGTACAGACGTGTCGTTCAGGATGCGTCGTGAATGTGTGAACAGTGCAGATTATTTTTGCTATATTTGCGACCCATTACACCGATGAAAAAGTTTACAGCCTTTATTTTGGTTGTGAGATCGGTAACCAGGACCGGTATTGGGCCCCACACATATGTTGTCAATCCTGTGCAACGAATCTGCGCTGCAGGTTGAACCGAAAAGGACGATCGATGCGTTTTGCATTATTGTAATAATTATTAGCAGCCCCATGAACGTAATCGTTCATTAATTAATTAATTAATTCATTCATTCATTCATAACATTCCGCTCCCCAAGGAGCATAGGCCTTCAACCAACACATGCCAAGTCCTCCTGTCACGTGCCATAATCTCAAGTTCTTTCCACGTTCTCCTCATCATTTTCACCTCTGTTTCCAGCTCTCTTCTCCATGTGCTTCTTGGTCTACCTCTGCCTCTCTTGCCCTGGGGCTTGAGAACAAGGACTGCCTTGTAATACTATCAACAGGTTTCCTCAGTGTGTGTCCTATCCATCGCCATCGTTTTCTTCTCCTCTCTTGTTCCACTGGCACTTGTCATCAGTTCCACGTTGGTAACCTTGGCATACCATTTTAATCCTTCTATTCTACGCAAGCACACATTTATGAAAGTCTGTAGCTTTCTGGTTGTTGTTTTTGTTGTTCACCATGTTTCAGAGCCATATTATATTACTGACTTGACATTTGAGTTGAAGATACTTATTTTTGTGTTGAATCTGAATTCTCTTGCTTCCCATATATTTCCCAATGCAATGAAAGCGTCTCTTGCTTTTTTTATTCTTATTTTGAGATCATTGTCTATCCCTCAATCTTTGTCTATATTACTGCCACGATATGAGTACGATTCTACATCTTGTATTAGTGCTTCTTCAAGTTCAACCCTGTTATCGTTTCCTGCATTTATTCTCATTATTTTTGTCTTTTCCGCTTGTATTTTCAGACCCAATTGCTGTGACCTCTCATCGAGTGTTTTCATTTTGTCATGATTATATAAAACGTATTGAGCTTGTATTTCTCACGTTATAGAGCATAGAGCACGACAAGATGTTAGAAGTATAGTTTTATTTCAACAAATGCAAGATAGTGAATTGTAAGCATTTCTCAAACTATAGATTATGAAGAATGTAATACACCTATAGCTTCACTCTGCAGATTTGGACATAGTGAAGACATAAAATAAGTGAAGGAATGTGAAAATAGAGTACTAAGATACGATTGAGGTGGATCATATAGAGTTTTTTTTTTCATCCGGCACAAATTTAAAGAAAATATTTGTTAAGTGATGTAGATTTTATAATTGTTATAGTGAATGAAAAGATGGTGTAGATTTTAGAATTGTTATAGTGAATGATAAGATGATGTAGATTGTAGAATTGTTATATTGAATGAAAAGATGGTGTAGATTGTAGAATTGTTATAGTGAATGATAAGATGGTGTAGATTGTAGAATTGTTATTGTTAATGATATGATGATGTAGATTGTAAAATTGTTATAGTGAATGATAATATGATGCAGATTGTAGAATTGTTATAATGAAAGATTTGATGATGTAGATTGCATAATTGTTATAGTGAATGATGAGAGGATGTAGATTGTAGAATTGTTATGTTGAATGATAAGATGATGTAGGTTTTATAATTGTTATGGTGAATGATAAGATGATGTAGATTGTATAATTATTATAGTGATTGATATAATGATGTAGATTATAGATTTGTTATAGTGAATGATAAGATGATGTAGATTGTAGAAATGGTATAGTTAATGATATGATTATGAAGATTTTAGAATTGTTATATTAAATGATATGATGATGTAGATTGTATAATTGTTATGGTGAATGATATGATGATGTAGATTGTAGAATTGTTATGGTGAATGATATGATGATGTAGATTGTAGAATTGTTATAGTGAATGATAAGATGAAGTAGACTGTAGAATTGTTATAGTGAATGATAAAATGATGTAGATTGTAGATATTTTTATTTAATAAAGTTTTGCCTCGTTTTGGCGAGGCGCGTCCTGTTTACCCTAGTCGGTTATATTAGGGTGCATGTCCAAATATAAAAGACTCTTAGGTCTGAGACTGATGTATTTGTAGTGAATTTCTAAATACAATATCTAAATTTGTATATAACAATATCGGGCATAAAGGAAAAGATAAGAAAGTACAAAAGAATTTTCTACTAGAACTGTTGGTATCGCCTACGCCTTCAGATTATTATTTGCTAACGAATAGCCGAACAAAATGGTACCCAATTTTTCAAATTCGTCCTTGACATAATCACTTTTCCTAGTTCTAAGATAATATTTGCCTAAAATGCGTTGTGGAACGAGGAGGGAAATGGATAGATGAAATGCTAATTCGTTTCGCATTGATTTTAAACTAAAAGCCAATACCAGCACAGGGGCAAGCCTTGCCTTAGGGGTTTCCCCAAAATACGAGGAAAATGTTAGAACATGCAGACAACTCGTTTCTCAAAAACAACCTTAGCTCTTATTTCAAAGGACGTAAATAGAGAAGACAGCACATGGAAAAGAATTGAACGGGTGGTAGACTAAAAATAAAAAACACTAACATAGAAAAATTAAAAACTGTGTACTTCTGAACCAAGCCAACTAGTCCCATATAAATTGTATATTCGTGTACCTTAGGACTTGCTAACAAAGAATATGGTAGTAGTTACGCAAATAGTCCATTAATTAACTAATTATAGCCATAATACTATAGTGGAGTCGACCAGACTGTCAGGTAAGATCATGCCTGCTTATATTTTTTATGGCATGTTTTGAAAAAACGACTTTGAGTAAATGAGGTTAAAAGGTACGGGATATTTGATTGGTTGGATTTTAAAAGAAGGCGAAGTATGATTGGTTGACCTAAAAGTAAATATATATTTGCCTTGTAAACATATTGGGAGTTGTTATTTGAAACGATAGATTCAAAAATAAATGTAAACATGGTCCCATTGGACAAAGCAGTAGAGATTGGTACGAAACGGGTACTGTTCACTGCCATTTCAAGAAAATTTTGTGTAAAGCAAGATCGATGAGAGCAGGCGGAGAATTTTCTAACATAGGAAAAGCCTGGACATAGGGGCAGATCGAAAATGTGCCATATTCTATTGCCTAGTCATCGTTAATTGTGTTATTTCCTTGCATCTGTGGTAAAATTTATTTTCTTAACATTTTATTTAAAATAAAATTTCAATGTGAGATACTAACATACGACTATAAGTAAGTGAGTCTATGGCAGACTCAAAACAGAGTCTAGAGATTGATCCAGCATATGAAAGACTATCAGAGAGGTGTAGACCAACTAAGTTATATATGATTATCATCAGGATCATAATACCTATCCTATTGTATGAACAACAGATTATTGCTGGAATTGCAGAGGCGTTGTAACTATTAGGGGAGAGGAATACTGGTATACCTGGTCAAATCAAAAGAAACTGGTGAAAGGGATTGTCGTAAAGAGCTGATCTTACATGTTTGTTTGTAATGTGCCTGTACTGGTTGTTGAATGTTAGTGTAGGCTGTTGATTACGAAGGAGGCATATCCTTCTGATTTCAGAGGTTTTTGGTGGCTGTCAATAACTGGTGCCAGACTACAGTGGGCCGATATATTCATGCCACAGTCTTGCCTTTTTTGGAGACAACTGTAAACCACCATCATTCTTGAAGAAGTGGGAGCTGAAGGTTGTCGTTCAGCGAAGTGCAGGAAGATTTCTACATCATATTACAAAGATAGGTGCATGTTTCGGTACCTGATCGCTCAACGAACATTATATTAAAATAAGAGACTGGGAATAGTGATATAAACATTCCATCAGTGTCCACAAAACTTACAAACAACATGCAGAGATGATGATAATAAACAATCAACCAGTGTATACTAGAAGTCACCTCAGTTAGACAATACAACTACACCCTTATATAATAATAATATGTGTATTATGGACAGAAGATCCATTATGTAAATTGATTGATGTAATTAATTTCGATGATTTCACTTTTGATTGTCAGTCCTGATTCCAAATAAATTAGATTCAGGACAATAAATTGAAAAACATTAACTTTACCAAACTTTCAACCACTGACTTACTAAAGATAGTCTTTTAAAGTGTAGTTCGTATGTAATTGTCGTGGTACTGTTGTGTTGTATTAGATAATAAAATAATTGTGTAATTGTTTATATGTTTAGTTGGTTAATGCAACCTTACACTAACATTTCATAACCCTAGACACCAAACGTAGTCATTTTATAGTCTATCTAGAATAAGTCTGAATGAGATCATAGTGGTGGTAGTAGAAAGGTGCCCTGGAAATTTACTCTAATATTTATTATATTCAGGGACCTTCACAGCTGACCTCATTCAGTACACTAAGATTTCTTAACAACAAACTGTATTAACATCAAACCCATCACAGTATTATTAAGAGATGCTGAGAATCTCAAGTACTTATTATGACATTTTACAGGAGAATAAAAAGGTGTGTAATCGAAAGATAGTTAATTTTAGATATTTAATATTAAAACTTGAAGACAAGAATGACTGGAAAATTCTTTGAATAGATGGCATGACTAACAGACTTGTTAGAATGTTCCAGACTCCTAGAAGGGGACAGCCATGAGGACACCACAGCCTAAGTGATTGATATTGTTTTTTGCAATGTGGAAACGGGGGGAATCGTGACGATCCTCAGAGTATCAGATACTTTAATTATGCCCCATGTCAACATGTTCATGTTTTAAAGGTAATAATATCATTATTATTAATAAAAATATGGCCCCTGACCAAAGCCCATGAGAGGTAAATCATATCCTTTGAGACTAGATGTTTACGATAAATCATTAAAGTTACCAGGAAAGACAGAATCAGACGTTATGACATCATGAAAACTACATCGTGTATCCAAGTACAACGAGAGACAGAAAATTAAGTGGTTTGGCCATCTGATGAAAAGTAGGCCGATAAATTACCACCACGCACTTACAACAGTAGAAGATCTGGTTAACGAGCACGGGAAGGATAAAGAGACAGATAAATAAACAAGGTCACAGACATCCTGTAACAAAGTCTTCTCTACAGCAGCCAACGTCACAGACATCCTGTAACAAAGTCTTCTCTACAGCAGCCAACGTCACAGACATCCTGTAACAAAGTCTTCTCTACAGTAGCTAACGTCACATACATCCTGTAACAAAGTCTTCTCTACAGTAGCTAACGTCACATACATCCTGTAACAAAGTCTTCTCTACAGTAGCTAACGTCACATACATCCTGTAACAAAGTCTTCTCTACAGCAGCCAACGTCCCAGACATCCTGTAACAAAGTCTTCTCTACAGCAGCCGACGCCACAGACATCCTGAAATAAAGTTTTCTCTACAGCAGCCAACGTCACAGACATCCTGTCACAAAGTCTTATCTACAGCAGCCAACATCACAGACATCCTGTAACAAAGACTTCTCTACAGCAGCCAACGTCACAGACATCCTGTAACAAAGTCTTCTCTACAGCAGCCGACGTCACAGACGTGGCTCACGAACACAAACGTCAGCACCCATCTATGCTTCACGGCAGTGCAGGACGGAACATGTAACAGTCAAATAAACTAATGTAACTGAACCAACACTAGACAAGATAGCTTGATACATTTTTACAACAACAAAAAAAAAGGGTTATGTCACATGTTATGTTATAATATTAACTTGCTACCTTGTCTCCAGCTGCCCGGATACTGGAGTTCCTGGACACGAACACAGACCCCTGTAATGACTTCTACCAATTTGCTTGCGGTGGATGGATCGATGAACAGATAATTCCTCCTAACAGGTCTCCCTGTTTTACATTTTTCTGGTTGTGAGATCGTTTCAGATCGTTACATGTGGTGTGTCCGGGTAGTTCACCGGGGGTCTTTGAAAAGTGAAAGAAAGAAATACTACTACTCCGTCCATCAATTGGCGCACGGCGACGAATATGTGGTTGTACATGAGGCTGGCAACTTCATCGTGTAGAACAAATTGCCACAGATACCACTACTACAAGAGTATGTAAGTCCTTAGTGCAGACTTCCTGCATGGAGACCAACGGCAGTGATGGCTTTAGTCTCTGTAAGGAACGTGGTGGAAAATAATGATGATGTTAACGACGATGATTAAGACAAGGATAACGATGATGATGACGATGATGACGATGATAATGACGATGATGATGACGATGATGATGATGACGACGATGATGATGATGATGATGATGATGATGATGATGATGATGATGATGATGATGATGATGATGATGATGATGATGATGATGATGATGATGATGATGATGATGATGATGGTGATGACGATGATACTGTTGACGACTACAATGATACTGATGAGGATGATGATGAGGATGATGATGAGGATGATGATAATGATACTTATGACTGCGACGACGACGATTATGATGATAACAATGGTTATGATGATGATAATGATGTTGATGACAACGACGACGAGAATGATGATGGTGAAGATGATGACGATGCTAATGATAACGATAATGATTATGACGACGCCGTCCATTGCGACGATCATGATGAGGGTAATGATCATGACAATGATGATGATGGTGATATGTGTTTTGTATCATACGCCAGAAGAACCGCTTATGTCTTCGATGGCTGAGTTTTACTTTCTTTAGTTGGGCTGTTCATATAGCCAACTATATGGACTCTATAGTTTTTGTGGTTCAGCGGCTAAAATACTTCTGCAGGATGGCAGACAGTCCCATGTCAAACATTCCTTAGTCACTATTTACGACACACATGGTAGATTATAGTGTTCTATTCTTTGATCCCATCACATGCCCGGCTGACACATGGAATTTTAAACTGAATTGTCAAGTCGGAACAGCACTAATTACGATGGTTTGGCCATGTCTGCAGAAAGAGTAAAAATTAGGCGGGTGCGATATGGGAGTGGGACAACTAAATGTCTCCTTTTCCCTACCCGTCTCTAAATAACACCTTTATCCATGTAATATACTCCATGTCGAGTATGGGAGTATTTACCATACAACTTTGAAAAGCGCGGCTTTAGGGTTTGATCGGCCCTTTGTGCCTGGTGCCTGCTTCAGCTCTGAAATATTCGGGCTGTTTAAAGATAAAAGCTCAGGGGCCGCTTGGGCGTTTCCTGTGTTCTCTCTCTCTGGTGTCGACTTGGAGTCACGTGAGGGATCTCCAAGAAACACATATTTCTTCCCTATAATGAGAGGGTAGACTAAATCGTCTAAAACTGCGGCATTTATTTTTCCCCGGACATATCGGGTTAAGACATCAATTTCCGCAACAGGAAGAAGCATGAGCTTTATACTCTTTCGGGGCCATTGTATTTCTACAGTTTCACCAGCACATTGGTATGTCTTCACCAAAGATGGAGAAACTAAAGCGAGTATTCTAAGCCACTATCATATAAGCACCGTATGGTGTAGTTACCAACGGTTACTTGCTCAGTAATAGAAGGGTAAGTAGGATTTTGTTCATATGCCTGTGGTTATGTTTCCCTATCGGCACCCTGATCAGGCAAGCGACATTATAAGGGCCGGATTTCGGCCTCTTACAATCCGATGCAAAATGTGTATCGGTTTTGCACGCTTTACCATATCGTCTTCCAGTTCCCTGCTCTGAATTGCTCTGTTTCTGCCTCTGGTGATCTTGTGGTTGTTGTTGCTGTTGGTGGGCTGTTTTGTGTGATGTGTTGTTCGTACTTTTGGAGTTATCATCTGGATGATCCTTTTGTTTCGGTGACTATCGTGGTGGCGCCTTTTAGACGGATTTACTTCCGACTGGGCTCTGGTACCGGTCAGCAAACAGTACCCCCTGCTCAAGAGTTTCTGCCATGTGCTATGGCAGGAACCTTTTCATGTCAGGAGTCAGAGAGTCCTTGAACTTCTCCACGAGTGTCATCTCCTTCAGTCCTTCATAAGATTCATCGAAGATGCTAAGGGATCCCAACTTTTCCCAGTGCGTTTCAGGCCTGGTAGCAAATTTTCTAAAAGATTCGTCTTTTTGACATTTTAGCCTCACGGAGTTTACAACGATAAAGTCTCTGCGTTAAGCATTAAACGCTGAAGCAGCGCCTTCTTGAACATGTCGTAGTTGTTCTGTTCTTCCACGGGCATCTTGAGAAATACATCATTCGCAGATCTCCTCAGACTCTGGGATAGCTTCATGTTGTATCTGTCCCTCTCCAAGCCATATGTAGCTGCTAAGAATTCAAACCTAGAGAGATAGATGTCTATTTCCTCTGAAGCCTCAGTGTAAACATCTAATTGGAAGGATATTGCGCTGGGTGCCACTGTATGAGAGCTGTTTCCCCTATCGTTACCTTGAGAACTGCCAGACCAACCATTGTTAGAACTAGAATCCACTATTCTTCCATTATGCATCTCGTAGATGGCGACTAATATGAGGTTGTGTATAGGTCTCGCAACCGCATCACTAAAATAAATTACTGCATATATCACCAATGGAAGAGCTTTTGCAAGTTTCGTGAATGCTTTCTTAAAGCGGAACAACTGTAGTTGTGGATCTATACTCGATATGGAGCTAAAGGAAAACGATTATGATGTTGATGCTGATGTTGTTGATTGATGATGTTGATGTTGATGATGGTGATGATATTGGTGATGAAGATGTTGATGATGTTGGTGATGATGCTATTGATGATGATGTTGATGATGATGATGATGATGTTGTTGATGATGTTGTTCATAATGATGTTGATGAAATACATCTGCAGGGTGAATTAACGTATTTCTTTCACTCTCCACAGAGTAGCTTTGTTGACATTGTATAATGCTGACAAGCATTTGGCGTCAGCGAGAAGTAAGTCCACATTGATGTTTCATTTTTTCTTCTTTTCTTCTTCTTCATCTTCTTCTGCTTCTACTTCTCCGTCTGCGTTGAACTCCCTATAACCGTACGACATGCTACCGTCGACTTACGACGAACGCGGCTTGCAATCACTATTATTAATGCCGGCCACCCCATTAATCCTATTTTAGACTCCTGCGATGGGTCTTAAATGTTATATATTTATTTATTAATTATTTAGTACATTACAGTACTAAACTATTGTCTTATTGACAGAGTGGTTAGAGCGCTGGTCTCTCGCTGCAAAGGTATCGGGTTCGATTCTCGATATCATCACGCTCCAGTTCGCCCAGTTGTAAACGGGTATCTGACTTTGTTCTTGATTTAAGGAAGGAAAAGGAAGCAAGGAAGGGAACTAGTAACCACTTCTCTCGATGCTGGACCTAGTATCATGAAGTCTCTAACACTTCACTCACCTACGTTAGTATCTAATATGTGACTACCTTTAAGTTAAGAGTACTACACAGGACATTACATTCATGTTATAATATTTACATTGCTTCATTTCATTGTAAACAAAGAGTTTCATAAATCTTAACAAATCATACCTACACATGTTAGCAATTCTTACTTAGTAGTTCCTCGTCTACCGTGAGGTGTAGATGTTTGGAAGACAAAGCGCCAGACTATCCTATCGGCTAACTTCCTCCTGATCTAGTTCCATTCTAGTCCTTGGTCCTTCAAAGTTTGCCTAATTGTGTCCTCCCATCGGACTCTGGGTCGTCCTGGAGGTCTGGATCCATGGCTCTTAGTTTCCCATACTTATCGTGGCAGCCGATCTTCTCTCATTCTGCAGACATGACAAAACCATCTTAGTTGGGACTGTTCTAGTTGAGTCTTCAAGGGGTGGGATTTTAGGCCTTGACGTATCGTCTTGTTGCAAACCATGTGTCGTGAAACGAGTGTGTGTAACACCCCAACTTTGTTAAATCATTATGTCGGGATACAAATTTGCCCCAGCCAATCAACGCACAGTTGCTGAGCCGGAATAAATTACAAGAAGTTACGCCAAGAAAAAACTTAAGCCCAGTTTTTTTCGGATGTGGTCGCGGCCATCTTGTTCACGCAAGATGGCGGAAAAAACTAAATAAAATTAGGCTGTACGAGCATATGACGAAACTGCAGGCAACCAATCAGCTTGCTTCACTAGGAACTAACCAAACGCTTTCCTAAACCAGTAGAAGTTACTTTACCTGCCTATATAATCGGGCGAGATTTTATGCTAAAACATGCAACACCAGACACGAAGCCAGAGATACCGACCGACTGAAGAGAGGAGCTGTCAGCTTTGATTTATAGCTTACCTGAGGGCATTGACCTGCAGCCTGCTTCACTAAGTCGAGTCAAAACCTGGCCGGTTTAAAATCATAGAGGGTAAATATAATTCACTATAAACTGGTAGGAAAATAGTTACAGCAGGTATATAATGTTGGTATTTGTTGTGTGTCATTTATACTACCTACTCCTGTATGTATTTTATATATTTTGGTTCAATATGAACGTAGCAGGTTACTGATTGTATCTAATAGGACGCATACTTCAATCTATTGTCTCCTATAACTTCAGTCTATTGTCTCAGATAACTCCAAACTGAAATATAACCAAAACAGTCCTTGTTAGGGCTCAACCTATTGTCTTCTATAACTTCAATCCATTTTCTCAGACCAACTGCAATATAACCAAAACAGTCCTTGTTAGGACTCAATCTATTGTCTCCTATATCTTCAGTCTATTATTTCAGATAAAACCAACTGAAATATAACCAAAACAGTCCTTGTTAGGACTCAATCTATTGTCTCATCTAACACCAATCTATTGTCTCCTATAACTCCCACCTGATATATCACCAAACAGTCCTCGTCTCATATACTCTGTTACGTGCAGTCTTTGATATCTTACAATATTATACATTGGTATACTTGTTTATGTTCGCAAATATTTTGTAAACAAAATAGTGCTTAAGGAAAAGTCATTATTGAGTTACTTCCCTTGAAAGTTGTGTCGGCTCCTTCGATCGAACTCCGCTGATAAATCCAGTTTTCTGCGATTTATTCTTTGTTTGGGTAGTAATAGATTGTTCTTGCTTCAGAATATCTATGGCCTGAATTTATGTGTATTGTTTGTCTGAGTAGGACGAGTCTGTCTTATATCTGTATATCTTTACATATCTAAGTCGAACTATATGTTCTGTTGTCTCTAGGGAGGTCAAAGGCTATTCGGCGGATGTGTCGCTAGAGTGGGGTGTGATTTGGCTTCGTCCCGATAGGGACTGTGTTTTCTATGTCGGCTTGTCGCCTGGGAAAAAGTGATCTCAGTATTTGTGGGGAAAGTGATAGTCATCTAGACCTATCTTGTATGCTTTACCCCAGTGTTCATTCTTATTACCAAGGAATGGCAAATTCATATTTCTGAAAAAACCAAGGTAATAAAAGATACTCTTTGAACTCTCGTACGAAGCCACCATTTTCGATAGGTACGATTTGAATGTCTAAGAGAATATATTTGACTCGATGAAAACGACTTCGATTCCTAGCAGCACCATACCCTGTAGAATGCAGTCAATTGTTCATGACCAAATCTACAGAGCAATGAAAGATTTAATGAATGACTAACTTTAGGACAGATTCATTATCTGTATCCAAACGTGAGTGACAGCTCACGAGTGAAGCCATCTTGGAACCAAAACATGTAGTGACTTTCAAGAAGAGAAAAGGGATGCCCGTATTATCGCTTGTTTAGTCCAGAGATCACTGCTACACATGAGAACCCATTGCTAGCGGTTCAATATTATTATATGGAAAAAATATGTGCTGAACATTATGTTGAAGAATCGTCGCTAGACGAGATTAGGTCTAGAAGCCATCTGAAATATTATTTATAAGCTGACGTGCTCAGTCAGTGAAGTCAGTTGATATATATGTATGGGCGATACTGAGTGCTTGGCTACTGACAGTCCATTATACAATTATTCTACATGAGTGCCCATGTAACATTGCAAGACCATTTATCCACTGTACTATGATGTATTATGCCAACCTGTGATTTGTCACTATCTGTGCTGTCGAGTGTATACGTCCAATTAAACTGTAGAAAGGTACACAGTCGTTGGTGTCGATGACTTCCAGCCATACATGAGTGTGAGAAAAGAACATTTGTCAACACCACGAACCCTTATTATCATTCGCACATTATACACTCAATCCATGTCTACACACCACTGCGTAGGTCAAGTTGACATTCCATACACTACAGTGGAGCAAACAACACCATAGAGATCTTATCAACTGATGATGATGATGATGTCTGCTTCCATCCACTTATATCTATCTTTTGGTGGATATCATTAACGGGAATAAAATAACAACTTTATCAACTGGTGGACCAGCTTTCTGGGTTTGACCTCGCAGAAGTTCAGAAGTCAACAGATTACCGATACCAGACCATTTCCTGTGGCTGATACGACATACTTGCAGTATTGGTTTGCTATTTGTCAACACTTTGTCACGTGACCTGTCAAGTGAATGCAGTATGTAGGTCAGCGTTGTTGACATTTTTACATTAGACATTACAGAGTTTCACAGAACAGTTGGATCAATTCTTGTCAATATTAACAGGAAGACAGTATGAGTGAACTAAGAAGTCCTATTTTCATCGATGGATCTCTTGTTTTCTGTATATGAACTTTAATATTTAAGGCCAGAATGTTTAATTGAATAAAGTGGCAGTTTGTTTATTTTCATAAAAATAACTTTGCCATTACTGTAAAACTGAGCCTATTTTGCAACACATACTATCATACACATAATTTTTATATATTTATGTTTACATGTTATTTGTTTGTATAGTATGTTAGTTTCTATGTCAGCGGGTTGTGTTTAAGGTTGGGCGGCGTCCTCACAACAGAATATCCCACGTCATAGAGGGTCCGTTGTGGGCGTTTTCTATAGGTGCAATTTTCTTGATTGAAAATTTGCTGCGACAACTGTTGCTTTTGTGTTAGCTGTGAAGACTGTAATTATTGTTATTTTTGTAATATTTCTTTGTTCTTTAGTTTTGTTTTGATTTGTTTGTAATTTGTTGGTCTAACCTTTTCTATCTTTCAGTTCTATTTACAATTTATATTCATATACTGTGACGTCATTTGTGTTGTTATTCTTTGCAGATTCAGTGATTATTTTCATTGATTTCCCTATTTGATTTATTTTGATTTCTGCAAACGTTCTTGTATTGTCAGTCCTATTTGTACTTTATGTATTCTGTTGGTTGACATATGTTTTATATAGGTATATTTCATAAGACACAATTGCCTGTGCACTGCACTTGGATTATGGTATAAACCAGTACCTGATTATTATTACTGTTATACAAGACCTTATTAAGGCTTGTGACCCACAGATATTGGGATAGTATACTGATTAATCAAGTCATTAAGAACTTGTGGTATTATTATTATTTCAGGTGATTAGTATTATTGTTAGACACCATGTCTACATTAGAATACTTCATTATACAAGGGAAAGCCCTTGATAAAACTGGTCAACAATTAGAACAATGGGCAGTTGCTCAATATGACAAAGCATTAGCTGCAGAAGAGAGAAGAGCTATGGCAGAAGAGAAAAGATTAGAAAGAGAAGCTGAGGCTGCTGCTGAACAAAAGAAATTGCAGATGCAGGTGGAGGAAAGGAGATTTGAAGCTGAACAAAAAAAATTAGAAAGAGAAGCTGCTGCGGAACAAAAAAGATTAGACAGTGAAGCTGAACAAAAAAGATTAGACAGGGAAGCTGAACAAAAAAGATTAGACAGTGAAGCTGAACAAAAAAGATTAGACAGGGAAGCTGAACAAAAAAGATTAGACAGAGAGGCTGAAGAAAAAAAAGCAATAAGAGAACATGAATTTGAGTTGGAGAAATTAAGATTGACAAGTATGAGTAATGTTAATCAGGCATCTAGTGGTAATGGTAAACCTTCTACTTACAAGGTTAAGGTTCCACCGTTCAATCAGTCCAGTGACGATATTACATTCTGGCTGGATAGATTTGAACGTTCTTGTCGTACACATAATGTGGATAAATCACAATACGCTAATCAATTATCAGAAAACTTGAAAGGTGAATCTTTGACTAGATTATGCCTTGTAGGAGAAGCAGATAAGGATAATTATGATGTCATTAGGGCGGCTTTGATAAAAAAATATCAGCTAAGTGAGGAAGGCTATCGCCTTTTATTTAAAACGATGGTGCCTGAGACGGGTGTAGAATTCTCAGAATTCACTGCAAAGGCACGTCTCACAGTTGATCGTTGGATTGAGCTTTCCAAAACAGAAAAAACGTATGAAGGACTTATGGATTTGTTGCTCAGAGATAAGATTATGTCATGTGTGAACAAACCTTTCCTTGAATTTATACATGAGCGTAAACCCAAATCTCTAAAAGAAATGGAAGAATATTGTTCCCAATATGTCACTGCACACCCCGACGTGACTTTTGGCAACACTAAGATTAAGGAGAGTATGCCAGTTGCTTCAGCAACACCATACAATCCCAATTATTCACACAGATTTCAGGGACCTCAAAACAGATTTGATAAAAAAGGTAACCATAATAGTTATCAAAACCAAGGTAACCAATCATTTCAGGGTTCTTCTTCAAAGAACTGGAGACGACCTGATAGCTCTCGACACAGGGGTGGTCATAATTATAGGAATTTCCGTAGAGGAAGTAATTATAGAAACTATCAGGGTTATCCGTCTTGGAGTCAACAAGATCATAATTACAGAGATACTCATTATAATGAATATGATAATGGTAACCAAGGGAACTATGACTCAAACCCAAATAGGGGTTACAATAGAGGTAACAATAACTACAGAGGTGATAATAACCGAGGTAGATCTCAATACAAAAGACATAAACCACATTATCAGGCAAACTCTGCACAACAAGAGTCCAATGAAGCCTATAAACAGAGTAATGATAATAATGATGCTAGTAATATGGCATGTGCCGCTTTTGATTTTGGGAGAGCATCTCAGTGCCCCCAATGCAAAACGTTATTTGAGCCAACCACAGTGTCTACTTTAAGCTGTGGCCATCCTCTTCCTGCTCTTCCGGCATCAGTCGCGCATGATGGAAGAGGTTCTCTTGTCTTACATAAGGGTTTAGTGAATAACAATCCAGTCTCTGTGCTATTTGATTCTGGATGCACCACAATTGGTGTTAGGCAGTCACTCGTAGATCCTTCCCGTGCCACTGGACAAGTAGTCAAATGTGTAACATTTGGCGGCACATTAGAGAAATACTCTACTGCTATCATTAGGATTGCTACTCCTTTCTTTACAGGAGATGTACACGCATGTCTTCTTCCGAATCCGATCGCTGACCTCATCATCGGTCGCATTCATGGAGTCAAGGAATGCACTCCGCAACAGATTTCCAAGTGGGAAAGGCAAAACATGCAGATTGCTAACGCTGTAGTCACTAGAGCTCAGGCTCTTAATATGCCTCAAACTTCATCTACTGAAGATAATGAAGTGCATAACCAAGATAATCCCATGGTAATTTCTCGTGACTCGTTTATAAAACAGCAAGAAGATGATCCCACTCTGAAGAAATTCTTTATTCTTGCAACTAAAGGTGATCCGAATAAAGACACAAGTCGTAAATCGTGGATTACAAAGAAGAATGGCGTACTTGTACGTATGGTTCAAGACTCCATTACGTCAAGTCATTCTCAAATCCTGGTTCCCAAGAAGTTGAGAGATAAAATTTTGCAGCACGCTCACGACTCTCAGTGTGCTGGACACATGGGTTTTTCCCGTACTAAGTCAAGAGTCCTTGCGGCTTTCTTTTGGCCATTGGTAAACAAGGACATACGGATTTATTGTCGATCTTGTAAAGTATGTCAGGAAGTTAAATCCAAAGGTCCACGGCATGCTGCACCCATTCAGGCGGCGGACATTCCTATTCGGCCGTTTAAAAAAATGGCCATAGACATTATTGGTCCATTTAAGATCAAGTCTGCCAGAGGACATCAGTTTATCTTGACGTGTGTTGATATGTGCACACGTTGGCCAGAGGCTATTCCTCTGAAGAGCATTACTACTGCTGATATTGCAGATGCTCTGTGGCTTATATTTTCTCGTCTGGGGTTCCCCGGAGAAATATTGTCAGACCATGGCACCCAACTAATATCAGATACCATGTCTCAAGTAATGTCTACTCTGCAGATAGATAGATCTTTAAGTAGTATCTACCATCCAATGTCTAATGGTATGGTCGAACGCCTTAATAGAACACTTAAAAACTTACTGGGGAAGATAACTGAGGATCATCCTCAAGACTGGGACAGAGTTTTACCTGCGGCCCTCTTCGCTTACAGAGAGGTACCCAATGAACATACGGGATTTTCTCCCTTTGAACTCGTCTTTGGCGCGCGTCCGCGTGGCCCTATGTCGTTGCTTCACGATCTCATAACATCTGACAATATTGACGATGACACAAAGTCATCCTACGAATATGTCATCGCGTTGAGACAAAAGATTATCGAAGCATGCAAATTAGCAACTTCTTCTTCTGAATTTGCGAAACAGAAGGCAAGGCAATTTGCCAATAAGAAGAGATGCTTACGACAACTTTGTCCTGGTGACAAAGCATTTGTATTACTACCTTGTAGGGAAAACAGATTACTTATTTCTTGGAAAGGTCCGTACGATATAATATCGAAAATTTCCGATGTCGACTATATTGTCGATATTGATGGGAAGCATAAAACCTTCCACATCAATATGCTTACTGAATTCCATGAACGTCCGGATTATTTGCAACCCATTTTCCAAGCAACGGACAATTCTCCAGTACAACATGGTCATTACTCATCACTGTCCGTGATACAGGATGAGGAAACGAGTTTTTCAGATGTAAATCTTCCTCTTCCAATGATCCCACTTCATTCTAGTGAATCATGGAAGAACGTTACTGTCTCTCCTGATTTGTCTCTAGGAGAACAGCGACAAGTTTCAACTATGTTGCAAACATTTCAGGATGTACTCACTGACATCCCTGGACAAACGCATGTCATTGAACATGACATTGTTCTAACTGACCATACTCCTATTAGGGTTAGACCTTATCCTATACCTATACATTTTCAAGCACAGGTCGAGAAAGAGTTGGATGAGATGATAGATTTGAAAATAATCGAACCATCCACCTCTGCATATTCTTCGCCGATGGTTATTGTGCGTAAAAAAGACAATAACATACGTCTTTGCGTTGACTATCGAAAATTGAATCAAGTAACGAAGTTCGATGCCGAACCTATGCCTTTACTGGAAGAGCTACTTACTCGACTCTCCAAATCTCATTTTTTCACTAAACTTGATTTGTCTAAAGGATATTGGCAAGTTCCTTTATCTGAACGCGCCAAACCTCTCACGGCTTTTTCAACACCTAGAGGTTTGTTCCAATGGAATTTTATGCCTTTCGGTCTTATGAACGCACCAGCTACATTCGTACGCATGATGCGCCGAATCCTATCTTATCGGTCAGATGTCATTGCATATCTAGACGACATCTGTCTTTTCAGCGATACTTGGGAAGATCACTATTCGGGGTTAGATGAATTGCTGTCTACTTTGCGTGAGCACAACCTGACAGCGAAACCCTCTAAAGCCTATATTGGTTTTAGCGAAATTTCTTTCCTAGGCCACCGAGTTGGTCATGGTTTCCTAAAGACAGAGGACCATAATACTAGTAAGATACTTAACATCTCAATCCCTAAGACTAAAAAACAGGTGAGAAGTCTGTTAGGTCTTATTCATTTTTATGGCAGATTCATTCAGAATCTATCCTCTATCATGGCACCTCTCTCAACACTTCTAAAGAAAGGTTCGCCTAATGTGGTCCACTGGTCTCAGGAATGCCAATGCTCTCTGGATAAGATTAAAACATTGTTTTCAACACCACCTATTTTAGTGCTACCCACTAAAGATAAGACATTCGTTCTTCGTAGTGACGCTTCATCCACTGGGATTGGAGCGGCACTAATGCAAGAGTACTCTGGAACTCTGCATCCTGTAATGTATATTTCCAGAAAACTTAATGCGGCAGAAAGGAATTATTCGGTTTTAGACCGTGAGCTATTAGCTATGGTTTGGTCGATCCTCAAACTACAGAGATTCCTTCTAGGCGCACATTTCATAGTAGAAACCGACCAAAAAGCTCTTACTGCTATACAGAGTAAGAATTTGAAGAGCTCGAGGTCTACTCGATATGCAATTGCTCTTCAACCTTTTCACTTCTCTGTGCGAGCTATTCGTGGATCAGATAATGTGATGGCAGACATTCTGTCAAGATGCCCACATGATTCCACATAACTATTAGGGCTTAGACTTCTTGATATGTCTAGTTCTATAGTAGTTCCTTTTCTATATCATGATAGATACACATTCGTAATTTAATAATATAATGATTGTATCGCTACATAGCGGTTCATTGATGTTTATTCACCGCTGTGCTTTGATGATTTTTTCTTCATAAATCATAAATTTAAGATATCTAATACGAAATGATAATATGAATTTTTTTTTAGGCATTGTGTAATTGCCAGAATTGTATTATACTTTGATGACACCTTCCTGGAAAAATATACTTGTAGAGAAATAATTTCTCTCAGTTTATGAGACACATTCTCACCAGTCGCTCGATAAGTCGACTTAGCCTCATATTAGGCGTTATAGGTATTCCTGATATTTTCATCTGCGCATTATTCATGCGTTGTGAGCCTATTGTACGTTGCTCCTAGATGTATTTCAAAAAAAAAAAAATGTTCCATTTTTTTTTTTTTTTCCCGGGAGGTGTGGTAAGACTGTTACGTGCAGTCTTTGATATCTTACAATATTATACATTGGTATACTTGTTTATGTTCGCAAATATTTTGTAAACAAAATAGTGCTTAAGGAAACGTCATTATTGAGTTACTTCCCTTGAAAGTTGTGTCGGCTCCTTCGATCGAACTCCGCTGATAAATCCAGTTTTCTGCGATTTATTCTTTGTTTGGGTAGTAATAGATTGTTCTTGCTTCAGAATATCTATGGCCTGAATTTATGTGTATTGTTTGTCTGAGTAGGACGAGTCTGTCTTATATCTGTATATCTTTACATATCTAAGTCGAACTATATGTTCTGTTGTCTCTAGGGAGGTCAAAGGCTATTCGGCGGATGTGTCGCTAGAGTGGGGTGTGATTTGGCTTCGTCCCGATAGGGACTGTGTTTTCTATGTCGGCTTGTCGCCTGGGAAAAAGTGATCTCAGTATTTGTGGGGAAAGTGATAGTCGTCTAGACCTATCGTGTATGCTTTACCCCAGTGTTCATTCTTATTACCAAGGAATGGCAAATTCATATTTCTGAAAAAACCAAGGTAATAAAAGATACTCTTTGAACTCTCGTACGAAGCCACCATTTTCGATAGGTACGATTTGAATGTCTAAGAGAATATATTTGACTCGATGAAAACGACTTCGATTCCTAGCAGCACCATACCCTGTAGAATGCAGTCAATTGTTCACGACCAAATCTACAGAGCAATGAAAGATTTAATGAATGACTAACTTTAGGACAGATTCATTATCTGTATCCAAACGTGAGTGACAGCTCACGAGTGAAGCCATCTTGGAACCAAAACATGTAGTGACTTTCAAGAAGAGAAAAGGGATGCCCGTATTATCGCTTGTTTAGTCCAGAGATCACTGCTACACATGAGAACCCATTGCTAGCGGTTCAATATTATTATATGGAAAAATATGTGCTGAACATTATGTTGAAGAATCGTCGCTAGACGAGATTAGGTCTAGAAGCCATCTGAAATATTATTTATAAGCTGACGTGCTCAGTCAGTGAAGTCAGTTGATATATATATGTATGGGCGATACTGAGTGCTTGGCTACTGACAGTCCATTATACAATTATTCTACATGAGTGCCCATGTAACATTGCAAGACCATTTATCCACTGTACTATGATGTATTATGCCAACCTGTGATTTGTCACTATCTGTGCTGTCGAGTGTATACGTCCAATTAAACTGTAGAAAGGTACACAGTCGTTGGTGTCGATGACTTCCAGCCATACATGAGTGTGAGAAAAGAACATTTGTCAACACCACGAACCCTTATTATCATTCGCACATTATACACTCAATCCATGTCTACACACCACTGCGTAGGTCAAGTTGACATTCCATACACTACAGTGGAGCAAACAACACCATAGAGATCTTATCAACTGATGATGATGATGATGTCTGCTTCCATCCACTTATATCTATCTTTTGGTGGATATCATTAACGGGAATAAAATAACAACTTTATCATACTCCTATCATAAGAACATAACAATATTGTTAGGATATATGTTACCAGCTTGTATAGCACTTGTCAGAGAGGGCCTGGTATACTATAGGGGGAAGGAAATGGTTGTATCACACCTAGGTGTACATATTATTGAATATATTAATGTATTGAATTTATATTATGGGATGTATTCATGTATTGAATGTATTCATGTATTGAATTTATAGTATTGGATGTATTCAATCTCTACACGCAACCTTTCAGTTCACCTTTCAATCCAAACTCACCAACTCGCATCTCCAACTACTCGTATATCCCGTGTTTTTTGGCACACAACCTGCACGAGGCAAATTCACGTAAAAACCAGCTGACCAGTTTTAACTCGCACTTAACATACACACAGGCCTACACATTTATTGTTCACTCAAACAACCTATTTTACTTTATCATTTGCCCCCACACACACACATTAATCATTATCATCATAAGCAGCATAATTATCATCACTATGACCGTCATCATCATCATCATGTGACAGTAATACTGTAACATCTCACGCATGTATTATAAGGCGGCAAGAGAGGGTTGGATATAGGACTAGCCAGATAATTCTACAGACACTTTAGGCCATTAAAACTTTAACACCAGCATGTATAGGTCAGCTAATGAAAATAGTTCAGCTCAGCCATGCCAGACAGAAGAAGGTCCTCTCGAATGCAGACTTATGACGCAATCCAGAGAAAGCCCACGTAGGTCTAATTTACTGCCTCAGCTATTTTTCTTTTGTGAAAATCTCCATTTGGCACCTGGGATGTTCGTAAATTTAACAAACAAAGATAAACTGCACAGATGGCTGCAGAAATGTAAAACTACGATATTAATGTCTTGGGACTGTGTAACAATCTGGGAGGGGATAGACAGGAAGAAACAGAAAATGAGAAGCGGGGTTGTCTTCAGGACATAAGTAACAAGGTACACTCCATCGTGGGGTTGGGGAGGGGGGGGAGGGGGGAGAGTAGCTCTAATGCTGGCAAACGAAGCAGGGGATGAGTCTTAGAATTTGAAACAATGCAACCCAGAGCACAACAGCTTAATAAACTGCCACAAACAAAATAAAGAGAAATATCATCAAAGGCTAAGCACCAACAAATGATAAAGAAACGAAACAGAGACTTTACACCCGACTGCAAAATATTATGGATTAAAACATAAGAAAAGCTACTGGTGCCTTTCTGCCACAGGGCAAGTTATGTTGGCGACCCTTATTACGTAACAGGTGGACATGAAATGATGATGATAGATTTAATACATACTCACATATTTTGCTTTTCCCCATGTGTACTTTCTCTATCCCATTAACTCAGACATATTATTTATCACACAGACCCCCACTCACTTTATCTGCTTTTTTCCCACATGTACACATTACTTCCTCTTATTCCAGACTTGCTGGCAGAAGAGCATGAACCATCAGACCTGACCGCAGTAAAAAAAGCGAAGACGCTATACGCTTCTTGCATTGCTTACGGTAAGTCTTTCATTTAAAGTAAAGGGTAGAGCCGTCGCTGAACAGACTACAGCTTACATGACTACAACCTCCTTTACGATCATGGAGGCAGCTATTGCAGCCTTGAGGTGACTGTCTGAAACGCCCTCATTAAGGGCAGTTACATTATCGGATTTTCAGTCCATGCTTCGGAAGCTCCAAAATGGATGGCTACGGCATTAATGGAAAACATTTATAGAAGCCTGGAGTTTTCAGGAATTGGTTGAAATCTACTGTCCTGATAATGCAGAGTTATATGACAGACTAGCTTAGACTGCACTTGTAGTGAGCACACTGTAAATGGAAGCGTTAGAGATTATAAAGGTACTAACATGCTCGCTTATTAGAGAACGACACAGCAATAGATGAATCAAGAAGGCTACGACCTTTTTAATATTGCACCAAACGTAAGATGCGCAATGATGGACGTTTAAGAAGATTCATCCGTCGTGTACACAACCAACGGGTCAAGGGAACAATTAGCATACGTATCCTTCAAGATTTTTTAATAGAGACTGAGCACCTACGGGTTTGCCCGGAGTGTAGTTATGTCTGATGAACAATAACAATTATGTATACTAATTTTATTTTAATACATAAAACATCAATATATGATCACAGAAACATAATAGATAGTTCGGCATTCTTTCCTTTATCTTTAGCATTTCTTTCATCCTGTAACTGTTGAAGTTCTATGTAATTATTTGGTTTTTGGACCGTCTATTTTGTTTTGTCTTATTGGATTATAAAGTATTCCATATTAAACTGTTTGTTGTACGAATGTGATGCTTTATATCTAAACAAAACGACATCAAGGCAGTTGTCATATTTAGAAACCATATAATTTAAATGAAGACATTAAAAACATGTAAACTGGAGCAGATACGAAAAAAACCAGAGAAGAGGCTAGAAAAAAAACGGAAAGTGTGCCAACAGACAGACTAGTTCGTCCTGAACGTATTGAACATTTATTCTTTTCATGTACAGTCCGTTCGGAAATTCGTGCCCACGGAAATCGTCAATTTTCTCCAAAACTGTTTGTTGTATGGACATGAAATTTTGCATGCAGTCTTAGATTTTCCATGCAGTTAAGATTTTGCGATCATTACATCCACAGCTGTCGCGAAATTTGCAAAACGGCGAGTTTCTTTGATCTTCTTGGAACATTTGCCTAAATCTGCCCGTAACATTAATTCTTACAGTAAATCACAACATTTGTGCGACAAGACGGTTCAAAGGCGTGCCCTAAATGTATGATTGGTTGTTCACGTGATTTTGATACGAGGAATTATGTTCTGATAATGAACCATGATAGCAGTAAATCATCGGGAAGCTATGACAAATCGTAACTGTTTATGTGTTATTATAGATTGGCATATGAAATTAGTTTATCACACATGAAGGAATGCGATCGACGTGCCTCATTCCGAATCGGACGACTCCAATAAGCTCACAACAGTTATTGGTTTGATAAACTGCAAGCCATCTCGCTGCCAGTAATCTTCTTCTTCCTGTAGCACGTGTTCTTCACATTTTGCCCAGTACTCTGTGCCTATTCGTGAAAGGACCTCACGAGTCATGTCTTTAACATCGCACATTTTAAAAGTGGTGTTCTGGGCTGCCACTTGCCATTTAACTCTAGCCCAAACCAGCTCTATTGGGTTAAGGTGAGAATGGTAAGGTGGGAGTCGAAGAGAAACATGACCCTGCTCTTGGATGATTTTATCAATCAGATACACTTTTGTCTTATTCCTCTGTCTCACAAGCTGCAACAACTCTGGTTTTAAATAGCTGTTGTCAGCGAAGATATTTTCATTCACAAGCCACCTCCTGATTTCGTCTTTCGTGCTTGCCGAAGTGGGAGCTTTATCCTCCTGCGCTAGAACATTATGATAGGACGCATTATCCACCACCAGGCAAGACGGCCTATCTAGAGTCGGGAGGAGTGTATTCACTATCCAATCTCGAAAAATTTGCCCATTCATTTCACTGTGGTAGTCCCTACCATCTACAGACTTTGACTGAAAAATAAGCTCTGCATCACGGACAAGCCCATTCTGTCTGCTGCCAGCATGTGCTAATATAATGCGTTGACCTTTGCTGCTGGGAATTTTCCTTCTATGGTCTCCGTCAACATATTGCCATTCTTTCTCGTTCGTATGATGAGCATTAACGCAAGATTCGTCCACATACACTATATCATAGCCGTCTTGCCTTCTCTCGCGAATCTGCCTAAGGTATTTGCTTCGAGCTGCAACCAGATGTGGTTTTTCACATAACAATTTCCTTCCGCCAGACGTTTTTATAAAAGTGAAGCCGACACTTCTGACAAGTTGCCAAAGAGTTGTTTTTGAGACGTTAATATCGCATTCTGCTTGCAGCCGACTTTTCAGCATGCGGAGAGTAACAAGTTGATTGGCATTAAACATCTTCAAAATCAAACGTCTAATGACATCCTTGTCAAAATCATCAATTTTTTTTCCTTCCTTGCTTAACCGCATCCTCTGTACAATCACCGTCTTGTTGTATCCAAAGTAGAAAAGATCTTCTATCTACACCCAGGGCCTTTCGTGTTCTCCTACCTGGTTCTTGTATGTCGTGGTATAAACAACTGATCTTAGCCTCTCTGCGAAAATGCTTGTACAATATAACAGTTAGCTTCTGCAAAGTGATAAATTTGCTTTTCAGATTCATTGCGCTTTTCATAATTATGCAGTTTAGTTTATTAATATATTATACGCTGGTGTCGTTTTGTTTTGTTGTAGCCAAATCATTGCGATTAGCATACGCCGCTGAAATAATTACTCGCGACTATGTACAATAGGTGCGCACACGTGCGGACATGTAGTCACTACACTAATTCAAACAAAAAAAAATATTGAATAGCACATTTCATCGCTTGTGCTGTGCTGTAACAAAAATTAAGTGCGCAATTTTTGAACGGATGTTGTAACTTTCCTGTAGAACTAATAAAAATTAAGCCAGACAACGGTAAGAGTTTTTTTTATATAACTTAAAGAAGAAAATTCGAACATGACATGAGTTTTGTAAGGGCAAAAAATATATTAATAACTGCATTGATATCAGTAGGGCACGTAGCAAATTTCATTAACATCCGTCAAGGGGTTGCAAAGTTACAACGTTCAATGTGTGGGCACGAATTTCCGAACGGACTATAGCAGAAAGAGTCAGAGGCAACAGTAGAAGAAAGTCATGCATTGCTTCAAAATTAAACCCCCATTTATTACTTTATTATAAAACCATTTATTGATTTATTCTAACACCTCACTTTATTGCTTTATTATTAATCCTTACGTTCCTGCGCAAAATCCTTGGTATTATGTGGCTGGACAAACTGACAGATGTCGAGTTGCTGTCATGTAAAGGCCTTCAGTGAATGTATACGCTGCTTAGACCGCGCAGACTAGTCTATCTCGGCCATGTCCGCCACATGTAAGACGGTTGCGTCCCAAAAGATATTTTCTACGTGCAACTGGTATATGGCAAAAGAACAGCTGGGCGACCGCAGGAGAGGTTTGTCACGCATTGCCCCCCCCCCACCCCTCCCTGCTTTGCAGTCGTGGTCCAACAGTGACCAAAACGCAAGAGTATCTAAAATGGGTCGTCAAAGGTGTCTACCTTCTCACAAGATTGCTCTTGGCAGAGATGTAGATAGCAGGTTAATGACGCTTCTACCTTACGGTAGTTTTAACAAGATAATTCAGAAGTCAAGAACAAAATTGCTTTGCGCTGAACATTTGTTAACTTATATCTGTCCGTCGCCTTTTGTGAAGGATATAAGCAATGGTATTTTAGCCCAGTCAATCCCCCAGCTGAATTAATTCAGCGAATTTCCTCTTATAATGGTATAGCTCTGTTTAGAGGTAAATATATGTTTAGATGTATATATATATATATATATATATATATATATATATATATATATATATATATATATATATATATATATAGATATACACATATATATATATATATATATATATATATATATATATATATATATATATATATATATGAATGACATATTCTGGCTCATACGTTTGCTTTTAAACAGGTAATAACTGAATCAACTATGTTTGTTTAGTTTTAAAATAACTTGTAACAAATTTAATAATCAAACAGTATTAACAGTTTAAAATAAATAAAATGTTGGTGACATTTATGTCGGAATCGAATTTTCTCGTCAAAGTGATTTAGGGTGAGGATATAGTCAGAAAATTATGTCTTTTTTGCTGGTGCTTTTTTATAAGCACTTAACTGATATAAGGGAGTCCTGCAGCTGTGGTTTTCGTCACTTCGTGGTGATGAGTGTACTTTTCTCACACGAGTGGCGTAGTAACTTCAGTACTTCGAACCGTCTGACAGCTTGTAACCACAAACTTTTGGAAAAATAGGAAAACAAGTGCCTCTGCTAAGTACATTTGTGGGCTGCCAATTAACAGGCGCCTTCTCGCCGTCCACCCACCAATGTTAATCCCTCAGAAGAATTAAATTCCAGAGCACACAGTGTAGCTCAGGGAACATAAATTAAATTCACCATATTCTTCTGGGTATTAACTGGAAAAATGTGTCGGGACAGCGTGAATAATGAGTTGCATGAGTTACAATTAACAAAGTGCATATATCTCAGAAATAGTATACACTTTAGGTATATGTGATGTAATTATCTGTCACCACTGCTCCATTCGAAGTCTGGGGTCACCTCTGCTGTCGGTTTTCCGCACGATTAGCTAGAAGAAATCACAAGCGCTTGGTATAGTGGTTTATGAATATACTAGTTTCCTATGTTGAGGTTGCCAGCTCATATACAACCACTTAGCAAAAAAAACATGTCAAATTTACATATGTAACATAATTGTTACACTTACCCCAAAGTTTTGGGAATACACAATCTCTTTGCGCAGGTTAGAATGGACACGACCATTTTACGTTATATGCTCTCGAACCACTTGGTCTGGAAATGTTGGATCCCTTTTATGACGGGTGATTCTGCGAAACACTTGGTCTGGGAAAGTTTCTCTTATGACGGGTGATTCAATTCCTTAGGGTTCCTGTCTTCGTATTTTAAGTCCTGGTTCTTTAAGTTTTTTCAGTCTCTGTATTTATAACGGCGGGCTTACTTTTTAAGATTTAAGTTTCCCAGATACTTCGATCTGTCACTAATAATATAGGAATTATAAGTCCGATGTCTCTTTTTCTTCCAAGAGTCGCTCATATGACGTGCGCTGCGGTCTCTCTATTCTGTGTCTCTGATTTCACTACATAATATGTGCAGTTCTTAGTTCACATCACAGATGGAGCTACCGTCGGAAGTTCCAATAGGATCCATAGTTTATTCCGGCTTCTTAATTTAATTAAGTGGTAAGCTCTTTATCATTGGTTTGGGGTGTCTAATTTCAAAATATCCCCCATGTGTTTTAAAATATTACATTAAATTTCTAACCGGTGGCCTCTTTCAAATCATGCGGTAATATTTCCGCCCCCTCACAACAACATGTGACCATGTTTGTATGGCGTAATGTCTTCCGCCAAGATGTCTACCCAGATAGATTATCTGTAAAAATCCCCAGTGATTGTCCCACAAAAAGCGATAAACGCATCTACCCTCTGTGAAATCTGCCAGACAAACAGACACCTACGTCAGCAACCCAGACAGACAATCTTGGGTTCTTTCCATGTCGATCGAACGAGACTGTGTTGTCACCAGCTTTTCACCTGGGGTCAAATGTTGGACCAACGTGCTTCAAAAGATGGTCAAACTGCGAGAATAGATAAGCGTATGACCGGTATAATTACCTGGTATTATCGCATTTACCTTGCGGAACGTAAACAATTCTGCGCGTAACGCACATACGTCGGTAGGGGAGTAGAGTATTAGAGACTTCACTCTACTGATCCAACATAGAGAGTAAAAGGAATGCAAAGGCATGGTTATTCCAAAAATAAGCGATTGGTGAGAAAAATAAAGAAATAGAAATGATACTGCCGTAGGGCTAAAGGTGGGAGAGATCACACAAAAGAGCATGTCTAGACTTTCTGTGACAAGGTTGTCTTACGTTCGCCCGCTCTCTCTCTTTTTTCTAACAGACAGATAGAGAATATAGTAAGAGCGAAATATGTATGGATGAAGGTCTTGAACAGCGCGTTAACGAAAGGTTAAAATTTATTAAAGTTCTCTTTAGCTTGTATAGAATGAAGAGAATAAAATCTCAGCAGATAATAATTGATCAAAAAACATAGTTAACAAGTACATCAATTCATACATCAAAAGACCACAATCCACCTAAAACCATCCTGTAGAACACCGACCAAATAAATAAAAAGAGAGTTAACAATCCTGCAGCTGCGTGTGAGAATTACCAAATAACAGAGTCAGTGTACCACTTGTTCACTAGAGCCGCAGTAGCATAGTAGATAGTGCACTGGCTTCCTAGCTCAGTCGTCTATGGTTAGATTCCCAGGTGAGGTGGGATTTTTTAGGCCGCAAACAGCTTCTGGGACGACCCAGCCCCTAATGGGTACCAGAGCAACTCTGGAAAGGTTAAGATAGCCGGCGTGATGCTGACCACATCACACCTAGTGTGCCGACGGTCAAAAATATATGGGCCTAACACCATACTCCCAATATGCCTCAATGGGCGTGTAACGGGATCCTTTACCTTTACCTTACAGTCAGTGTCTTTCATTATAAATCCACTAGAGACACTATCCTTGCGCCGTCTTTACCACACAGGCTAACCTGGCATAAACCAACCTAGGACTGTTTTACTCTGTCTATATTCTGAATGCTACTAATACACGCGGGGTTTTTCAATGGCCAGAAACCTACAGGGCGAGGTCAACTTCAGACAACCGTTCATCTCTTTTGCGCACTTATCAGGCGCTGTGAAAATAAAATAGACACCGCAATTTATTACTAAAAAAAACTATGTACTACATTGATATAAAATTTAATTCTTATTCTTCCTCTTCTTCATCGTCTTTGTAAATCTCAAACGTCAATTTCAATATGTTGAAAGAAATCAGTTGTCAGCATCTGGTCGTTGGTATCGCCATAGAGAGTTTCCAGGAATCGTACTGGTGACGGTCGTATGCAATGTCTCTATTCCGTAAACGTTAAGTCATTTTATCGATACCACAGTTACACTCATGAGTAGTTCATATCTTCAGCTTGTTTAATATATGGCATCTTAATCTGTTGTGGCACGCGAAGAGGTAGAAGCTTACCACTTTTTCAATTCTGCTGATCTGGTAACATTCATTATTGTTCTGGTGGACCCATGATGTGGTACTTCCCACGTGCTAGTGTTTTTGCTTCTGATAACATTCTTGACCTCTTCATAATTTATGCTTGTATCAGGTAGCTTCCCACCTTCCTGTGCCAATGTCAGCCATTTTATTGCCTGGGATGTTGTAATGAGTTGTAATCCACTGTGGGACATTTGTTTTGAATCTCTGATATGCTTTTTGGAGAAACAGTTCAACAGGTAATGATTATTATTTGTCTTTCTGCTCCTTACGGAGTTAGGATCCACGACATTAGCTAGTTCTATTGTAGGAAGCCTGCATCAAACATTTCACATGTTGTTACAGTAGTGGTTTCCTGAAAAATTTGTTTTACATGACGAGGATGCCAGCCTCATCCACAACGAGATTCCTGAGAGACCAGTAGTAAAATAATTTCTTTGCATCATCAGCAACTTCCAGGAACTTCAGCAGACTCAACAGGCAATACTACGTAAACACCATAACAATACTACATAAATACCATAACAATAGTGTATATTTAGTACACTGATATCTTCTTCTTCAAGTACCATGCCTAGGGGCGTTGGTGATCAATTGTCTCTACAACTTCAGGTTTACAATAAGGCTGATCAGTTCTTTTGTTTACTTCTTTCCATGCCATGATGTCATGCTGTCCAGAACCTTCTCTCTTTGTCGTCCCGTGTCTCTTTTTACTACTATCTTTCCTGTTGTCACGATAGGCCCAAGCTTGCATTTTGTAGACAGAGGATTGCTTCCTTCTACCCTGAGGAATAAACTCCCTTTGCACATTCGCCGCTTTCAAGACATCCACAATAATCATTTTAGCTGTCCATGGTATATTTTAACATTCTTCAGCAAAACGAGATTTTAGTGCTTTCCCACTTGTTTACTAACGGTGCAATTTAGTAAACATTGATATAGCACAACTAAATGCGTCATTCTTTGATTCTGTTAGCAAGCGGACCCAAAGACAGCATATCCATTATAGAGCTGATTAAAAGCAGGTTTGGAACTTGGCCCGTGACCGTCACAGAATGGAATGATAACGATTTCGACCTGGAAGATTTTCTAGCCAAAGCCATTCGCCTTGGTGTGCACCCTCTGATACGGTTCGAGGTTGGGTTAACGGGATTTATGGACAACGGCAAGCTCGTCATTAACCACTTCCCATTGGTAAGTACTAGTTGTAAGACCGGAATCATAACAGGGGGACATAGATGTATTCTGGAGATGACACTGTGGTAACATTTGGAACTGCACGTGCCTTACCAGGGTAAAAATAGTTAGGTGAGAAGTAAAGGCGTTATGTTTTGTATTGCAAGAGTTAGGTGAGCGAGGAAATAGCTTGAGAGTTAATAATGTAAGAGTGTGGTGAGATAGGAAAATCTAGCTGGGGTTGGGGCAGTTAATGGTTTAAGAGTGTGGTGAAAAAAGGAATTTGGGGGGGGGGGGGGGCAATTAATGTAAGAGTGTAATGGGCGAGGAAACTGTGAATGCTCTGCAGTTAAATACTGCTCTGATAAATAACTGCAAGAGTTTGGTACATTTGCACAGAACTTACAACTGCTGTAACTGGGCATACCAACCAACGCATTCGATGGTATATTGCTATTGGTTGCTATAGCACCGGCAGCCATGTTGGATCTTCTTCCAATATATCGAATTTAACTAAGGAATTTTTATTTCTTGAGTTATGAATTATTACGTTTTAATGGAAGCTCAACATTGTACACTATTTTACCTTTGTCAGATTCGATTTTCGATAACTTTAATAGACTCTGAGATATAGAACTTTAATAGATTCTGAGATATAGAACTTTAATAGATTCTGAGATATAGAACTGTAATAGATTCTGAAAAAATGAACTTTAAAGTTAGCTTCCCAAGGAGCATAGGCTGTCAACAAACGCATGCCAAGTCTGCATGTCGCGTACCATCAGATGACCGTATTTCTGTGCCTCCCTTACTTTCTTAATGTATGTCTTCTACATGTTGTGCATTGAAATTTCTACAGCAAGGACTACCTTGTAAAGCTTTCAACAGGTTTCTTCAATGTGTTTCCTATTCGTGGCCAGCGTCTTATTCTTGTTTCCCGTCCCACTGGCACTTACTTGTTCTTGTCAGTAATTCTACTCTGATGTTCTTTTCACTAATTCTACTATGATGTTCTTGTCAGTAATTCTACAATGATGTTCTTGTCAGTAATTCTACTCTGATGTTCTTGTCAGTAATTCTACTCTGATGTTCTTGTCAGTAGTTCTAATATGATGTTCTTGTCAGTGATTCTACTCTGATGTTCTTGTCAGTAGTTCTAATCTGGTGTTCTTGTCAGAAGATCTACTCTGAGGCTTTTATCGGTAGCTCTACTCTGATGTTCTTGTCAGTAAATCTACTCTGATGTTCTTGTCAGTAGTTCTACTCTGCTGTTCTTGTCAGTAGTTCTACTCTAATGTTCTTGTCAGTATTTCTACTTTGATGTTCTTGTCACTAGTTCTAATATGATGGATTTTGTCAGTAATTCTATTTTGATGTTCTTGACAGTAATTCTACTCTGATGTTCTTGTCAGTAATTTTAATCCGATGCTCTTGTCAGTAGTTCTTCTCTGATGTTCTTGGCAGTAATTCTAACGCTGATGTTCTTGTCTGTAGTTCTACTCTGATGTTCTTGTCAGTAGTTCTACTCTAATGTTCTTGTCAGTAATTCTACTCTGATTTTCTTGTCAGTAGTTCTACTCTGATGTTCTTGTCAGTAATTCTTCTCTAATGTTCTTGTCAGTATTTCTAATCTGATGAACTTTTCAGTAGTTCTACTCTGATGTTCTTTTCAGTGATTCTACTCTGATGTTCTTGTCAGTAATTCTACTCTGACATTCTTGTCAGTAATTCTACTTTGATATTATTGTCACTTATTCTACTCTCATGTTCTTGTCAGTAGTTCAGCTCTTATATTATTGTCAGTAATTCTACTCTGATGTTCTTGTCAGTAGTTCTACTCTGATATTATTGTCAGTAATTCTACTCTGATGTTCTTGTCAGTAATTCTACTCTGATGTACTTCTCAGTAGTTTTACTCTGATGTGTTTTCAGTAGTTCTACTCTCATGTTCTTGTCAGTAATTCTACTCTGATATTCTTGTCAGTAGTTCTACTCTGATGTTCTTGTCAGTAGTTCTACTCTGATGCTCTTGTCAGTAATTCTACTCTGATGTTCTTGCCGGTAATTCTACTCTGATGTTCTTGTCAGTAGTTCTACTCTGATGTTCTTGTCGGTAGTTCTACTCTGATCTTCTTGTCAGTACTCTGATTTTTTTGTCAGTAGTTCTACTCTAAAGTTCCTGTCAGTAATTCTACTCTGACGTTCTTGTCAGTAATTCTACTCTGGTGTAGTTTTCAGTAGTTCTACTCTGATGTTCTTTTCGGTAATTCTACTATGATGTTCTTCTCAGTAATTCTACTTTGATGTTCTTGTCAGTAATTCTACTCTGCTATTCTTGTCAGTAATTGTACTCTGATATTATTGTCAGTAATTCTACTCTGATGTTCTTGACAGTAGTTCTACTCTGATATTATTATCCGTAATTCTACTCTGATGTTCTTGTCAGTAGTTATACTCTGATGTTCTTGTCAGTAATTCTACTCTGATGATTTTGTCATTAGTTCTCATCTGATGGATTTTGTCAGTAATTCTACTTTGATGTTCTTGACAGTAATTCTACTCTGATGTTTTTGCCAGTAATTCTACTCTGACGTTCTTGTCAGTAGTTCTCCTCTGATGTTTTTGTCAGTAATTCTAATCTGATGTTCTTGTCAGTAGTTCTACTCTGATGTTCTTGGCAGTAATTCAAAAGCTGATGTTCTTGACAGTAGTTCTACTCTGATAATGTTGTAAGTAATTCTAATCTGATGTTCTTGTCAGTAGTTCTACTCTGATGTTCTTGGCAGTAATTCAAAAGCTGATGTTCTTGTCAGTAGTTCTTTTCTAATGTTCTATTCAGAAGTTCTACTCTGATGTTCTTGTCAGTAGTTTTACTCTGATGCTCTTGTCAGTAATTCTACTCTGATATTCTTGTCAGTAGTTCTACTCTGATGACCGTGTCAGTAGTTCTACTCTGATGTTCTTGTCAGCAGTTCTACTCTGATGTTATTGTCAAAAGTTCTACTCTGATGTTCTTGTCATTAGTTCTACTCTGATATTCTTATCAGTAGTTCTACTCTTATGTTCTTGTCAGTAGTTCTACTCTGATGTTTTTGTCAGAAGTTCTACTCTATTCTCTTGTCAGTAATTCTACTCTGATGTTCTTGCCGGTAATTCTACTCTGATGTTCTTGTCAGTAGTTCTACTCTGATTTTCTTGTCAGTAGTTCTACTCTGAAGTTCTTGTCAGTAATTCTACTCTGATGTTCTTGCCGGTAATTCTACTCTGATGTACTTTTCAGTAGTTCTACTCTGATGTTTTTTTCAGTAGTTCTACTTTGATGTTCTTGTCAGTAATTCTACTCTGATGTTCTTGTCAGTAATTCCACTCTGATATTCTTGTCAGTAATTCTACTCTGATATTATTGTCAGTAATTCTGCTCTGATGTTCTTGTCAGTAGTTCTACTCTGATGTTCTTGTCATTTCAGTTTTTCTATTCTACGCAAGAACCTAAATAATAGAGTTATAACTTCTACATTTGACTGTTCTACTACATCTGCATAACTGACATACTTGTTTGGTTTTGTTTACCTTTACTCTTTGATTTCTCACCGTTACATTGTCACCTGTGACATTTAATATTTCATTAAGCCTTAGTTTGTACTCCCAGGTCTGCTAGTCTAAAAAATAGATCTCTATTCTTTTCAGCTAAATAAGCCGGATTTTGCATTGCCTCTTGCATTATATACAGAACATAGCAACACGCCACTTAAGCTTTACGGCAACAAAATTTACGATGCCGCAAAAAAAATTGGAATTGAGGACTCAAAAACGGCTAGAAGAGACGCGGACGAAATTGTCGAGGTGGAAAAAAAACTGGCTCAGGTACGTTTAAGTCTGTGTTACCTGCTGCTCTTTCTTCTTCTTTGTTCACTTTCAGACATCGATCTGAATATGTTAAAAGACAGCAGTGGTAGCTTGAGGCTGTTAGTATGTCTGTAGTTTATCCAAGATTAGTAATGGTGATGGCCATATGCGCTTTCTCTGTTCCTCCTATGGTGGGCACCTTTGAAGTAGATCAGAGGTTTTCAAACTTTTTTGGTCCGCGGCTCCCTTGACCTGTGCATAAATCACCGCGGCTCCTCTCTATACTATATATTATGTATAAGCAACTGTCATAATATCGAGCCCAACACTTTTACCAAGCCACCGCAACGCCCTTAGCCGCGGGCCGCGACGCCCCTGGGAACTGCGACGCACAGTTTGAAAACCTCTGAAGTAGATGATCGGCAGTCATTATATCAGTGCCACAGTTACAATCATCAGTAGTTCCTATCTTTAGCTTGTTGAAAAGATGGTATCGAAATATGTCGTGGCCTGTGCAAAGTTTAAAAATTTCGACTTCTTAAGTTCTGCTATGCTGGTAATATGTATCATTTTTTGGTTGGCCTGAATGGTCTGCTTCCCACTTGCTCCTGAATCTGCTCTTGATAAAACCTTTGACCTCTTCATAAGGTATGCTTGTGTCAAGTTGAGGTAGCTTTCCCCCTTCCTTTGCCAATCTATCAGCCTCTTCATTTCCTGGGATGTTGCCGTGAGATGGGAACAAATAATAGTAAGATGGTACCCTATCAAGCATGTCTGTGGAGGCGATTAAGAACAATTGGACATAGTGCCAACTATCTCAGTCTCTAGAAACTTCAAGCCACAAAACTGTAACAATGAAATGCTAAATAAGAATACAAAAAGCCAGAGGATATATAATCGAGGAAGTTGAGGGGAACTGCGGTAAGACGTGGAATACAATGGATGGGTTTGAAAAAAAATCGAAAAAAGGTGATTCGTCTTACGAGGACAAAAGACAAAGAAAATAGTCCACGTTACGGCCACAAGGCCTTCGTCAGGAAAGGAAAGAAAGTGAAGGCTAGATAGGACACATAAAAACTAAATAAAATAAAAACTGGGTACTTCCCTGAAGGCAAGAACCGAAATTCTATCAAAATCGCTGTCTGTTGATGACCGCGTGGCTGAACAGAAAGAGGATATATAAATATACATATATATATATATATATATATATATATATATATATATATATATATATATATATATATATATATATATTGCTTTTTTCCATGCAAAGCAAGCGATTGATTAATTTCATTTGTTATTTAGCAAATGACATGCATGGGAAATTCTATAAAAAGGGGGCACACCCATCCAAAAATGGGTTATCTTTTTAAAAAAATTAACAGAAAAATAACTAACGAACTTGTTGACATAAAATTTATCCACATGTTACAAGAGATATTATATTTTATGATGAACAAAGTTTACTTTATAAATTTTAATGTTTTATGTGAAAATAATTAATTAACATGAAGTGATGAAAAAAAAATGAAAGGAAAACCCCCAGTGCACCTGGGAATGAATTTCACTCACATAAAAAGTGCAAAGAATGCCAAACCAGCAGATGATGTGCATAACATCCCTACCTATGGCGTGAACCACCCAAAAATGTCTACCCCAATGAGCTTTGTAGATATGGCTCTTCCAATATGACCCTTTTAAATAGCACAAATTTAGAACTTTGTATAGCAATATCTCTGTTTCTATACCATGTAAGAAAAAAGTGGAGGTTCATGCCATAAAGGATAACATGGGCTATAAGTGTGCAAAATTTGAAGGTGCTATAGCTTTAAAATTGTAGAAAATATCACCGGATCTGTGAATCGCAGGCCCTGTTTTCGTTAAAGTTTAGTTTTTATAATGTTAAAACACTTATCTGATTCTCTTTGAACATTGATAACTCATAAACTATTACAGATAAACACATAATTCAACAAGAATATCGAAGTAAAAAGGCTTATAAATATTTAAAACACAATTATTATATGCAAATCAAAAATAACCTTTTTTGTCTATTTCTGGGTGTATATGCCCCCTTACTCTTGACCAATGCTCTGGTCGGTTTTCTGTATTGACCGCTCTACCGACCCAACGCTAAAACCAAAGCTTACTATTTGTTACTAACAAATCTATAAACTTAACAACGTAATCAAGTCCATGTTGTCTAAGAGCTCTTTTCAGACCTCATATTTTGTATCATTTCTCATACTCTGACATATCTGACTTCTAATGTTCCTTGATATATTTTAATTTTAAGTTTACCCAAGAGTGTTATACATCAAATTGTTTGTAATTGAACACACTACCATATTTAGATGTAAAATTAATATTTTTTAAATTGAGTTTAAAAAAATTGAAGGAACGTCAACAGGAAAAATACATAACAACTATAAGCATGATATTTCACAAAGAGGACCAAAAAGAAAGTATTATCAGAACAATTAACAACAGTCATATTTTATTGTACTCCGGCAATTTCTGCATCATATGTTACATTTCCATAACAATTCAACATTAAATAATAAAATTATGCAAATTTCTTAAATGTGACATAACTAGGATTTTTTTTTTAAATATTAAAAAAAAAATCCTCCACTGAATACATTACAGTTATTATAAGTAGCTGCAACATCTTAGCTAAATTAATGACATATGACTTCAGTAGACAAATTTCTAGTGTAACACTGTATGATCACTAACACATAAGTAAAATCAGTTATGAGGGTGACATAATAAAGACTAAACACATCTTTAGATATTTCCTACTAAGGCTTGTGGTATTCTGACAGACACTTCCTACCGGCATGAAAACATAAAAAAGTATCACAAACTTTACATTTAACTTTTGTGTTTCTTTCAATCTTTACAGTCTGATAGCAAAGCTTACAATTTATTTTTGTCTTTGTAAACCCGGGTGTAGCGGGAGGTTATTTAAAATTATTATGTAAGAGTATGCCAGTAAAGAGTTCTGACCTTACAAGTAATACCCCAGTCTTAGAAATAAGCACTGGTGTATTGTTATCATAAAATAGTCAGACTGTGAAAACCCTGGCCCCAGTTGGTAAGAAGTAGTACCTGGATTTAAGGTGTCTCCTCCCTGTGACTATCTTATGATTACTTATATTCTAGGGGATAGGTAAAATGTACATTCACTGAAACCACAAATGGAAGAAGTGAATACATCCTCAGGTACAGTTAAAATAGTTTAATAATTACACTAATATTATATTTCTACTAGTTGGAAAAGAGCATTGAAATATATATATATATAAAATTAAGTCACACAATTCCTATTATTGTCTATTTAGACTGCATTCATTTTAAATATATCACTGTTCTTAGTCCTCTGATAAATGTCATCACTTGACTATTTACTGTATGTTTCATATATTGTGGTAGTCAGTGTCCTAAGTGACACTTATCTGTTCAACTTGATACTGCTGAAACTGAACTGTCCTTTGCTGATATCAGACTTGGTAGGCCCAACAGTAGGGATGCCAATGACCAGTTGTAGTTCACTCTTTGGGGTCCTGCACTTTTGTGGGATTGCCTCTGATGAACGACACCGGCTTCTGATACTGGACAGTCTGGTTTGAGTTATTTCATGGAACCTGTAACATATCAGCCTTGGCTAGTATCTGGCTAGACTTGTAGCTGACTAGCACAGATGTCAGACCAGTCAGTCATCAGATGTCACCGTTATACAATCATAGTAAGTAAGGACATCATTTCAGTGATATAGCATTAATATTAACATTTCAGTTAAGTGTAACTGACTAGCACATAAGTCAGACAAGTCAGTCATCAGGTGTCAAAGTTATACAGTCATAGCAAGTAACATCATTTCAATGATACAGAATTAATATTAACATATCAGTAATAAACATCATCTGGTTTACTCTGCTCCTATACATCCTTTTCTGATCTATAACTTGATCCTTCTAAATCATATCAAGTACAAATTCAAATACTGATGCTATCTTAGCAACTACCCAAAATTAATACATAAAATAAATAAAGTGAGTGACCACGTGATCAGGTTGCTTTCTACTGAAACTGGCTGTAGAACACTCCAGTTTACCAGCTGTAAATGGGTACAAAGTTGTGCGCTCGAACTAGGGAAGGCAAAGGCAGCGAGGAAGGGGACTAGTCACCTTAACCTCGTAAACTGGGATCTTCCACGAAGAAGTTTCTAACACTTCATTTCCCTATGACAATCTCTGCCATGGGACTGCCTTTATCTTCGTAAGCGATAAAGCAATATGATAAATATATCTTCATTAGGCTGTGGGGCTATTTGTGATTAATTTTTGTACAAGCAACAATCATCCACAATGCACATGTTTAGATCATATAAAAATACAATACATTATATCAATGACTATTATACAGGCATATTTTGTGAATTCTATATGAACCTGAAATAACAAATATTATACACGGTAGTTATCATAATTTCGCTTACCCTCAGACTTCAGATACTGGACTTAAAAATGTTTCTGGCGATCCGCTCACAATTCATGGGTAGTGGCGAAACTCTGCCTCCAGTCTGTCTCAAACCTCTTTCGTTGTCTGTGTCTCAGTTTACCGATACGCTATATATACGCATAGCGCGGACGTATCGGAGGGTACCGACGTCACAGCTTAAACCTAAGCCTGAAAAATCCTTCCCGAACAGTGATTTCGGCCGATCTGTGCGTCGACTGAAATTTTGCCTTTCTCATTCTCGGCATATATAATATCCATATTGTTCCATCTTATCTAGTTTTATACAGTTGATAATTCTCTACCTTCCTATCCATGTAATTTCCCAAACTGTTATTTGTTGATTTTAATATTTAGAACAGAAGTGGGTTTACATGCTTTTCCGCGTAACTGTGGGCAGCCGAAATACGCATATATCTCCGTAAATGAGAACTTCCTACCGTTCCTTCTTATATGCAGTTATACACAATCCTTCCCTGTACTGAAATGTAAAATCCTTTTCATACTGATTCCCGTCTGCTTTTATTTATCCTTGGCGATTTCCTCTGTCTGATACACATTTCGCTGATACGCCGCCATTTTGAAAGCGGTCAATCGATCGTTGACGGGTTTATAAATCTACCTGAAAACGTTTGCAATGAATTGAAACCAATTTTGCGACATAGCTCCCCCATATTTTAAGCTGAATGATATCTAGCTTAACTATTGGGTACAAGACAATTGCAAATCGACCATTCCGAGGTTAGTTTTCCTTCCTTCTATCCTCCTCAAGCTCTGTGTAATGACGACTAAGAAAATCTGCGCCCACATTCTGTTTTCCAAGAATATATTCATCCTTTACTATCTCTCTCCTTCCTGTTCGGCTTTTCATCCAGGCTCTTACTGCTGGTGAAACGGGGTCGGTAGGTTTCCCATGAAGTTTACCGCCCTCTTTTTGTTGATAGTTGGATGTGGTTTTCCCTCGCAAATCCGTAGGTGTTTGATTTTCGCTACGTGATTTGTTCCTTTTTTCCAGCGCATGGGGTTTAGACTGCAATTGAACCTGTGTGGGATGTTTCCTTTCCGCTCCCGTGCAAATCTCGGGAGTACCCCTGATTGCTGGTTTGCTTGTAGATTTTTGATGAAGACTCTTCCGTCGACTTTCTGAATCTACATAGGTGCACTCTGGACAGGAATTTACATACTGATTTATGTCTTCCGTAATACCTGGCCAGTAGAACAGTAGAATCTTCAACTCAAATGTGAAGTCAGTCCTATTGTATGGCTCGGAGACATGGAGAACAACAAAGACAACAACCAAAAAGCTACAGACTTTCATAAATGGGTGCTTGCGTAGAATAGAGGGATTAAAATGGTATGACAAGGTTACCAATGTGGAACTGATGACAAGAACTGGACAAGTGCCAGTGGAACAAGAGATGAGAAGAAGACGATGGCGATGGATAGGACACACACTGAGGAAACCTGTTGATAGCATTACAAGGCAGTCCTTGTTCTGGAACCCCCAGGGCAAGAGAGGCAGAGGAAGACCAAGAAGTACATGGAGAAGAGAGTTGGAAACAGAGGTGAAAATGATGAGGAGAACATGGAAAGAACTTGAGATGATGGCACGTGACAGGAGGACTTGGCATGTGTTTGTTGAAGGCCTATGCTCCTTTGGGAGTGGAGGGTTATGAAATGAAATGAAGAACTGGGTGGCTATTCTTTGTTTTGTGGCACCATTACCCAGGTGTTCACTCAAAGTTGATATGTGTCCCCAGCATATAACCTTATTCCTATAGGTGGATGGTACAACAATTTGACCATGACTTTTCGTCCCTCTGCCAGCTTTCCTGTACAAGAGTCCATGTTCCATATAGAAATGTCCTTTCCTTGGAGCTTTATGTGTTTTTGATAATTTGCCAAAACAAGGCTTTAACGTGCTGTCTGCTCGTTGAGCCCGTTTCATTTCAGTCGAATGAAATGTTAATTTGGTGTCCCTCTCTATGTTCCTGGAGTCAGACCTGGTCTGGATTTCTGCCATAACCATAGGTTTTACAGGGTCTCCCAAGAAAACATATTTACGCCCCAACATTAGGGGGTAAAAGGGATCATCTATCACAGCTGCATTTATCTCCCCTTCCACATAGCGACAACTGACATGAATCTTTGCTATGGGTAAAGTAAGGGGTGATGTTCCTTTTAATGGCCCTTGAATATCTACTGTTTCTGTGGTGATTTGTTCAGGGCACACCAAAGATGCACACACGACTGCGTCATAGGACAAACCTGTGTCATACATTCCTGTGACTTGTTTGCCATTCACAGTCACTATCTCCTGGGTAGGTGGGTGATGGAGGCTATTCTGACTCACAGTCAGTTCCTTCCTAACAGAAGTCCTCACCTGTAGACATGCAGCATGATGAAGGGGTTTTTTCCTCCCACATTCATCAGTGTTGTGGTTGCTCATCTTACAAAATTTGCACCACTTATTTCCCTGTTTATAGGGTTTATTTTCCTGAGTCTGAGGATTTTTGTCCTTATTATCAAATCTTTGCTTGTTTCTGTATGGTTGATCCATCTGATCAAACTGGGTATTCTGCGGTGGTGGCTTATATCCTTCTACCTGCTTCCTTTTTGTTCCTACCAATTCAGCTTGAGCTGCTTGGTATCTCTGCACATTTCAAAATGTCTTCCAGCCTCTCTGCTCCTTGTTCCATAAGGAATTTCCTCATTTCTTGAGACATGGAATTTTTCACTTGCTCTAACATAACCATTTCTTTCAGATCCTCGTAGGTTTTCTGATACTTACCTAAACTACTCCATTTCAACAAATACGTTTCTAGCCTAGCTGCGAACTGGTTATATGTTTCTCCAGGTAGAGGGTTAGAAGTTCTAAATTTCTTCCTATATGCCTCAGAGTTCTTTTCATACCGGATCAGTAAGGCTTGCTTTAGTATTTCATAATTTTCCTGATCTTCTTTGGGGAGTTTCAGAAACACATCATATGCAATACCTCTCAATCCCTGAGATAACTTTAGACTCCATTTTTCCTTTTCCAGTCCATATGTAGAGGCTAGCCTTTCATACCTATCCAGGTACGACTCAATTGCGTCCTCCTTTTCAACAAATGGATCTAGGTGGAAGTTCATGGCCCCATTTGCTGTGTTCTGAAAAGAGCTATTCGCAGAATGAGGTGAGCTATTACCATGGGTGATAGTCCCAGCCTGAAGTTCAAGATCAAGCTGTCTCATTTTCAGCTCATGGTCTCTCTCTGCTTGTAACCTCCTTTCTTCTCTCTCAGCTTCTAATTTCTTGACTTCTCTCTCCGCTTCTAATTTCTTAGCTTCTCTCTCCGCTTCTAATTTCTTGGCTTCTCTCTCTGCTTCTAATTCTAATTTCTTGGCTTCTCTCTCTGCTTCTAATTTCTTGGCTTCTCTCTCTGCTTCTAATTCTAATTTCTTGGCTTCTCTCTCTGCTTCTAATTGCTTTGCTTCTCTTTCGGTGTACTTTTCACATTCCATCGTGACATACCGGATCAGAGAGTCACCATCCATGCCAAGCTCTTTTCCCACTTCCAGTATAGCAGACCTAAATTTGACCAAGTCAGCCATGATGTATCTGTAGTCTAGTAGGGCAAGCGATCTTACTCAAACTATTTACTACAATATAATTAACTTAAAATTAAAGTTAATTAAACTGACTTCACCATATATGAAACAGCTTTCTTTATCTGTACTCAATGGTACTCCTAAAAATATAATTATTTCCTACTATGTTACTCATTCCAAAAAATTTTACAAAACAAAATTTTCTACACAGCAGAAATAGAAAGTTGGCTCAGGAATATCAAAGATATATCCCGGACGAGCCCCAACTGTAGCAGGAGGTTATTTAAAATTATTATGTAAGAGTATGCCAGTAAAGAGTTCTGACCTTACAAGTAATACCCCAGTCTTAGAAATAAGCACTGGTGTATTGTTATCATAAAAATAGTCAGACTGTGAAAACCCTGGCCCCAGTTGGTAAGAAGTAGTACCAGGATTTAAGGTGTCTCCTCCCTGTGACTATCTTATGATTACTTATATTCTAGGGGATAGGTAAAATGTACATTCACTGAAACCACAAATGGAAGAAGTGAATAAATCCTCAGGTACAGTTAAAATAGTTTAATAATTACACTAATATTCTATTTCTACTAGTTGGAAAAGAGCATTGAAATATATATATATATATATAAAATTAAGTCACACAATTCCTATTATTGTCTATTTAGACTGCATTCATTTTAAATATATCACTGTTCTTAGTCCTCTGATAAATGTCATCACTTGACTATTTACTGTATGTTTCATATATTGTGGTAGTCAGTGTCCTAAGTGACACTTATCTGTTCAACTTGATACTGCTGAATCTGAACTGTCCTTTGCTGATATCAGACTTGGTAGGCCCAACAGTAGGGATGCCAATGACCAGTTGTAGTTCACTCTTTGGGGTCCTGCACTTTTGTGGGATTGCCTCTGATGAACGACACCGGCTTCTGATACTGGACAGTCTGGTTTGAGTTATTTCATGGAACCTGTAACATATCAGCCTTGGCTAGTATCTGGCTAGACTTGTAGCTGACTAGCACAGATGTCAGACCAGTCAGTCATCAGATGTCACCGTTATACAATCATAGTAAGTAAGGACATCATTTCAGTGATATAGCATTAATATTAACATTTCAGTTAAGTGTAACTGACTAGCACATAAGTCAGACAAGTCAGTCATCAGGTGTCAAAGTTATACAGTCATAGCAAGTAACATCGTTTCAATGATACAGAATTAATATTAACATATCCGTAATAAATATCATCTGGTTTACTCTGCTCCTATACATCCTTTTCTGATCTATAACTTGATCCTTCTAAATCATATCAAGTACAAATTCAAATACTGATGCTATCTTAGCAACTACCCAAAATTAATACATAAAATAAATAAAGTGAGTGACCACGTGATCAGGTTGCTTTCTACTGAAACTGGCTGTAGAACACTCCAGTTTACCAGCTGTAAATGGGTACAAAGTTGTGCGCTCGAACTAGGGAAGGCAAAGGCAGCGAGGAAGGGGACTAGTCACCTTAACCTCGTAAACTGGGATCTTCCACGAAGAAGTTTCTAACACTTCATTTCCCTATGACAATCTCTGCCATGGGACTGCCTTTATCTTCGTAAGCGATAAAGCAATATGATAAATATATCTTCATTAGGCTGTGGGGCTATTTGTGATTAATTTTTGTACAAGCAACAATCATCCACAATGCACATGTTTAGATCATATAAAAAATACAATACATTATATCAATGACTATTATACAGGCATATTTTGTGAATTCTATATGAACCTGAAATAACAAATATTATACACGGTAGTTATCATAATTTCGCTTACCCTCAGACTTCAGATACTGGACTTAAAAATGTTTCTGGCGATCCGCTCACAATTCATGGGTAGTGGCGAAACTCTGCCTCCAGTCTGTCTCAAACCTCTTTCGTTGTCTGTGTCTCAGTTTACCGATACGCTATATATACGCATAGCGCGGACGTATCGGAGGGTACCGACGTCACAGCTTAAACCTAAGCCTGAAAAATCCTTCCCGAACAGTGATTTCGGCCGATCTGTGCATCGACTGAAATTTTGCCTTTCTCATTCTCGGCATATATAATATCCATATTGTTCCATCTTATCTAGTTTTATACAGTTGATAATTCTCTACCTTCCTATCCATGTAATTTCCCAAACTGTTATTTGTTGATTTTAATATTTAGAACAGAAGTGGGTTTACATGCTTTTCCGCGTAACTGTGGGCAGCAGAAATACGCATATATCTCCGTAAATGAGAACTTCCTACCGTTCCTTCTTATATGCAGTTATACACAATCCTTCCCTGTACTGAAATGTAAAATCCTTTTCATACTGATTCCCGTCTGCTTTTATTTATCCTTGGCGATTTCCTCTGTCTGATACACATTTCGCTGATACGCCGCCATTTTGAAAGCGGTCAATCGATCGTTGACGGGTTTATAAATCTACCTGAAAACGTTTGCAATGACTTGAAACCAATTTTGCGACACCGGGGTCCAAGGCATGCCGAAAAAAAAACTTGTGGCTTCGAAGCGAGTGGTACATCATCATACAAACCTATGTTCCCCAATTCCCTGATTAGTTCTTCTGTAAAATCTAGCTGGCCATATCTAGCTGGTCTTTTCAGTTCTTCTTCATCTGGGTAATTTGTCTGCCAGTCTTGAAATAAAATGTAAGCATTTACCATATCAATATCCAGAAAGTGAAAAAAAGAGTTTTCTAATATTTATTGGTCTTTCTCAAAACATTGTACTTGTTAATCAACTGGTCACTCTTGTCCATACCTTTCATGTATATATTGTAATCCATTACAAGATTTGGCTGTCTAACGTTAAGTTCTTGAAAATTCCCATTAACCTTAGTTCTACGCTTAGCGAACCTATGGCCATTTGCATTGTGAATGTTTGAAACCAGTGTTATAGTATAGTTTGTTATCTCTCCACTGCAGTGCTAGTAATTCTTCATCTCTAACCCACCTCATTGCACCTCTGATACTATTTTTTTTCTCAAATTCCTTTATATTTGAAAGTGCAGCTGGAAACCCCTTTCTGTTTCTAAAACATGTGCCACAGGCTCCAATCCCTAACTTCCATAACTAAGTTAATGAATGTATAAAAATTATCAAAACAAACCCTATATCCTTGTCTCACCAAGATTTCATAAGATTCATAACTACAGTATAAGCTTAACCAAATGGTCCATTTGCAGTGTTCCTACCTAAATAAACATCAAAGTCATAATTATATCCACTAACAGCATCAGCAAGAACCCATAACTTTATCCCCTATTTTGTTGGCTTGTCTCTAATTTACTGTCGAAAAGAATAACGCCCATTATTTCTAACCATTCTTTCATCAACAGAAATATTTTGATCAGGTTGTTATAGCTTTTTGCACTTCATTCTAATATATGTTAACAATATTCTCACCTCTGACAGTTTCAGACATGGAACCCTCTCATGCAAAAAGGGTGGAGGCTTGGTAGGTGGGCCTTCATCAAGTCTATCATAACCAAAACATCTGCAAGAAGAACAATTTAAAATTAATTTTTACAGATCAACAATAGAATTCAAAGTTACAGTTTAGTGTACACAGGAAAATTGACACACATTACATTTTCTGTACAAAGGAATACTGTTAGTCATAAAGTCATATGATGTAAATAATAATTTTTAAAAGCAAAGACACAGGGCAAATGAGGTCAGAAAAATCAGCTGATTCACAGGTTACGTCTGACCCCCTTTGCCATGAGTTCTTTGTTAATTGTTTGAATGATGAAATATTTGTTTCTTTTTTTCAAAAACAAAGAGAAAACAGCTATTCTGATTACAATTACCCACTAAAACTACTGTTTTACTGCTTTTCAAAATCAGCTCTTATCATTTCGGTAACGAAGTAACATTACCTTTGCATGTACGGCAGGTGATTTGAGTTGTTCTGAGCTGTATTTTCACCATCACACTCATCAGAAGTTTCCAAGTCCACTAAATAATCATCAGAACAGGAATCTACATCACTAGATGCGTTGTGGTCACTATCAGGCTGCATTTTGTTTACGATTTGTTAAGACGACTTGTTTAAAAAAATATCCAAAATGGCGGACGGACAAATGAGGTGTTTACGTTTTTCCGCGTGCAATTTCAAAGTCAAAATAAGTAAAAGTTGTATATTTTTTAGCACAGATATAATTGTTACCATGTTACCATGTATTCTGAATATAAAACATAGATTTGAAGTCAAAATTAACAAATAAATGTTATTTTTTACTTCAAACGTCATCGTTCCGATCGGAACGATTTTTTTTTTATATTTCCGGTCCAAAGAGTGCTAAATCGTAAAGAAACTTCCGTTGCATTTAAATGCGAACATTTTGAGCAAAGTTTCGATTGCGTGCACACCTGTGTTACAGACACCTTTGCACTCAGCTGATTAAAATGGTATCTTTGTGTCTTCATTGGTTTTAGCATTGTTAAATCAATTTTCTTTGTGCTCTTTACCGGCCATCGTGGTAACTCTGTAGCTGGTCCCACTTGCAGGAAGTCTGCAACAAGAACTGACAAGCTCTTCCAGCGGTGGTTTTAGTGAACATTTGTTTATCATGATGAGGTTGCCAGCCACAATCACAAACTCGTATTAGTTGTCACGTACGACATGTTTTCTAGTTTAAATATTCAAATATTCATTAAGACATTTCCCTTTATCCGTAATTGTTCCTGTGTTCCAAATCATGTTTAAAAAACAACATTATAATTCCTGTGGTTCGTTTTGATATTTCATTCAGTATTTCATAGTCTTAGCTTAAAATTTTGTGGAAAAACAGACATAGATTGTTAGAATTTATGAAAGTAGGATTCTCATGTATTTTAATCATACATTGTTTACGCCTCTAACTTTGTACACTTGTTCTCCTCTGTATTCCGTTCAGATATTCTCCAATCTTCAAGACGACCCCGAAAGAAATTTTACGCTTGCAGAACTGGATGAGAACTTCGGTCAGGTAATAACATAACACCCGCAATCTTCATTAGAAATAGACAACATATGCGACCAAAAAAATAAAGATACGTACAAATGGTGATCAAAAGTCATGCACACCTGGCGGAATGTGTTTGTTCATTAGGGCAAAAATAGTCTGCTCTGGTTATGTGACCAACAAACATTTAATTTCATAAGCTAATAACTATTACGTATAAAGTTAACACGCATTAACATTATACTTGCTGTTAAAAACACACGGTTAAAAATGTGTATTCCGGATTTATTAATATTACATTACTTCTGTTGTCTAAGTTGTAGTTTGGGCGCTATTGGTTAATGATGCGAAACTTCAGTAGCTGTTTTGAAATGAAACTAAAATTTATAATTGAACTGCATAAACGCATTTAAAACAAATAGAGGAACAAATCCGTTTTAAAGATGTTACTGTTGTCAAACGCACCTAAAACATAAAACACTATTCCATTTGTTCTACTGCAGAGAATAAAAGGGAATAGCAAATTATCATTAATTATACATTCGTCATATCGTTCACATATTTACTTTTTTAAACATTTTACTTTTACGATGGGAGCCACGGTGGCGCAGTGGTTAGTGCACGGCTTCCTAGCTCGGTGGTCCATGGTTCGATCCCCAGTTGAGGTGAGATTTTTTAGACCACAAACGGCTGGAGTCGACCCAGCCTCATGAATTGTGTACCAGAGTAACTTCTGGGAAAGTTAAGGAGGCCGGCATGATGCTGACCCCATCACCCCTAGTGTGCCGATGATCGAGAAAATAATGGGCCTAACACCATATTCCCAATATGCCTCAACGGGATCCTTTACCTTCCATTTACCTTTACCATGTGACGAATTACTAATTACTGATAAGCGGCCGTCTACTTCAATTCTGTGGATTATAATATATAGAAAATTTATTTTCTGCTTTTAAATGCATTTGGTACCACAAATAAAAACGCAACCTTGTAGTAAAGTACTCTGTGTAACACCCCGCTCAAATTTCCCCGTATCAAAAATCTAGTAACGTAAATTCACGACCTATAAACCACTACTACTATATTTGAAAAATTGCCAAGGGCAAGGTCAAACTTACCGCTAAAAATTGGACAAAATAATTTGAATTTTCCACTATTACAGTTAAAAATCTATTAATAAATTCCATGTCTGCCTTGGTCTCAAGACCATCGTCAAATCAAACCGCTAACATTTAAAATAAAGAATTTGATTTTTCTAACGCCAAGCGTAAAAATACCCCCCCCCCCCCCCCGCCGCCTTCCCCCAAACACACACGCACACGCTCGACCCTTCCCAATATTTATGACGAAAGCCGTAAAGCTTGGCCACGAACCAACTTGTTGCCTCGTTTTATAGGGGAGAGAAAAGGTGAATTACAATGGAAATCAAGCCTAACTTGTGCGTTTGAAAAGAAACTTAGATAATTTATTTCTTTATAAATAACATGGATGTCTTGAAGGGTAGCGCTAATATTGGTTAATATATATCATAAAATTTTCCCTTATAATAAATTATCTGGCCTTAGAAAATTATTTTATTAATATTTTAGTTCAGTGAACAGAGCACTGTAAATTAGAAAAAAATTACCAAGATGAAAACGGGGATAAATGGGTAAAGGAATCCTCTATGGGAAGATAGAGGACAGTTGTCCTTTTAATAATCACTTTTAATATTAAAAATTGACCCATTAATAACAAAGATATTGTATAAATAAAAATTGAGACAGACGAACAAACACACTTATCAACTGCTCAATTTGGATGCGTGAAAAAAAGTTAGAAATTTCTTGACACGCGTTCTGATTGGTTAAGGCGTAGAGTAGCTTGGGGCAATAAAATTAACATTTCGCTGGCAACAACCGCCATTGGAAATTAAAACTATCTAAAGCTGACATGAGCGGGAGAGCCTGTGTGACCAAAGCTTTCACCGTCTGGACACTTAAAGCAGTGTTAGAACCCATTAACTGCCAAAGTCAAGCTTATGATATGTGATATTCTTGTTTGAGGGTAAGGCACAATAAGTATTTGTATTGATTTAATTAACATGTAATCTACAATTTGTGTTACGATAGCCAAAATAGGAATGCAGTCTTTCGGAGTGAAAGAAAGGCATAAAATATTTGCTAGTGGCTTACAAATTTTGCACATGCCAATGAGTAACCCAGAAGGGATATTGACTTTTGCAGTGCCATAAATGTTTAAATATTATGTAAAATCATGTAGAGAATGTTAGAAAGAATTTATTCACAGGTTTCAGTATGAACGACACGCCTTGTATAGGATGTTGTAAAGAGATATTAAGGGATCACAAGCTATGTATTGTACACCCCTATCTATTGTATGGAAGAGACTTCTTGGAGGAGGAATCAGGGCTTTGTACTATCACTGAAGAAGAATGTTTACACAGCAGTGATGTTAAACAATGAAAAATAAAGACTGGTGTAATGATAAGCACACATAGCTGATCAAGGTGAGTTGTTACAGTGGTTATGTGTGGAAGTATTATAGATGAGAGTTATATGGGGGGGAATGTTCCTCTCATTTCAGGTTATATGTCAGAATACTTATTGGTGGCAGGAAACCTGGTGAGGGACAAAAATCCTGGGAGTGATCGCTCAGCATTCAAGTTGTAGCTAGCCCCACACCTTTGACCAGGAGCCCCACATTTGTTGATTCTGAGGACCTATGGGCCAACTGTTTTCTTCAATCCATGCCAGTTAAGTCCTTTAGAAAAGGCACTGACAAATTATTGATATCATAAAGTTCCACCATAATAACCATAACCATAATAAAAATCTAATCACCTTGAAGTGATGAACCCAACAGTCTTTCCAAAATATTAACAGTGATCAGTACAAGCCGGTAAACAGAACAGTGGGTGGATTTCTTCAGTGATTTTCTTTTGTATAAACAAGAGACATGGACAGAGTTCCAGTTATTTATTTTAAATAGTGTATATAAACAAATTTATTGAGTTTGACAATCCCTGTCCCAGAAAATTGAGGTACAGGGAAATTAAATTGTAATATAATTACCTAAACTTTAACAAAAGTCTTACTCACTTTAATATTATTGAGTTACAGTTCTGTTTACATTTTATTTCGTCCTTATATTAAATACATTACCCTAGACACGTAGCCATATAACATACCCAGAAAATATTTCCCAGAGTGAGATCTCAGAGAGGTAGCGGATAGGTACCCTGAGAATACAACATCATCAACAATTAGACTCAGGGACTTAGACAGCTTGACATCACTCTGTGTACACTTAGTTGAATAACACCAATAACCTCTCATTTACCACAAACCTAAAACATATGTTTGTTCTTGTTTTATGATTTTAAGTCGTAAGTAAATGTTACGTGTTCAGGTCCGTGGTGACGTCTGCGCAATAAAATTCATCTTTGAATAAAATTTACTTTTATAAGCTTAAACACCTAATGCAAAACTCAAATTAAAATCGTCCATTACAAGAGATGTGTTTAAAACAAACGTCTTGCTGAACTTGCTGTTTGAAGAAACGAGTGGATTTAATCACCATTCCCCATCCGGCGCTCGCCCCTTCAAATATTATAAATAATTTATACTCGCAGTCCATAAGATTATTTCCCTCCCTTTAAAACATTTACTTTCATGTAGTTTTTTTCACCTGATTTTACATTGTTTTATTACAACTAACTAACTTACTTTGTCGTTTCTCTTCTACCCTGAGGAGTAGATGTTATCCTATCAATGTTGTAGCATAAAATATCTTGGTTATATACTAACAAAAGATGGCAGATGCGAAACAGAAATCAGGAAGAGAATTGAATGGTTAAAGCTAGATTCAGCAACATAAGACAAATACTAACGTGCAAACAACTAACTCTAAAATTCAAACTGAGAATCATCAAATGGTGTATATATTCTTTATTATTGAATGGTGTAGTAATTTGGACAACGAAAAATCAATTAGAGGAAAGAATTGATATCTTTGAGATTGGAATATATAGAAGAATGAGGAACGTCTCGTGGAAAGAGAATATAACAAATAAAGAGGTCCTAGAAAAACCTAGGAGTGAAAAGAGATCAAAATTAGACAACTAAAATATGTTTGCCATATAAAAAGACAACATCTTGCAGAAGACCATAATAGAAGAAAAAGTTGAAAGCAAACGTGCAAGAGGAATACCGCTGGTGTAATGGCTACGGCGTTGTACTGGCGACCAGGTTTTCATGGTTCAAACCCGGGCGTCAGCGTTTGAAGGAATGTTTACGACCGGAAATTTGACTGAATAACCTGAACGGCTCCTGCACATAAATCCCGTGTGGATGGGAAGGAGCGAGGCTCCTGACCGGGTTGGAAGGAAAGTCCACTGACCCCCCAGCCTCGCAATGACAAGTCATTGGGCCAAAAGAGCTGGAAAGTTCGAGTTCCGCTGGTGAGAGAGAAAAAAAAATACGGCGTTATTGTAGGTGGGAAGATAACATCAAGAGGTGGACAAGAAAGAGTCTGTCAGAATGCTATATCAAGACAAGAGACAGAAGACGTTAGATATTCATTGCAGCCGACTTTCGTTGTGGAGATGGCAGCTGATGATGACAATGGTGATGATGAGGATGATGAAAACATGCTCTAACATCATTTTTCATGTGTGTACTTTGGCAACACCACGTATCAGTATAACAAAATAAAACAAACAACACGGAACAGAAATATGTTATCTAGTAACCTTAACACACAAGGAAAAGTACAACATGTAAGAACTCAAAGATGGCACGACATAGAACATGACATAGAACATGACATAGAACATGACATAGAACATGACATAGAACATGACATAGAACATGACATAGAACATGACATCGAACATGACATCGAACATGACATTAGGGAATTCAATACTAACAGAAAAAGAACAAATGAAGAGATGGGCTGAGCACTTCATGGAGGTTCTAAACAGACCACCACCAACAGTAACACCTGATTTTAATAATGAAACACCCACAACCACCTTGCCAATAACTTGCGATGAATTCATGCTGGACGAGATCAAACAAGCCGTTAAAAGATTAAAAAATTTTAAAGCTGCTGGAGTTGACGAAATTTCAGGGGAAATGATTAAAGCAGTTAATGACAACAACCTCTTGAGAATTTTAGATATTATAAATGAAGTATGGAGAGAAGAACAACCACCACAACAATGGAAAGACAGTATTATTGTAAAGTTACCGAAGAAAGGTGATCTATCAGACTGTAATAACTGGCGTGGTATATCTCTATTATCAGTACCTGGAAAATTATTATGTTGCATGATGTTAGAAAGACTTAAATTGCATGCTGACGAAAAGATCAGAGAAGAACAAGCGGGTTTCAGGCCGAAACGATCATGTATTGATCAAATATTCACACTAACAACAATTATAGAAGAATCAGTGGAAAGGCAATCGCCACTTATTATCACCTTCGTCGATTTTCAAAAAGCCTTTGATAGTCTACACCGCCCATCATTGTGGAAGATACTTAAAATCTATGGTTTTCCAACAAAATATGTGAATATAATCAAAGCGCTATATGACAATGCAAGATGTTGTGTTAGAACAAATAAAGGGAATACAGAATGGTTTACAGTAGTAACAGGGGTGAAACAAGGCTGTATTATGTCACCACTACTTTTTGGAATAGCTATTGATTGGGTTATGAGAAACTATACCCACAATGAACAATTGGGTATAAAATGGACAAATAAAAATTCCTGGGGGACCTGGATTTCGCAGATGATGTAGCATTCTTAACACATTAACTACCGCAAGCCGCTGTCAGCGGCTCACAAAATAATCACATTTGGACCGCAAGCCGCTCAGGGCGCCAATCTAATTTTAGTAATAAAACGAATGAAAAATGTACTGAAAAACTTTCTGATCTGGTTTGAGATTTTAAGTTGCCACCAGAAAACAAATTCCCAAAGCATGGTTGTTGTAGAACACTGGAAAATTGATATGATGTTCATATTTTTCAGCGTTTTGGGTTAGTTACCAAATCGTGTAAAACTGTTTACCGTGGCAACTAGTGATAAGACCACAAAAAATGCGTGTACATCTCGTCTAACTGCTGAATAGGATAGAAACGTGTTTCAACTATTGACTGATTGATCTAGAGACGAGGACAAGAGTGAAAACGGTGTGCACATTGATTGAAATTGTGATTTTGATAGAGATGGGGCGCAAGCAGTCATAATTGTTAAAATATTGCAAGTCCTCGGCCATCGGAGGGCCGTTAAATAGCAACAACCTCTATTAGAGTTACAACCAGTGTTTATTGTAATAGTGCATTCATTTATCTTTAAAATGACGTGTAATTCATAAAAATCTGTAAACAGTTACGAAAACTACAGCTTACTTTGTGCAAACACCTACAGGATGAAAATGGGAAAAAATTTAATTCGGCCACAGTGTGTTTTTCAATTCGGTAGTTAATGTGTTAAGTTCAACACCAAGACAATCCCAAGAAGCAATAAATAATTTGTGTCATCTCTCGGTTAAAATAGGTCTCCAAATAAATGCCTCTAAAACTAAAGCTATGAACTTTTCTAACGAGACCTTTGATATCATCTTGAACGGGGAAAAACTACAGAAAGTTGAAAGTTTCAATTATTTAGGCAGTAAAATGACTCAGGATGGTGACACAACAAGAGAAATCCATACTAGAATTGCTTTGGCAGCTAGCGCCTTCAATAGATTATCTAATATTTGGAAATTACGATCATTGAATATACATACCAAGCTTCGTCTGTTTAATTCAAATGTTATCTCAGTGTTAACATACGGCTGTGAGAGTTGGAAAATAACAAAATCATTGGAGAACAAGCTGAATACATTCGAGAACAAATGTCTTAGAAAACGCATGAACATCAGTTGGAAAGAATTCAAGACTAATCGACAAATAAGAGAAGACTCTAGGCAGAAATATGTCTCCGACTATATAAGGAAAAGACGATGGTCATATATCGGTCATGTCCTACGAATGCAAAACAACAGAATACCACTACAGGCGCTCACTTGGGTTCCTGAGGGTAAGAGGAAAAAAGGAAGACCAAAAGAAACACTCAGAAGAACAATAATAAGAGAAGGAAGAACGTTGGGCCTAAATAATGTGCAAGAACTAAGAGGAGTGGCGTCACAACGAACAACCTGGAGAGCACTGGTTTCTGCCTTATGCGCCGTGTTTGGTGCTTAAAGAATTTATTATTATTATTATGATTATAGAACATGACATAGAACATATGACTGAAAGTTTGGTTCCAAAGATAACTGAATTTTTAGTTTGATGATGACGATAATGTAATAGGTCAATAGTATTGCTGAAACAAACTGGTAAACAAATGGTTTTTAAATATTATAAACTTTATTCATTATTAGTTGATCAGCTGGTCAGACTTTATTATCTCAGCCGCGTCATCGCCACGAGTTGGGATTACAGACATCACACCCGAAGATAATGTGGATGCGCTCTTCCCTGGATACCTGGCAAATATGACTGAATACTTCAGTCAGCTACCTAAGAGGTCAGAATATACATATACATATATATATATATATATATATATATATATATATATATATATATATATATATATATATATATATATATATATATATATATATATATATATATATATATATCATCTTTAGATTATTTTGCTTGACTCCGTGACATTATGACGTGTCATAAGGACTATAGGAAAAAGGACACGAGCTATGAATGATTATTGAAACAATGGAGATATTTATAACCATGGTAACTTTAAAAATTTAAGTTAGATCATGTAGTCACCTGTAAAGGTTTACAGGTAAGCCATTTCAAAGAAAGTATATAGCTCCATATTTCAATGCCACCACTGGGATCAACACAGAAGACCATACTTTCGAAGACCTTCTTTTACTAAACAGCTTAAATTCTTCAACATTATAATACACTTTTTCACACTTATAAGACGCTTAAATTAACATTTATCCAATGAAGAATACGGCACTGAAGCACTTATTGTCTTATTGCATGTGTAATTTATGTAGCTATATGTTAGATATTGTGACACTACCAGACGCATGCGTGACCTAACAGTAGTCGTCTCTGACGGCACGTTTAAGGAAAGGGTAATATAATCACATTATTTCCTCTTTATTTCCTAAGAAACATAACATCGTCATTGGTGCAAACGTTTCTTGTCTGTGTGTAACAGTAAAGCTAGCGTTTACGAAATGACGTTATTTTCTGTTTCCTCATTATTTCTATGTGACAGAACTCAAGCTAACTACGTCATTTGGCGAGTTATCGACTCTCTGGAGACAGTCTTTGTAGAGAAGAATACCGAAATACAATCCTTATTGGATAGAGTAAGTTATTACAGTCTTGGTTATTAATTTTTTCTTTCCAGTAATATTATTTCTATATTCAGCGCAGTACACTTAAGAAGAACTCGTTTAAGTGGATTTTCGCTTAAGTAGAAACAATTCTACAGTTCTCGGTCTACTGCCTTCTGTGGCTTTGTTAAGAAGCGCCGGTTAAGTCTAATTATGTTACCTTGAATGTTCTGATAAGCCAAGGTACTTGTTCAGTCCCAAATCAAATTGTATCTCTTTCAGCAGAAGTTGTTTTTAATTCTCTCAGAAGACGGCAGCGCGTATTTTCTTGACATTGCTAATAATTGTTTGATGTCTCGCGGCAGTCTTTAGATGTTTGTGAATGACCAGACTCGGGATGTGTAATCGAATTTCGGCCGCAATGGGTCTCCAACGTCTTCTGTCTCTTGCCTTGATGGAGCACTCTGATAGAATATTTCCTGTCCATATCTTGGTGTTATCTTCCCACTTATAACGCTGTCTTCCTCTTGCACGTTTGCAAGCAACTCTGCCTTCTATTACGGTCTTCAGTAAGGTGTTATGTTTTTTTTATATAACCAAAATATTTTAGTTGTCTAATTTTGATCACTGTCATGAATTCTCTTTTAATTCCTAAACTTTCAAGGACCCCTTTATTGTCTTTTTTTCCCATGAAATGTGCCCCATTCTTCTATATAGCCACATATCAATGGCCTCAATTCTTTCTTCTAATTACTTGTTCTATTACTTTATTTTTACACCATTACAGTAATGAAGACTATATATAGCATTTGATGATTCTAAGTTTGAAATTGTGAGCATGTTGTTTAATTGTTAGCATATGTCTCATGTTGTTTAATTGTTAGCATATGTCTCATGTTGTTGAATTTAGTTTTGGCTATTCTTATTATCTTCTTGACTTCTATTTCCCATCTGCGATCTTTTATTATTATTTTTATTATTATCTAACAAAGATATGAGAAACTCTTGATTTGCTCTAGAATTTCCCCATGTATTCTTCTCGTTAATGTTGGCTTATCGCCTGCTTTGCAAATTATCATAGTTTTAGTATTATCAATGTTAATGTCCAATTCATATTCATAACTTATAATGTTTACTTGCAAGCTCTTGCAACTCCTGATAACGTGCAGCTAACAAAACCAGTATCATCCACATATCTAAGGTTGTTTATTGATATTCCACTGATGATCCGTATCTGAATGAAAATGGTATCTGTTTAGATATTAAATAGATAGGGGGACAATACGCAACCTTGCCTCACACCTCTTTTTATATTTATATATGGTGAATAATTCTTTCAAGATCTTATTGTCGCAGTTTGCTCCCAGTAAAAGGAACACTTATACTAGATTTTAATGTACAAATCCAAAACATAAATCGAGTTCTGAGAGTGACCATCCCATGAATGGTAGCCGGGTAAAAATTCTCCACTTCGCTTTTCATGCACCTATTTTTATAATGAAACAGAATGTCTACTGTTTCTTGTATTTTAGAGTTTTTATTATTCATATTTTCTTCTTTTCCCTTATCTGCTCCTTATTGAGCATGGCTCCACCACTGAAGACTATCCTGTATCAAAGACTATCCTGTATCAAAGACTATCCTGTATCAAAGACTATCCTGTTTCAAAGACTATCCTGTATCAAAGACTGCCTGTGCTCTTAAAAAAGTTTTTTTCCTTTAGCAATTTGTTTTACATGATAAATCTGCCAGCATTACATACAAGCACATACTATTCGCCACTTTTGAGATATATGAGGCACCAGTCGTCCTATTATTTTTATGTCTCCCTAGAGACTCCGTGAACTATATGAGGCTTATTCATGTTATACTCTTACGATACAGTACATGATCCGAGACAATCAATTAAAACACTTGGACTTTTAAATGTTTTTGCAATTGCAACCACGGTACTAACAAATAACATATTAATGCCTTGTAATTTTATTATTGTGCTTTTTAAATGTGAAAAAGATGCTGGCTCAGAATAACCTAGAAACTTTTCAATTATTGTGCCATCCCGTAATTCATTTTGTGATCTTCGTGTTCGATTTTCCTACCTCGGACAATATTTGGTATTTTCGAGTCATTGGTTACACTTCTTCCTGTAATATATTCGTCACTTTTGTTTGCCTACCCATCCTTGCTGAGAGCTGATACAGGTAAGACCAGATTGGCTGCCAGTTATTTTCGTGTAGTGACACCCGGTGTTTGTACAGGGAGCGCGGGTCATATTGCAAATACACCTGAAGACGACGGAAATGTTGTAATCACTTCTGAGCAGAATTGTTACAAGGACATCATTTCTGATAATCTAGGAAGTTGTGAGTGTAAACATTACCGATGATCGACAAAAATAACAATTCCGTATATGGAAAGTGACTTTAAAAAAATCACACATAATTTTCCTATGAGGAAATTGTTGGGATAAATCCCATCATACCACGCATGATTGATTACAATTGGCTGGGCAATTCTAGATGTTATAAACAACACTTCTGATTGAAGCCTGGTCAGATAGTAACAACCGCGTGCGTGGGATGACAGTTGCAACATAATCTGACACTTTCGCCGATTTAGAGCGCTGTGAAATTGATCTCGTCAAGAGGACAGCCAGCTAGCCAGAGTAAGAAATATGATCATAATTCTATTTATCGGACCGGATCTTGTTTGAGCATCTTGTCGACTTATATCCCAGGAAAATTGTACCTACATTAACACGGAAACCCAGAATCCCAGGAATCTGAACACAAAGGCAGTGTGGAAGCCAAGTGTAAAGTAAAACCCCAGACCGCGTGTAAGAGGCATCTTAAACAAGTTGACTTAACTGTTTCTCTGAACCAGGAGTCAGTATTCCCAAGAGATTTTGTGATAAGTATGTAATGCTTGTATGTGGTAAGTTGTACATTTTTAGATTCTATTATTTGTATTAAATAACATGTGAAAATTGCTAGCGGATGTCTAAGTCATTTTAGGCTGGCAAGCTCAGCATATAGAATGATGGTTTCAATTACTGCAAGAGCTGGTGACTGCTTTATGTGGGTTTCTCATAGAGAACCAAAAGCAGAGGTAGTCCCAAGATCCATAAGGAGCAGGGAGTGGATTATGATTGAACTGATGTACATGCGTATTATATTATTTCCCCTTTTAACCAGTGCAAATGTAAAGATATTCAATATAAATGTAATGAATGTTTTCCGCTCACTGGGATTAATATTAATCCTCAGAGAGGGTAACGTTCTGAGGTAGATGGGATGGTGGAATGAAAATGGGAGGGGAACTTGATTGTCTGTCATGAAACCCAATACTCAAGAGGGTATTTGTTTCTCTTCTTTCATTACACTAGTCGGTGGTACCAGTTGAGGGTGCTATCTCTGGAACAACATGTGTGGTATAAGTCGCCTGCAGTCAGTGCTAGACACCATCATAAGACGGATCTTAAAGGCACAGGACCAGCTTCGTGATTACTCCCTGATATTTCTTGGAACGTGTCACAACCTCCAGACTTGGCCAGTGACTAGAGTGAATCAGTTCATAACCTGCAAAGAACCAAACATCGGCTGGAGCTGAAACCAACAACATTACTGGCAGCTAAGTACAACCTTAAAAGCTGTCAAGTGAAATTTCAGCATTGCCCTCAATATCCAAAACATCACCCTGTGACTTTTACCTTTTTGTAAAAGAATTTTTCATTTTACACTGTTAAATATAATTGATTATTAAATTTTTTTATTTGTATATATATATACAAACCTACATTGATTTAACTCTTTTCAGTGTACTGCACCCGTATGTCTCAGTCACCTTAAATACACTTAAAACAGAGCTACTTAGTAAAGGTTTCACTGAATAAAATCAGTTGTCGGGCAGATACTAAGTTAACTTTGCTAAGACATATTCAGCATTGTTCTTGATTTCTTAATATCTTGTGAAGAATTCCTCAAGGTAGAAGCAACATCATCCTTCTATTTGCATATCTGCCAAGAGAAAACTTGTGCGAAGGTAGATACCTTTAAAGACTCAAATTAAATTATCATACAAATATTCCATCTTTATAGCAAACTTCTGATCACTCAAGAAATTAAATAAAACAATTTCTTATTGATTTTGACAATTTCCAATATCATAATGAATGTAAATTTAACAACGAAACTTTTGAAATAATAAATTTAATCTTTTCTTCTTATTATGAACACAAAATATCCATCTTTAAGCAAACTTCTGATAACACTAGTCAACAAATTTTCAAAAGTTATTTGTACCAGAAATTAAATATACAATTTCTTATTGATTTTGACATGCTGATTTCAAATATCATAATGAAATTCACCAATTGGCTCTGGTTTTTAAAAAAAATGATGAATTTACATTACAGTAATACAAATAATGTATGCTTGTTTAATTCTCTGGGGTGAACAGCTAGTCTTTCTACTTTAGCATTATAAAAATTGTGGTTACATACTCAATTAATTGATATTTCAACATAAAATGATAGAAAAAATAAAAACATTATTTAAAGTTCACATATCATGTTTTAAAAAGGCACATTTGAACCCATTCCGCTGTTTCGAGCTCTCTTTGCTTGCTTCTTGTAGTCAATCAATGATATCTCTTGTTACATCAGCAAGTTGTCGGGCAGATACTAAGTTAACTTTGCTAAGACATATTCAGCATTGTTCTTGATTTCTTAATATCTTGTGAAGAATTCCTCAAGGTAGAAGCAACATCATCCTTCTATTTGCATATCTGCCAAGAGAAAACTTGTGCGAAGGTAGATACCTTTAAAGACTCAAATTAATTACTCAAGGATTTTGCTATTTCTCGACCATCACTGCAGAGCAAACGGGAGGCGACCCGTGACTGATGTAAAAATGTAAATTTAACAACGAAACTTTTGAAATAATAAATTTAATCTTTTCTTCTTATTATGAACACAAAATATCCATCTTTAAGCAAACTTCTGATAAGTAGAAATTAATTTAACCAGAAGTATTTTAGATGGTCCCAGTAATTTATACTTATCCAGACTAATATATATATATATATATATATATATATATATATATATATATATATATATATATATATATATATATATATATAATATATATATATATAATATATATATATATATATATATATATATATATATATATATATTGTGGCAGAGATATTATGATTAATAGATTTTATATATCTTTTCTTTATTCAACAATTGTCTTTTACCTTTCTTTCGCTCTTTTAACTTTCTTTCGCATATGCTAGATTGTTAGCAATTCAAACATTTGTCATTTCCTTTCTAATTTAGCAACGCATTTTATTGTGTTAGCTAAGTTCTTTGATGAGAGATCGAATCGTGTTAATTCGTTCTCGACAGGGATAATAAAGAAGACCATTGTCTATCACTTTTCCCTGATCTGTTCGCCTATAAGTTAATTATTCACGGTGAAAGATTTGAGATCAAAGACGAGCTCGCTTATATTGCGTTTAAGACCATATTCTGCAGGCAGAATAGTGTGAATTCTCGAGCGAAGAAAATCTTGCACGGTCTGGTAAATCATGTTACACAAGATCAAAGAGAGACTGTTCGCTCGATTTGCCTGAGTCTGGTTTCGGTTGCAGTGTGAAGAATTCGTTTGATTTTGCAGATTGAACGTAGAAATTCTCCGAGGTGTTATCAGTGTTAAGTCTGGCATATTCTGGTTTTCGGGAAATAGCGTAGCATTCTTTGTCAGTTTCCTATATTTAAACCCCAGCAGATTTAGACTTCATTCATTCAGACTCCGCAGTTTCTCTAGACATATCTAGCTTCGTTTCTAGATTACTTTATTAAGTATAATCTCAGTTTGCGTTGGAGAATAGTCTTAAGTAGTTCTGTGTGAGGTAAATATTTATTGACTAGTATTGTCAAGTGTTTATTGCTAGTTCGAATTATATCTTCACTAGATTTTTGTGCAGAGTGTTTTGCCAGTTAGGCCAGTCATTCTAATTCTCGAAGTTACTGTGTTACAGTGGATAGCAGAATAAATTATAATTTCTAGCTAAAAACTCATTCAGCTATAAATAAATTTAATTAAATTGCTAGTAACCAGTTAGAGAATATATGTAACTAACTAAGTAAATGCACTGATTCATCATTTGAGTATTGACGGAATAAGTACGTATTTCTAATTCATGATGATTGATTTTTTAAATGACTAGAGTTTATTTCACTGGAGTTTTAAATGATGAGACAAGCTTTAAGCTTATAGTTTCTTGTTTAAGTTAGATAACCGAAGTGAATATTATATTTTACGCGAGGTAGGATAGGATGTGTGTATGATATTATGATTAAGTTTCCGTATGTTTCTTTTTCTTTTATACAGTATATGGGTCCAGCCCAAAATCTACCAGCGGTTTCAGTATATATGAGAATAATCTAGAAGAAACTTTTTTGTACTTAAATACGTGGGTTTACAAGTTGAAACCTGTCTGGCATTGTGCTTGCATCCAGAAAGAGACAGAGTACCCATCTCACGAACTTTAAGACTAAATGATGAAACTGGGCCTATTGAGCCAGATTATATTTCTTCCCTAAATCTCATGTACATTCAGCCCCTGTGGCGAAATTACAAACAGTAACATTTCCGACGTTTGACCAATTGTGGTGTGACCAATAATTTTATATTGAGAGACGTTACCAACCTGTCATTTTCTACGTACTGGAAACCTCGAGATTCTGACATTGTGAGCCCATTTAACATTTCTTACCTGAACTGATTCAAGTGACATAAACAGTAATCCTAAAATATAGTTGTAAAGTGAACGCTCCCCGGAACATTGGATGAAACCTGTATCTGCAGAGCTGGGGTTCTCTTTATCAATAAGAACACGGATTCACGGTGTGTGTGTGTCCTAAAGTTTGCGCCTGAAGGTGCCAGACATTAAGTTTGTAGGTAAGAAAGAATGTCAGTGACCACTGATGAAGGAACAGAGAGAAAGCAGGACTGAGTGATTCCCTTATGGTATAATTCATGCACCCACTTTATGTTTTCTTTATGCACGTTTGTTGCTTATGATGTTCTCCTCTTAGAATAGATTAATATGTCAACTCTGTTCTTAACCGTAGAGGGAGATCCTAGACCATAGCGTATAAATCTGTGACTCTTTAGGGCTGTAACTTTTTCTCTAACGGGATAGTGGGCTCAATAGAGGGGGAAAGGATTAAACCTATGGATCTATTCTTTTAGTAGTTCATTAACTTATGTGTATGTGCATTTATATGTGATTGATATTCAAACTTATGGTTGTGGTGAATTACGACAAATAAAATTTACATAAACTTATTCAAGTGTGTCGGTCAGCTCGTCCCAAAATATCTATATTCCATTGTTATAGTTTTCACGTCTGTGCGTCTAACTGTCGTCACTTATGTGTGTGTGTGTATGTGAGTGGTATATATATTACTATATATATATATATATATATATATATATATATATTCTAGTAGACTGTCTGACTAATCTAGATCTGTTGTAGAAATAGGCTGACCGAGAGAAGTGTCAGGGACAGACTATTATTTTCCACCATCTCACTCGTGAAAAATCTATTTCTTATATTATCTCCCACTGAGCTATCACCTGTTCTATTTCTATTCAGAAGGGACCAATCTATGTCTTAATTCCCCTATCACTAATCTACGACAAATGTTAGTGTCAGGGACAGACTCTATTATTTTCCACTATCTCACTCGTGAAAAATATATTTCTTATATTATCTCCCACTGAGTTATCACCTGTTCTATTTCTATTCAGAAGGGACCAATCTATGTCGTAATTCCACTATCACTAATCTACGACAAATGAGGTCTCGTCTAACGGGAGTTTGAACTTAGAATAGGAAGACGAGACGACAAATATCAGCTCGTTTGCAGGATTAATTTTCTTTATTCTGAAATAGAGTAAGAGTGTGATGTCTCGTGAGTTTTAGTATCTTAAAAATAACTATCCTCTAGACTAACGATCTGTTTATGGGCTTGCTGACCACATTAATAGTAATTGTTTTTTCCACAGCATTATTGAGTATTATACATTTTGATTTACAGGTTGATTTTGTCGGAAGATATGTTACGTATTGATTTTGTAATACTAAACCGCTGGTAGAGTTTGTGATTGTGTAACAATCACAGGGTTTTGAAACAGAAGGTGTTTGAGCTAAGCGAAAAAGTGCGTTTCGGACTATTTCGTCCAGTTAATTGCCTCCCTTACTCGATCTGACTTTAGGGGTGAACTTGTAGTGGGTTTAAAATTAAGGCAATTTTTTTCTCTCCTTAAATATTTGCTATAATTGTTTTGCTTCCACTGTAGCAACTTATTTGTATTAGTGATTAATCTTAACTACCATTTATTTGGCATAGTCGCTTGCATTTAGAGCCTTTAGAGCCATTAAAAGCAGCGATAGTTAGATAACTATATTATAGGAGGAGGTATCCCAGTTAAATAGAATATTTATTTTGTTTTGTATTTCTCGTAAGTGGTAAGGAACCAGTGTATCCTTTTTCTTCTTTCTTTCTCGAGTAAGTCTCAGTCTCTTACTTAAAATGGCAGAGCGTGCAAAGCTTAGGCAGATGTTCAGAGAGGAAGCAAGAGAGGAGGGATTGGAAGGAGACGAAGCGAAAGCTTTTGTCAGGGACGAACTTGACAGTTATGATGCTGAGCAGAAGGAAAAAGCAGCGAAGCTAGAGAGCAGAGGAAGAATGAGGAAAAAATGGAAATTCGAAGGGAGAGAGAGAAAGAGAGACAGCATGAGGAAAGAGAGAAGGAGAGGGAGGAAAGAGAGGAGGAGAGACAGCACGAGTTAGCGCTTAAAGCTCTAGAAGTCCAAAGTCGTGGTGCTGCCTCTACCTCTAGCAATGGAGAGTCTTCTCCTCATTCTTCTTTAACTGATCAAACTAACCCTCAATCTCTTCAACTCACTGCTATGTCTTTTGCTCTAGAATCTTTCCCTTGTCCTAATGAGAAGATTGACACGTGGCTAGAAAAATTTGAGAAAATGGCCATTTTGTACGGTTTAGAGAGGTCGCATTGTTGTATGAAACTTTCCCAGGGCCCTTACGATGTGTATGCAAAACTGGAAAGCAGCCAACAAGACAATTACGACGTGTTGAAGAAAGCTTTGCTTGAACAGTTTGAAATGAACGTTCGCAAATTTTTGCAACTGTTCCGGAACAGCAGGAAGGAGAATTCTGAAACTTTTCAGCAGTTCTCTTCTCGTCTAAAGGGATACTTGACAAAGTGTCTGGAGCTTTCACAGCTCGCCTCTACCTATGAAGGACTTGGGGAATTTGTTTTAACTGAACAAATAAAAAACACTTTGTCAAGTGACACCCGGAGATTTCTAGCTGAGCAGGGGGCAGAAAAGCTTGAAGACATTTTGGAAAAGTTTGAGCGATATCATAATGAGCTGGCCGAACTGCCGGCCACAAAACGTAAACCGACAGAAGAGCCTTGTCGACAGAATAATCTAGACCAATCTTCTCATGCTTCTCACCAAAATAACCACAAAGAAACTGGACCCCAAAACCCCTCTCCTGAAAAGTCTAAGTTCTACAAAAACAAGTACCCCACCAAAAACAAAGAGTCTGATCATCCCAACCGTCCTACATGGCAGCGTGGTCAGAAAGGACAATGTGACAAAGGGAAAACCCCTGAGCACGGGACACATGATCAGAGCGAGCACACTGAGCCTAAACGCATCGGATGCTTGCTAACAGTCTCGCAAGGTAGAATTAATGTCAGTGATTCTCAACCTGAGGGAGAGAGACCCTCAACGCGAGGTACTGTTATTTTGAACGGTTCTTCAACCTATTGTTTATTTGAAACGGGGCTTTCTTTTGATTGCATTATTGCCAGGCACCTGGCCAAACCCGATCAAGAGACAGAAGAAACCGTCGAACTTTGTGGAGTTTCTAAAGGAGATGTACCAACAACGCTTCCCATCGCATTGGTGGAGATCCACTCTGATTTTGTCAGAGGTGTGATAAAAGCGGCTTTTATGGATGACCCGATCTACCCAGTCATACTTGGCGGTAGATATGTGTTTATTTGGGAAACCGGAAGACCATTTGTGGCAACAGTAACCACAAGAGGGCAAACCAAGAAGGAACGGAAGCCTGCGCCAAATTTGTTGCCTAAGTAATTTAAAGAGGCGCAACAAAAGGACCCAACCTTGCAGCCCTGCTTTAGGAAACTGCCCATGGCTAAGGACCCCAGACACCACGGGGACATTTTTTCTAAGGAGAAATCATGCATATATATGATTATGATAGAAACCTGGTTTTTAATTTTTTTTTAAACTATTATTTATCCTGTTTTATTATTTTTCAAATTGTTTGACATTGATCGATTAATCTTTTAATAAAGAAATCCAATCAATCGATTTAGAATTGTATAATCAATCCCAGCCCTATATATATACACACATCAAAGTCAGGTATAAATCATAACTATAGATACCAAATATACGATATATTAATTCATTATCAGTGGTCAAAACTGACTGTAATTACTTTTAGTAGCGTCAAGTTCATTATATCTAGTACACGGAGAGCTGTCAACTTACAGGGTGATTGAAATGTCACTACTTAATTTTACATTTGTAATATCCTTGTCGGCGTCTGTGGCCAAATGGATATGAACGCAGTTTCATAATCCAGATATACCAGGTTCGAAACCTGCTGCAGGCGGTTTGGTAGCAGATCGCTTTGTGTGGATTTTTAACAATGGTATAAGCGCCGTACCGTTCAGAAAGCAATGGCAAACTACTGAATGAAAAAATTGCCTATAAAAATCACAAACAGCCAATAAAAGCTGGGGTTGATTGCCACGTCCTGTAAAGGATAAGCAACTAACTAATATCCTTACTTCTTTCTAACGGATATACATCAACCAAATGTCGAAACAAGAAGCTATAGATTCCATTTGTCTAATACGTTTTATGTTTTTCAATGGTTTTCTAGGAAACAAAATAACAATCGAATAAAGTCTAAAAAGGCCAGTAAACCTAAGTTACTACAATAGACATTAAATAATTGCTTCCTGCTATGAAGTCAAGTGTTAAACAGGCCCAATCTAATTTTAAGTTGTAATTTAATGTTTATGTAATGGAATATATATATTATATATATATAAATATATTATATCTATATATTATATAATCGTAACTATATATAAATATGGCTTATATCGAGAGTATATAATATATATTTGATTACCTATGGTATAGGATATATTGTAAACTACCGACCAGACTGTCTACGCAATACAGCAGAACGATCACTGGGTAAAGCATACACGATACGTGTCCAAGCATATCACCTTTCCCGTTCATCGTCTGCTGTACACTGATCACTTTTTCCCCCGACAGGCCGACATGGAAAACGGTACAGACCCTATCAAACATACGAAGCGTTCCAAAAGTCACCACTGGTTTAGCGACCTTTTGATCACAAAGAGACACATAGACACTAATGAGAACAAAACAAATTATTTCGTGATATTTAGCAAGTTTAAGTTGTGGTTTATACAGATTATAAGACAGACTCGTCCTACTCAGACAAACTTACACATAAGCTTTCAGGCCATAGATATTTTTTTCTGAAGCAAGAACAATCTTTTGGCGAGGCGCCTACCGTTCAAACTTAACGCTATAAATCGCATGTAAAATATAAAAGACCTTTAGGTCTAATAATGTGTGATTGGTTTGCTTGTGGTTTTAAAGACCAACTTCATTGTACACGGATAACTCCATCAGTGATACGATCTCCTTCATTACATCACACACGGATAACTCAATCAGTGATCCGATCTCCTTCATTAGATCACACACGGATAACTCCATCAGTGATACGATCTCCTTCATTACATCACACACGGATAACTCCATCAGTGATATGATCTCCTCATATAGATCACATTACGGATAGAAACTCCATCAGTTTTTACGATCTCCTTCATTACATCACACACGGATAACTCCATCAGTGATACGATCTCCCTCATTAGATCACACACGGATAACTCCATCAGTGATACGATCTCCTTCATTACATCACACACGGATAACTCCATCAGTGATACGATCTCCCTCATTAGATCACACACGGATAACTCCATCAAACGATCTCCTTCATTACATCACACACGGATTTAATCATAACAATCAGTGATCCGATCTCCTTCATTAGATCACACACGGATAACTCCATCAGTGATACGATCTCCTTCATTACATCACAGTGGTCATAACTCCATCAGTGATACGATCTCCCTCTTTTTAGTAGATCACACACGGATAACTCCATCAGTGATACGATCTCCTTCATTACATCACACACGGATAACTCCATCAGTGATACGATCTCCCTCATTAGATCACATCCACGGATAACTCCATCAGTGATATGAACGCAGTTTCCTTCATTACATCACACACGGTTCAAAACTCCATCAGTGATACGATCTCCCTCATTAGATCACACACGGATAACTCCATCAGTGATACGATCTCCTTCATTACATCACACACGGATAACTCCATCAGTGATGCGATCTCACTCATTAGATCACACACGGATAACTCCATCAGTGATACGATCTCCTTCATTACATCACACACGGATAACTCCATCAGTGATACGATCTCCTTCATTACATCACACACGGATAACTCCATCAGTGATACGATCTCCTTCATTACATCACACACGGATAACTCCATCAGTGATACGATCTCCCTCATTAGATCACACACGGATAACTCCATCAGTGATACGATCTCCTTCATTACATCACACACGGATAACTCCATCAGTGATACGATCTCCCTCATTAGATCACACACGGATAACTCCATCAGTGATACGATCTCCTTCATTACATCACACACGGATAACTCCATCAGTGATACGATCTCCTTCATTACATCACACACGGATAACTCCATCAGTGATACGATCTCCTTCATTACATCACACACGGATAACTCCATCAGTGATACGATCTCCCTCATTAGATCACACACGGATAACTCCATCAGTGATACGATCTCCTTCATTACATCACACACGGATAACTCCATCAGTGATACGATCTCCCTCATTAGATTACACACGGATAACTCCATCAGTGATACGATCTCCTTCATTACATCACACACGGATAACTCCATCAGTGATACGATCTCCCTCATTAGATCACACACGGATAACTCCATCAGTGATACGATCTCCTTCATTACATCACACACGGATAACTCAATCAGTGATCCGTTTTCCTTTTGATCACACACGGATAACTCCATCAGTGATACGATCTCCTTCATTACATCACACACGGATAACTCCATCAGTGATCCATCTCCTTCATTAGATCACACACGGATAACTCCATCAGTGATCCATCTCCTTCATTACATCACACACGGATAACTCCATCAGGGATCCATCTCCTTTATTAGATCACACACGGATAACTCCATCAGTGATCCATCTCCTTCATTAGATCACACACGGATAACTCCATCAGTGATCCATCTCCTTCATTAGATCACACACGGATAACTCCATCAGTGATCCATCTCCTTCATTACATCACACACGGATAACTCCATCAGTGATCCGATCTCCTTCATGAGATCACACACGAATAACTCCATCAGTGATCCGATCTACTTCATTAGATCACACACGGATAACTCCATCAGTGATCCATCTCCTTCATTAGATCACACACGGATAACTCCATCAGTGATCCGATCTCCTTCATTAGATCACACACGGATAACTCCATCAGTGATCCGATCTCCTTCATGAGATCACACACGGATAACTCCATCAGTGATCCATCTCCTTCATTAGATCACACACGGATAACTCCATCAGTGATCCATCTCCTTCATTAGATCACACACGGATAACTCCATCAGTGATCCGATCTCCTTCATTAGATCACACACGGATAACTCAATCAGTGATCCGATCTCCTTCATTAGATCACACACGGATAACTCCATCAGTGATCCATCTCCTTCATTAGATCACACACGGATAACTCCATCAGTGATCCATATCCTTCATTAGATCACACAGTGCAAGAACTCCGTAACACTGGTGAGGATCTCAATGTGTGTGTATGCAGGAATCACACATTATGTGAATATTTTTGGGATGGGTTGATTTTCCTAATTTTTTAAATTTCACCAGGGCAGTGGCTGTTTGGTCTACCATTTACGATTTCCAACCGCCGAGGGATTTTTAACGTGCGCAACTTGCTAAATGGACCTATTTTTTCGCCTATATCAAAGAAGGCTAGACATCTGATCTCACTACCCCTGCGATTGGGGTGGGGGGGGGGGGGGGGAACAATGACATTATTAGAACTCACTGGTTCTAAAACGCATGTCCATCAAATATATTTCCTGTACTGGGAACAGAACCCAGTACCTTTATTAAAGAATTAAAGGCGGATGCCATACCTCATAGCCACTCCGATCCCCCATCGATATAGTGATGACTTTTGGAACACCCGTATATTCAATTTTTTTTAAATAGAGGTGTTCCACTATCCTTGAAGTCACATTATTTCACGTTTTACATGATAATATTTTAAATCAATTTAAAAAAAAAATTAGTTGTGTATTTTTAGAAGCTTTACTCTGTTTTTTTTTTCAAACAAATTAATTTGCGAATTATTAACCATGAATTGACATAGCTTTTTTTTTTACACTTTCTTAGAAGCATGTTGCTATTACTATACATGATGTCTTGGAGAAACAGCCAATAATGTCTTGTGCTCGTGTAGTGATTGTATCTGGTTTATTTCTCGTGATGAGGTAGCCAACCCAACACACAACTTCATTTTAGTGTCATTTGTGATATCTGCTTCTTCTTCTGTAAGTACCAAGACCTGTGGCGCTGGAGAAAATATGTCTTCAGCCCTTCCTGTCTCTAGTACTGTTTAACTTATGTCTTCAGCACTTCCTGTCTCTAGTACTGTTTAACTTATGTCTTCAGCCCTTCCTGTCTCTAGTACTGTTTAACTAATGTCTTCAGCCCTTCCTGTCTCTAGTACTGTTTAACTTATGTCTTCAGCACTTCCTGTCTCTAGTACTGTTTAACTTATGTCTTCAGCACTTCCTGTCTCTAGTACTGTTTAGCTTATGTCTTCAGCACTTCCTGTCTCTAGTACTGTTTAACTTATGTCTTCAGCACTTCCTGTCTCTAGTACTGTTTAACTTATGTCTTCAGCACTTCCTGTCTCTAGTACTGTTTAGCTTATAACTTCAGCACTTCCTGTCTCTAGTACTGTTTAACTTATGTCTTCAGCACTTCCTGTCTCTAGTACTGTTTAACTTATGTCTTCAGCACTTCCTGTCTCTAGTACTGTTTAACTTATGTCTTCAGCACTTCCTGTCTCTAGTACTGTTTAACTTATGTCCATGCCAAATGTCAAACTGTTCAGTATCTCCTATCTTTGCCGTTGTCACATAGCGATCATATTCCTCCTCTCTTTCCATCATTGATACACACTTTCATTAATTCCGAACTTATGACATAAGCAGGAGAATCTTGATACAGTAAAATATTACTCACATATTGTTAGATGCATTAGCGAGACATAATAGCCCTATTTAACTATACCAAACCTAATCATGATAACCGAATATGACGATGAAGTGAGCATGAGCCCAGACAGACATAATCCTAGACAAACATGTTGTCTGTTAAATCCATTATCTACTGGAATAAATAAATAAACATTGAGACAATACGACAAATGTCACAAGCAAGAAACATAAGTGCCAGATTACCTAATTAAACCTCATTCCACTTGGGAAACAACACTTTCGTTACAGTATCAGTCTTTCTGGTCTCCAGAAATTCACTAGTTACTTAATTAGGTTAATTATTTATATTTGATTCGTGATCATATCACAATATTTTCAATTTTGGCCATTTGAATACACGTAAGTTAAAATACGTAGACGTATGAACAGTGATATTTTGTAAGGCTTTGTAAATTCTAGGTCGTAAAGTTTGGAATGAATATACACATCAAAGTGCTCTGTCTTCTTACAGTAGTGGGAAGTTTTATTATATTGGTTATTCTTTACTCATCCAGACTATTATAGGGAAGATAGTATCTATTGATCTAGAACAGACTCTGCCAAAACTCTTCTGGATGTTAATCTACATGAAGGTTTTGGTTTCTTTACTTCATCTCCGTGTTCTAGGCACTTCTCTCTTCTTGAAGAGCCTTATTTGCATAACAATGCATTATATTAATTTCCAGCTATTTTCTTTTTATAACACACCTAAAGGAGGTCTTATAATGTCTTATAATGTGAGTAATAAACTTCTTCTGTAAAATGGCTTCAGGTAGAATATTCTCACTACTCAACTGATATTTTCTATCTTACAGTGTGGTCACCAACGTATGTTATTTTACAACATCCCTGGTCACCAATTGTTTATCTTACAGCTTCGTATGTTATTTTACAATGTCCCTGGTCACCAATTGTTTATCTTACAGCGTCGTATGTTATTTTACAATATCCCTAGTCACCAATTGTTTATATACAGCGTCGTATGTTATTTTACAACATCCATGGTCACAAATTGTTTATCTTACAGCTTCGTATGATATTTGACAATGTCCCTGGTCACAAAGCTTAAGATCATTCATTCTTTATCTCTTTACAGATCCATAGAAAATAGACAGTGTAAAATGTGTTATCTAACTGCATAGCCTACAAGTTTATTTCTATAACTTCTTTATCCTCGGTGTGGCTAGATAGTTATTAAAGATAAAATAAAAGGCTAGAATCAAGTTGCACATGACCTAATGAACATAGCCCAGATTTAGAAAAGAGAACTGGTGTATGGGTGGCATTGGATGATGTCAGGCTGTTAAGCACAGTGGAGAACAAGCGACTACCTCGCCTTCTCGCTAGACTTATCTTATACTTCTAGAGGGATTTTTCTTAATTTAAAAAAAAATAACCCTTCACTTATAATTACAGTACACAGAGAAAGACACATGGAAATAATTTAACAACTTCAGAGTTTAACAAAATCAAATCAATTTAATGCTTATTTGTTGTCTCTTTTCTTTGGAACGAAAAACATTATTTATTTATATATTTACATACATAAAGATAAATGACACAATAAAATAATTATCTATACATAATATCAACCAATATTACACACATCATGTTGTAAACAACAGATTAGCAACCAATATTACACACATCATGTTGTAAACAACAGATTAGCAACCAATATTACACACATCATGTTCTAAACAACAGATTAGCAACCAATATTACACACATCATGTTGTAAACAACAGATTAGCATGTTCCATAAATGCTTAGTACCAATATGCCATTATAATATAAGCTTACATTATCCAATTTTCTTAGAATAATTTCTACTTACCCTCCGGCTTTACAAATGCTGGACAATGATAAGGCTGTCTTTTATACATTTTCTCTGCATTGAGATTAGACTGTGGTTTCAGCTCTTCATATACTATTGTCCGCCTTGTAAACTGCAGTTTCGATGGGTGTGATTAAATCTAACACTCTAATTCCTTGTATATCCATCACGCCGGCGTACGAGAAACCCCCTTAAGTCACACTTTTTGGGTGTCAAAAAAATCCCACACTGGTAGCGAAAGCTGGCAGTTTGTGCATTACATGTAACGAAGATCACTCCTATCTTCCTACTAACTTTATACAGCACTTCCATCTGAAAATTCTTCGTTGCAGCATACTTTCTGCTTCCTTGTGTATAAGTTTGACTCCAATCCGAGCATTCTTCATTTTGTTCTCGAATTTTATGTCTGTCCTTGGCGTGTTTGTTCCTTCGATAAATCAATCAATTTGATAATCTATCCTTAAATACGGTAGGGAGTGATGTAATTGAATTGTTCACACCTGTCTTCCACCTGCTCCTTGATTGTGTTGAAGTATGAGCACTCTTTCATCAACCATTGATTAGATAATCGCCTAATTCTAACCCTGTCTTACACATTCCCATATTCCTCCGTACGAGTTATTTTCTGCTTATCATGTCACGTGACTCGATGATTCAGTGAAATCCCTTATTGTGATTGGTCGCCGAAACAAACCCAGAAGACGACACCTGGTAAATTCTTTGTTTATCAGATTCTAATTTGTAAAAAAACGTCACGTTTGTATGACTGGTTTGGTTTGGTTTGGCTTTAAGGACCATCTTCTTTGCACACGGATAATTTAATCAATGCTCCGATCTCCTCCCTTAGATCACACATGGAGGATTTCAGCACGGTGCACAAACCTCGTAGCACCGGCGAGGAACCCAATGTGTGAATGCAGAAATGGCACATTCTATAAATAGTTTTATGGCTGGTAAAAAGAACAAGGTCAAGGTTGTCCCATAGCAGATACTGCACAAGGAGAGTGAAATGTAGAGACGTCACCAGACTAGGTCCAGCATAGAGAATTGTGGTGACCAGTTCCTTTTCCTCGCTGCCTTTTCCTTCCGTGACTCAGTCAGGTACCCATTTACAGCTGGGTAGACTGGAGCGTGTCGGTACCGTGATTCGAACTTGGCGCCTTTGCCGTGAGAGATCAGCGCTCTAACCATTCTATCGTGGACAGGTATCCTTATTTTTAAATTATGCAAGGGCAGCGGCCGTATGGCATAAACTTTACAATTTCCAACTGCCAAGGGATTTTTATCAAGCTCAACTTGCACACCGGACATTCTATTGTCTCGCCCTTATCCGAGAAGGCTAGACGTCCGATCTTACCACTCATCAGATCACGGGGGAGTATGACATCATTAGGAATCACTTGGTTCTGATAAAAAATACCTATCAATTATATTCCCCGTGCTGGGAGCGAACCCGGTACCGTTAGAATTAGAGGCGGACACCATACATCAGAGCCAATCCGACCTCCACAAGTGTGATGACCATACCTCAGAGCATATCCAACCCCCACATGTGTGATGACCATACCTCAGAGCCAATCTAGCCCCCACATGTGTGATGACCATACCTCAGAGCCAATCTGAGCTCCACATGTGTGATGACCATACCTCAGAGCCAATCCGACCCCCACGAGTGTGATGACCATTCCTCAGAGCCAATCCGACCCCCACATGTGTGATGACCATACCTCAGAGCCAATCCGAGCCCCAGATGTGTGGTGAAATCTGCTCGAAGAAGGAAGCATATTACTCACATTAGAAGGGGCAATCCATTTTCGTTGGGCATATTATGAGAATAGGTAAGTTTACGTATGTTAGCCAATAGAAAAAGATTGAATGAGAAATATGACAGACTAAAAGGAAAGAAGAATAGTAACAGTTCGACATCGAGACTTGGACAGAAGTCAACAGCAGAAATGTTGAACATAACTGTGGACCGGAAGTTGTGAAGAGACCTGTGGCTGATAATTGAAAAAAGGAAAATGTTCCAAATAAAGCAGCATTTAAGTTCTTTGTAATATTAGTATTATGTTGCTGCCCACTGTGAAAACTTTAATTGTTTTCGTACCACTATTATGTTATTTAAAATATAAGATCTGTATTATTATACCCTTGCCATGTTCATTTGTTACATGCATTATGATCACCTTGTTGTAACCTTACTTTTGTGGCATCAGTTCCAATAAAACAATTTTAGCGTGTCTTAAACGAGTTACAAATTAGTCGCTGTTGTTAGCGAGACATAAATGATAAACATGAGAAAATGATAACAATAGGTAATTTCTTTAAAATACAGGTGTACGTCATGCTGAAGAATATACAGAAGGAATTTGACCAACTTCTTGATGAGCACGACTGGGTGGACGAGGAAACAGCGAAGTTCCTTAGAGAGAAGGTAGGCTGTACAATATACTTTGTGCACGTCGGCCCACAACATCATTTTTCAGACAATTAGATTTACCGCATCATTAAGGAGAATGTAAGTCTCCTCGGGCATCAGAGGCCACATGGTGTATACAGGGCAGGATTATCCATTAGGTTAAGTAAGCTAAAGCCTAGGGGCCCGGAGCTCTTGGGATGGGGGGGGAAGAAGGGGCTTATATAAACTAAAAAAGAAGTTTAGGATGCAAATAGTTTTTAAAAACATAAGTTTATTGTGTTTACCTTAATAGTAATAAAAATAATACTAATACACATTAATAAAAATAATTACTAATAAACGAGGTATGCAATGCTAACAAACTAACATACTATTAAAATTATTGCCTTTAAGGTGGAGACGGCTGACACAACAAAATGACTAGAGGTCCTTCTTGGCTTAATCCGGCCCTGAGTGTATAAGTAATTAAAAAGTCGTTACTCTTTAAATAGCGCTAAAATTGCTCGTCACAATATCATAAAAAAAGTATAGGAAGAATCCATCCCGATTGTCTCACCATTTTTCTATTCCCATTTTAATGGCGACACAAACTAAAATTAGGTCTGAGATAACCGGTACGCAGCGTGATAGCACCTACATTGATCCTGGTCTGTGTCAATGACGCGACACAGTGTTCACAAGACACATGTTTTCACTCACTGACGACTTAGCCTTGTGTGAAGCCGAAGAAAATATCTTACAGTAAATTCACACTCTCAAACACGGAACAAGAAGCTTCACTGAAGCGGAATGGCCATGAGCTACAAAAGAAAAAGTCCCACCTTTTGGAATTAACCTACAAAGGTGAAGGTTTGACTTGCAGTCGTTATTCACGAAACACGATTTAAAAATGTCTGTCCATTCACAATTCACTCTCGCATCGACATTATGGCGCCATTTGTATAGTCCCTTGTTCGTTTCCCCGGTGAGCCTATCACTTATGTTGCTTTTCAGTTATCCCCATCTTCCTGTCAAACGAGTGCCTAGTATCTTTATCTATATAAATTTATTTATTTACTATTCGGTATATAATGTATGTGTCACCAGCACGCTTCTATATGGCATGGAGATATGGACAACCTATGCTAAGCAAGAAAGAAGGCTCCATAATTTCCATGTACCGTGTCTACGCCACATCCTTGATATTTCGTGGAAGGACAAAGTGACAGATTTCGAGATTCTGTCACGTGCTGGCCTTCAAAGGATGCATAGAATGCTTAGACAACGCAGACTACGCTGGGTTGGCCATGTCCGCGGCATTGAACATGATCGCATCCCTAAAGATATCTTCTACGGACAACTGGCAGACGGCAGAATAACAGTTGGGCGACCGCAGCTGAAATTTAAAGATGTGTGCAAGTGAGACATTAAGGCACTGGACATAAATCCAGCAACCTGGGAAGGTGAAGCTGCCGATCACAACCTGGGAGGATGAAGCTATAGATCACAACCTGGGAGGATGAAGCTGAGATCACAACCTGGGAGGATGAAGCTGCAGATCACAACCTGGGAGGATGAAGCTGTAGATCACAACCTGGGAGGATGAAGCTGTAGATCACAACCTGGGAGGATGAAGCTGTAGATCACAACCTGGGAGGATGAAGCTGTAGATCACAACCTGGGAGGATGAAGCTGTAGATCACAACCTGGGAGGATGAAGCTGTAGATCACAACCTGGGAGGATGAAGCTGCAGATCACAACCCGGGAGGATGAAGCTGTAGATCACAACCTGGGAGGATGAAACTGTAGATCACAACCTGGGAGGATGAAACTGTAGATCACAACCTGGGAGGATGAAGATGTAGATCACAACCTGGGAGGATGAAACTGTAGATCACAACCTGGGAGGATGAAGCTGTAGATCACAACCTGGGAGGATGAAACTGTAGATCACAACCTGGGAGGATGAAGCTGTAGATCACAACCTGGGAGGATGAAGCTGTAGATCACAACCTGGGAGGATGAAACTGTAGATCCCAACGAGCGGCGCTGCTCCCTACGATACCCTCTCAGATTGGGCGAAAAGAAGCTCTCACAACAAGCAGAAGAGAAAACAAAAAACATGACGAAAGGAAGACCAGGACAAAACTGATCAGGGCTAATACGTTAGAGGCGCAATTTCATAGTCAGTTATAGGTTACTACAACAGCTACTACTTCTACCACAACTACTACTACTACCACAACTACTACTACCACAACAACTACTACTACCACCACAACTACTATTACTATTTACTGTTCATGGGCCTCAGTTTTAACTAATTATTTATTTCCTTGTTCACCAATACGTTCAAAGATCCGATATTCTATTATCGCGTACAGTGTCGTGAGAAATGACAACGCTCAATGGGGTACTTTTATTTCGGTGCTTAATTGTGTGTCTGTTCGCAATTCATCCTCGCAGTAAAGCGATAGAGCTGTTGGGATGGCCACTGTTTCGATTCTCCGGTAAGCCTATCAGTCCTGTTACCTTTCTGTTGTTTAATCTCCCCTTCTGTCTGTCCTACGAGCTTCTGTTATGTACTTATATGTGTTTATTTATTAAACTGTCCGCCAGTTTTGTCAGTTAGAACTCAGGCAGTGGAAGGAAGACAGTGTTGTAAACGTCTTTTTCATCTTCGTGGTTCATTCTCAAATAGCCACATTTATGTCTCTTGAAAGCTGAAAGTCCGTCTCAGGTTTTACTCGTCACCAGACAGTTTCTCCCTCAGCTGGGAAGGTCATGCTGCCTCCCTGCTTCTCTCGTGGTGCCGACAGTTTTGAAGTACATGTTGTATTTTGTGTTTGTCGTCCCCGCCCATAATGGCACATTGTTGTACAGAGGGTATCTGAGTCTGCAATGGCCAGTTCTTAGTCTTCTTCTTCTTCCTACACTCTCAGACGTCCACTCGAATGTTCTCAAAGAAAGCAGTAGTCAGTTTGAGGCTATTTGAATCCCCGTAAAGCTTTTTCACGAAAGGAGCTGGCGTCGGCCATATGCGCTTTCTCTGTACCGCATATAAAGGGCAACTTTGAAGCAGATGTTCAGCAGTCATTTTATCAGCTCTACAGTTACACTGATCGGAAGTTCCTATCTTTAGCTCGTTGAATAGATGGTATCTCAATCTGTGGTGGCCAGTGCGGAGTCTGAAGATTACCACTTGTTCTCTTCTGTTGAGCTGGTAGTAAGCATCAATCTGTGTCTGACCTGGATGTTCTACATTCCATTTGTTTCTGTATTTGATTCTGATAATACTCTTTGCCTAATCGAAAGTTATGCTTGCATCAGGCTGAGGTAGATGTGAACCCTCTTTTGCCATTCTGTCAGCCTCTTCATTACCGGTGATGTTACAATGAGATGGGATCCATAGTATCACAACACTTTTGAATCATTGACAATGTTTGTGGAGAACTATTTTGAGGTCATCAAGGTCTGTATTATTTTGGCTTTTCAACGTTGCAGTTAACGACTGTGCATCAGTAAAGAAAGCAACTTGTCTCACTGTGCTTTCTTCTGTCAATATAACCTCTGCTGCAATTTTCAAGGCCTCTGCGTCTGCTCTGGTTAATTGAGAATTGTTGCCACTGACAGCCATTTTTCTGCACCTGTGCTTAAGGTCAGAAAGACACCCCACCTCCATTATCTGTTGCATTTGTTGCTGATCCATCTGTGTATGCATGCTGAAAATTATCACTTGGTCTCTTCATGATAATTTATAGTATGGTTCTGTAGTATCAGAAATTGGGTGGCTCACTGTGCCATCTATCTCAATAGTTATTTCTGATTATTGATTTTATCTCTTCAGATGTATTTCTGTCTTCTGTTTTGATTTTCTTTCCTCCTTGTTTGGCAAGTTTATCTGTGTTCTCATTTCCATATATATTACAAAGGGCTGTATAAATGAACTGATAAATAACCTGTGACAAAACAAAATGAAATAACATATATATACATATATATATATATATATATATATATATATATATATATATATATATATATATATATATATATATATATATATATATATATATATATATATATATACATATACATATACATATACATATATATATATATATATATATATATATATATATATATATATATATATATATATATATATATATATATATATATATATATATATATGAATGAGAATTATTCATTCATCCTTTCTCTCTTCTCAGACAACCGTGGCCACGTGCATTTGTTCTTACCTAATACTTGGTTTACACCTTCTGGAACAATCTTTAGGACACACGCACACAGCAAATCCAGTGTTATTTTGGCAAAGAAAACCCCAGCTCCTCAAAGACAGATTAAATCCACTTCTCCGGGGAACGTTCACTTTGTTACTTTTTATTTAGGACTTCTGTTTATGTCACATTAATTAGACCAGGTAAGAAATTTAAAAGTGCTTACAGTGTCAATAGCTTAAGATTTCCAGTACATAGGAATGTCAGGTCGGTAACTCCTCTCAGTATAAAAATGCCTTGTCACACGACAAATGGTCGATAGTCGGAAAATGTCAAAAGTTTGATTATGTCAAATGTTTGATTTTGTTGCCACCACGGGCTGAATGTATATGAAAATTTCAAAAGAACTCTGGATAGCTCTAAGTCCAGTTAACATTTATTCTTAATAATATTTGGGTTGGTACTCTGTCTCTTTCTGGGTGTAACCACGAAGCCAGACAGGTTTACCTTGAAGACCCAGACACTAAGTAAAATGTTCTTTTTTATGGTTGTTCTCAGATTCATATGTGTGACGTACGTCTAGTTTGACAAGTGAATTCTCCCTGATATGATGGATGATTTAAAGGGACTTTTAGCTTTTCATAACATTAGAACCCCTGAACATTTGTTGTAACTTTTCGTTTGCCAGAACTCATTCCACCGGGACTCATTTAGTAGGCGGCACGAGATCAAAGAGTCAGACTGAGGGATTTCAGGGGAGACTATCGGCGCTATCAAAGACAGTAGTGGTCCCTGCTACGAGACGCAGTTGCTTGCCGCTATTTTCGCGTCTCGGTGTCAATCGAGGAACCGAGCGAACGGGGGAAAGCGAAACGGGCAGCAGCGAGCGGATACGAAGACCAGGGGGCGGCTTCTTCTCTTGATTTGGCGGTCAGATCCCCAAAAGTTTGTGAGATCAAATAAGTTGTCAAGTTTATCATGTCCCACTCAACTTACATTCCATTTTAGCTAAATAGACCATTAGAACTAGACACGTTATCACTCGCTGGCCAGACCTTTACAGAAGCACTAGCTTTATTGAAATCTTGTTATAGATTGTCCCCTGGATTTTATATATATATTTGCAGTAATTTCTATTCTGTGCAGAGCGGTAATATATATTGTGTAAAGTGATCAGTGGTCTAGTTCAGTCATTCTATTTCAATGGAGTTTGTGTTAATTTAAATCTATTAAATTAAACCATCTCAATAGTTCCAGTGGTAAATATAATGATCTATCTATTATATTATTTCAAAAGATAATAGATGCTTAAATTAACTTTTAAAGTCGCGAAGGAATTTATAATTAATAAATTCAGTTAAGTCCTAGTTTTATAGATGTGGGTTTTTAACCACTAGAATTCGCGCAGTGTTTATTAAATACATAATTAAATACTCGAGTGTATTATAGGCTTAACGGGAAATTTATCGCGCTTTAGAAGGTTATTTGTTTTCGGTATATTACATGTCTTTTTTTTTCTTTTATACAGAGTGATCGTAACCTGTGCGATCCCAGCATTAAGAAAGCAATAAAGAAATCAATCTAAGCAAGGCAAAGCATAAACAGTGTGTAGAGTTCCCCTGACGCAGAACTTGTTGAGACTGTGTAAATTTTTAATCTTTGAGGCGATTCTATGTTTGGAATTCCGCTATCTAACTTATAGCAAAGAAAGCACACCCAAAGACAAATTTAACGCACCATCAAACAACTTAAGTCGTAACGGGAAGAAGAACACTGGCCCGAGCTTTGTTAGTTTACCGACACAGAGAGATAATTCATAATTTCCTGAACAGTGATGTGACTAGTTTTCTCACTGGACTTAAACCATACCTCACGGATAAAGTGTACCAGCACGCGTAAGAATTTTATTATCAGCGGCATAGTCAAATAGACCACACCATCCTCACCCCGGTATCAGAGACCGTGCTCTCCCATAGAAACTGTTATTAAGAAAAGAGACACAACTACAGATTCATTTTCCAGCGATTACGGGATCCTTTTATGTGCTGACCGCCTACCCGCTAATCTGGGGCTAGAACTTGAACAAACACTCATACATTTAGTTTGAGGTGTAACTGCTGTTGTGTTATTCTATGGAGTGCAAGATTTTTTCACAATCGGTAAGTGAGAGCAAGATGAGTGAAGGCCTTTGCTAGCGCGTGTATGAATGACAGGAAATTAATTCTTTTTGTGTGACCATTTTGTTAACTTGCTTACCTGGTAATATATATCTTTTCTGTATACCCTACATTGTTCCTTTAAGTGGGATAGTTGATAATTTGTTAACTCTGTTTAAAACCACCTCCTTTCCATTTGCTTAGTAAAGGGAAGAACAGCTGGGAAGAACAGTTTTTTTTTCTATCACCTATACCTAATTTCGTAACACCTCTTTCAGAGTAATTAACTTCACTGTTAGGTTAACGTACCTATGTTCCTGATATTATCTATCTTTGGACTGGGTTTATCTTTGTCTAATAAGCGGGAAGGGCTTAGTCGATACCAATCTTCTTCACCCCTTCCAAACTTGTTATTTGCATTTGTGTACTTATGATAATTTATGTAATATCTGATATTTTTAGTGATTGATGTTTAAAGTGAATAAAATCACATAAACTCATTTAGTTCTGTGTGTTGGATATACCCAAAGCCCAACTTTTCCCCTTATTCGTTTAATATAGTTTGTATCAACGTCGCCTGTGTGTGTGAAAAAACACCAAATCGGTGTGCGCGCAGATGCGGGTCTGGAAAACTGGCAACTAATTGTTTGACCAGGAGAGTGAAAGAGAAGATTGAGAGAAACGATTTGTCGTAAATAAGTCTGTCTTTACTCTCCTCCAGCTCGCTGTGAAGCAACTATTAAATCTCTACATTTTCTATCACTGAGCTTTCCATCATCATTTTTCACTCTAAACCGGACCACTATTTCTAAGACTCTTTTCTCTCAAAATAAATTTACGACAATATTTGGCCGGCTCGCCGGGATAATTTTGAGATACATTTGATGCACACATATTTGTGGGCTGGTTCTGGGATCTTGAGCTACATTTGAGGCAATCGCATAGCCGGGATAAAGATATTTTGAGTCTGATTTAGTTTGGGTCTAACTAGGTAGAGTGTGAATGATTTGTCTTTGTGAATTAGGGAAATAAATAAATAATTACACCCCTAGACAAACGTTCTTTAAGTATTTGGGTTGTCCACACAGCATATTTACAGGTTGTTTTCTCTCCACAGCAGTAGAAAGTACAGATAAACAAATATATTTGCTATTATAATTATCCTCTGGCGGAGATAATTCAATTTCTTTCTTTATAAGAGTTGCTGGGATTGCGTGATTGTTTTACAGTCACAAAGGTTTTTGAAGTTAAAAAGAGTTGAGCTTAGCTAAAGACGGATTGTTCTGATTTTGAAAAATTAAGTTAACAACGTCTCATCTCAGTAATTGACTTTAGGGACGGAGTTTGTTGTCAGAGATTAAAAATTTAGTAGAAATTTTTTTTTTTCTTTTAAATTGTTTTAATATAAATTTTTCTCTACTGTTAGTAAAAGTAGATTCTTTTCCAGTGTAACTTACCATTTAGTGGCATAGTCGCTTGCGTTTAGAGCCTTAATTGCCAGATAATAGCAGCGATAAGTTTGCACAGTACAGGTAGGAGGTAACACAGGTAAATTTGTACTTGTGTTTTTTTCTCGTAGCGGTTCAGAGTTCCTCCCTTTCGCGTTTTTTTTTACTAGTTCTCTAGGCATACTTTCTTTTATTCTTTAACAATGGCAGAGAGGATAAAGATGAGGTCCATCGTGAGGCTGGAAGCGAAAGAGGCAGGATTAGATGGAGAAGCTGCAAACGCGTTTATTAACCAGGAATTGGAAATATATGACGCGGAGCAACAGAGAGCCGAAGCTGAGAGGAAGGCGGAGCAACAGAGAGCAGAAGCTGAGAGGAAGGAAGAGAAAGAAAGAACAGAGAGGAGAGAAGCCCAGGAGAGGGCATTGATAAGAATCTCCCTCTCATAAATCTTATCAGTCTGTTGTTGAGTGGTTTCTATTACCAGTAACTTTCTATTTCTGTAGCAATAATGGGGCTTACACCTTGATTTGCGCTTGCCCCTCCTCTCTTTCCAGCAGAGTAAAGTACTGTTTCTCCTTCTTCATCATAACGCTTCACTCCCAAAGGAGCATAGGCCTTCAACAAACACATGCCAAGTCCTCCTGTCACGTGCCATCATCTCAAGTTCTTTCCACGTTCTCCTCATCATTTTCACCTCTGTTTCCAGCTCTCTTCTCCATGTGCTTCTTGGTCTACCTCTGCGTCTCTTGCCCTGAGGGTTCCAGAACAAGGACTGCCTTGTAATGCTATCAACAGGTTTCCTCAGTGTGTGTCCTATCCATCGCCATCGTCTTCTTCTCATCTCTTGTTCCACTGGCACTTGTCTAGTTCTGGTCATCAGTTCCACGTTGGTAACCTTGTCATACACTTTTAATCCCTCTATTCTACGCAAGCACCCATTTATGAAAGTCTGTAGCTTTTTGGTTGTTTTCTTTGTTGTTCTCCATGTCTCAGAGCCATACAATAGGACTGACTTCACATTTGAGTTGAAGATTCTTATTTTCGTGTTGGGTCCACTTTCTCTTGATCTCCATATATTTCCCAATGCAATGAAAGCACCTCTTGCTTTTTGTATTCTTATTTTGATATCGCTGTCTGCCCCTCCACCTTTGTCTATATTTCTGCCAAGATATGTGTACGATTCTACATCTTGTATTGGTGTTTCTTCAAGTTCAACCCTGTTATCATTACCTGCATTTATTCTCATTACTTGTGTCTTTTTCCTGTGTATTTTCAGACCCAATTGCTGTCACTTCTCATCGAGTGTTTTCAATTTGTCCTGCATCTGATTATAGTTATGGGACAGAAGAGCCAAATCATCAGCAAAATCAAGATCATCAAACTGCTTAATCAGAGTCCACTGGATTCCATTTCTGTTGTGTGTTGTCGATGATCTTATAACCCAGTCTATTGCTAGTAAGAAAAGAAATGGAGACAAGAGGCATCCTTGTCGCACTCCTGTTCTTATCCCAAACGGTTCTGTAAGCTGTCCTTCGTGAAGATCTCTGCATGTCATGTCTTCATATGTTTTTTTCATTAAATTAATGATCTTCAGGGGAACTCCATAATGCCTCATCAATTTCCATAGTGATTCTCTGTCTACATTGTCAAATGCATTTTCGTAATCCACAAATCCGATGTATAGTGGTGAATTCCATTCCAGAATTTGTTCAATTATTTTTCTCAAAGTGGCTATCTGATCTGTACATGATCTGTTTGTCGAAAACCTGCTTCTTCATCTCTCAGTTTCTTGTCTATGGACTCTTTTAATCTCTCAAGGATAATCCTGTTTAATACTTTTCCTGGCACTGATAGTAACATTATTCCTCTATAATATGTGCACTCTTGTAAATTTCCCTTCCTAGGCAACTTAACCAGATATCCTTCCTTCCATTCTGCTGGTATCTCCTCGTTTTCCCAGACTTTGCCAAGTAATTTATATAACATCTCTGTAGCCGTGTCGATATCTGCCTTTATGGCCTCTGCTGGAATGCCATAAGGTCCAGCCGCTTTTCCATCTCTTAGAAGCTTTATGGCTTTCTTTATTTCTTCCTTCGTTGGTCTTTCACTGTTAATTTGTAGCTCTTCTTCTGCTGGCTGGATGTCCGGGAGGTTTTGTGGAGCTGGTCTATTGAGAAGGTCACCAAAATATTCTGTCCACCTCTTCATTTGCTCCTGTATATTGCTGAGCAGTTTCCCCTTCTTGTCTTTTATGAGGCAACTTGTTTGCTTGTATTTCCCTGTTAGCTTCTTTGTGCTGTTATACAGTTCTCTCATATTTCCTTTGGCTGAAGCATCTTCTGCCTCTCTTGCCAACTCCTCAATATACTTCCTCTTGTCTCTTTTGATACTTCTTTTTACTTCTTTATTTGCTTCTGTGTACACTTCTTGAGCCTTGGCTTTGGAACTTCTGGTTTTGCTTGTGTTTAAATCTGCTTTCCTGTTGCTGTTTTAACTTTCCCTGCCCCCGTTCATCTGCTCTCGCTTATCCCTACAATGTGTAACCTATAGTTTCTCATTTCTGCCGTGACCTGTTTTAGTTTACCCGTCTAGTTCATTGTCCTGACATTCCAAAATCCTATTCTTGTATCATGTTTTGCGGTCAGGACGTCCGTTCTCATGCCAGTGGCTTCCTTTTGGCTTTCACCACTGACAGTCATACGAGCCTCAGACCCCGGATGTCCGTCCCGCAGCAAAGTTTGTTCACTCGTTGTTGTTTCCGTAACTTCATTTCTTTTTACATAGACAGGGGTGTCATCCCTATGCTAAAACCCCCAACCTGGAGGACCAGGGTGTCTGCTTTAGTCTGACCCTGCCCACGCAAACCTGTCCAGTTTGGTAGAACCTTCCAGGAGTAAAACTCCGGCTGGCATAGCTCTGGGGGTAATCAGGGTACGCAAGCCGCTATACCTCGACAATGTATTAACACCTAGGATGGCAGAATCTTATCCTTAACCCGCGTAAAATATAATATATTTATACCCTCAGTTATTTAACTTTAAATATATCTACACCTGTATCTCATATTGAATCGTTTAATGAAAGTCTCCGTGAAATAAGCGCTAGTCATTTATATTTTTAATCATCATGAATTAGAAATAAATATATATTTCGTCAGTACTCATAATGAGTATTGCGTTTACTAGAAGATTAAAATAACTCTTGCTGGTTAATATCAGTTAGTTAGATTTACGCTACAGCTGGAACAATTTAGCTATAGATTATATTAATTCGCTAGTCACTTTGCACAAATTTTCTAGTGAAATAAAAATGACGGACTTAACAATTAAATTACTCTACACAGAAAAATCTTAGTGAATAAAATAATTACCGCGAACACAGAATTAGAACTACTCCAAATCGAAAATACTAAGAAATCCACTATAACAATGGTCTAGAAAATCGAAGCTAGCAGGTTCTTGAAAAATATGTGCGTACTGAGTAATGGATTTTAAAAGCTGGAGAATATATATTAAGTTTGCAGAACTTCGCTCAGACTTGTTACTTTTAACGCCTTCGCTCAGATTTCGGGCTTTTCCTCGGTCGATCTGCAAATCAGAGGAAAATTCACGCTTTTACCGCTTGCAGACTCCGGCAGTCGAGCGAAACCCGTTCTTTGATCTCGTGGTTCTCCAAAATTACGACTCTTCTGAAATAGTCGCCCCTTTCTACGCGTTCCGTCTCTCCCTGTCTGATCCTATTACGACGATTTCCAATCGCTGGCTTTATAATTACAGGTAACCGGCTCAACGTTAGCTAAATAGGTCTGATGGTAAACATTCATAAGGAAATAGAGAACCGAAAATAAAATAAGCGTGCTAAATTATAAAAAGCGACAGATATCTGAATGTAGGAGGGTTTTACGTTAACCAACCGTGTATGGCTCATAAGGAAGCCGGTGAAGACAGGTGAAAGAAAAATGTAGATATATGAAATCTATTTTCATAATATCTTCTGCCACAGACGTCCTAGCTTGAAGATGTGAAAGCCTTTCATGTCTACTTTATGGAAATAGGTTTCCTATATCAGTAGCTTCCGGGTGACTGCTTTCTTCACTCTCATCTTCCTCCTCCTTCGCTGTCCAATTCCTACTCATGAAGTCTGCTCCAGCGTTTTCTTTCTCTGGAATGTATTCCGTGTGCGTTTGAAAGAGTGTCGCCGAGTTTGACATCGTTGTAAGATTTCGTGAGTTTGCAGTGGTAATTCCCTGCCACTATCGTCATCTTCGTCATCTTCGGTAGCTATGACGACCGCGAGTAGATGTTCTGATGACGGCACCGGTCTTTCCAAGTATTTTTTTACAGATTTACATGGTAGACCTTCTCCTTTCCTTTAATCAGGATCTAGTAGTTAGTTCTCGATATCTCTTTCAGGACGGTAAACGGCCCTTGCCATCCGATGCGTTGTTTGTTGTTCTCGGTTGGGAGTAGTAACAAAACTTTCTCTCCTTGCTTGCAATTCTCTTTCTTTTGCAGCTTTCCTTTATTGGTTAGCGTGCTTTGCGCGTGCTCGCTTAAGGTTGGTCGTTGCTAGGTCCCATCCTAGTTTTAAACTTTCCTTTAATTCCGACACATATTTACTGGCTGAGACGACTGTCTCATCAGCCTTCTGGTCTGTCAGGGACCAAAGTAAGGCTTTTAGCGGCCCCTTTATAGGTCTGCCGAATAAAACAATAGCTGAGGGAAATCATGTGGAAGCATGTGGGACTTCCCTGCAAGCGAAAAAGGCTGCAGGAATGAAATGGTCCCAATCTTCAGGTTTCTCTTTTCCCAGTTTACTTAACATCATTGTGAGGTTTCCGTTGACACGTTCTACTAACTCACTTCCGGCCGGATTATAAGGGCTTGTGTAGATGTGCTGGTTCCCCAAGATCTTAACGATCTCATCCATTAACAAGTTACGGTATTCGGATCCGTTATCCGTCAAAACTTGTTAAAGGAATCCCAACCGTGAAAAATCTGCACTGGGCTTCTGCGACATGCTTGGAATCCGTGCATGTTAGCGGTATAGCTTCTGCCCATAAATTGCATGTGTCGACTAAGGTCAGGATGAACCTGTTCCTTCTCTTAGTCCTTTCTAAGGGTCCTAAAATGTCGATCACAACCCGTTCAAATGGTGTTTCCACTATTGGCAATTCACCCATGGAAACTGGGGGTGTCCGTTGCTTGGGTGCCACCCGTTGGCACTTGGCACAGGATTTCACGTATCTGATAATATCAGAGTTAATTCCTGGCCACCAGTAGTGAGTCGATATACGCTGATTTGTGGCGTTCTGTTCCATATTTCCGTTACAGGGAAGAGAGTGCCCCATTTCTAAGATTTGGCTTCTGTACAGTTTCGGTACTAGGAGTTGGTTATGCCCATTGTTCAGGGTTGCCCTTTCTACGATAAAGTACGCCATCCTTAGAAAAAATGTCCACGTTGTGTCTGGGGTCTTTGGCCATGGGCAGTTTCCTAACGCGGGGCTCCAAGGTAGGGTCCTTTTGTTGCGCCTCTTTAAGTTCCTTAGGTAAAAAATTTGGCGCAGGCTCCCGTTCCTGCTTGGTTTGCCCTCTTGTGGTTACTGCTGCCACAATTGGCTCTTTCGGTTTCCCAATAAACACATATCTACAGCTAGTATGACTGGGTAGATCGGGTCATCCATAACAGCCGCTTTTATCACACCTCTGACAAAATCAGAGTGTATCTCCACCAATGCGATGGGAAGCGAAATGGGTGCATCTCCTTTGAAAACTCCACAAAGTTTGACTGTTTCTTCTGTCTCTTGAACAGGTTTGACCAAGTGCATGGCGACAATGCAATCAAAAGAAAGCCCCGTGTCAAAAAGACAATAAGTTGAAGTCCCGTTCAAAATAACAGCACCTCGTGTAGAGGGTCTCTCCCCCTCAGGTTGAGAATCACTGACATAAATTCTTCCTTGCGAGACTGTTTGCAAGCATCCGATGCGTTTAGGCTCGGTGTGCTCGCTCTGATCATATGTCCCATGCGCAGGGGGCAGGGGTTCTCCCTTTGCAACCCTGTCATTTTTGGCCGCGCTGCCATGTAGATCGTTTGGGTTGATCAGAATTTTCTGTGTTGGTCGGGTACTTGTTTTCATAGAATTTAGATTTCTCAGGAAGGGAATTATGGGGTCCAGTTTCTCTGTGTTTATGGTGGTGAGAAGAATGGGAAGACTGTTCGGGATTATTTTTCCGAGACGGTTCTTCTGTCGGTTTACATTTTGCGGCCGGCAGTTCGGCCAGCGCATTGTGATATCGCTCAGACTTTTCCAAAATGTCTTCAAGTTTTTCTGCGCCTTGCTCAGCTAGAAATCTACGGGTGTCACTTGACAAAGTGTTCTTTATCTGTTCGCTTACTACGTATTCCTCAAGTCCTTCATAGGTAGAGGCAAGCTGTGAAAGCTCCAGGCCCTTTGTCAAGTATCCCTTCAGACGAGAAGAGAACTGGTGAAAAGTTTCAGAGTTCTCCTTTCTGCTGTTACGGAACAGTTGCAAAAATTTGCGAGCGTTCATTTCAAAACGCTCAAGTAAAGCTTTCTTCAACACGTCGTAATCGTCTTGTTGGCTGCTTTCCAGTTTTGCGTACACCTCGTACGCACTACTTTTTAAAGCCTGAGAAAGCTTTACACACCAACGCGACCTCTCTAAACCGTGCAGAGTTGCCATCCTTTCAAATTTTGCGAGGTAACAGTCTATTTTCTCATTGAGGATTGGGAAAGATTCAAGGGCAAAAGACATAGCTGTGAATTGGGGAGATTGGATGCTGGAAAGATCACTTACCTGCGACTGAGGTGAAGACTCTCCATTGCTGGAGGTAGACGCAGCCCCATGGGTTTGCACCTCTAGAGCTTTAAGCGCAAACTCGTGCTGTCGTCGTTGCTCATTTTCTCTTTCCGCATGCTGTCTCTCCTTCTCTCTTTCCTCATGCTGTCTTTCCTTCTCTTTTTCCTCATGCTGTCTCTCCTTCTCTCTTCCGTTCGCCTTGCGAATTTCCATTTCCTCCTCAATCTTCTTCTGCTCTCTATCTTCAGCTGCTTTTTCCTACTCCCTAGCTTCTGCTTCCCTCCTCCTAGCTTCTTCTTCTTTCTTCTTCGCATCATATCTGTCAAGTTTTTCGTTGACAAACGCTTTCGCTTCTTCTCCCTGTAATCCCTCTTCCCTTGCTTCCTCTCTGAGCATTTGCCTAAGCTTTGCACGCTCTGCCATTGTAAATAACTGACTGAGTTGTACCCGAGAAAGAAAGAAGAAAAACGATACACTGGTTCTGTACCAATAAGAGAAAAATACAAAAAAATACTGTTATGACCTGAGATACCTTCTCCTTATTATCAGTTATCTAAACTATCGCTGGTATTATCTGGCAATTAAGGCTCCTAATGCTAACGACTACGCCAAATAAATGGTAGATCAGACCAATCAACTGACACAAAAATACTATCTACTACAGTGGAAACCAAAAAAAAAATAAAATCCCTGGCAACAAGTTTAGGAGAAAAAAAATCCCTTAATTTCAAATTCACCTACAAATTCACCCGGGAAGTCAGTTCGGGTAAGGGAGGCTATTACCTGGACGAGATAGTCCGAACGCGCACCTTAGCTTAGCTCAAAACACCTTCTGCTTAAAAAAACCCTGTGATTGTTACACATTCACACGCTACCAGCGGCCTATTATTACAAAATCAATACATAACATAACTCCGACAAAGATCACCCTGTAAATCAAAGTGTGTATATTTATATATATATATATATATATATATATATATATATATATATATATATATATATATATATATATATATATATATATTTGAGAATTATTCATTCATCCTTCCTCTCTTCTCAGACAACCGTGGCCACGTGCATTCGTTGTTTCCTAATACTTGGTTTGCACCTTCAGGAACAATCTTCAGCACACAAGCGCACAGCAAATCCAGTGTTATTTTGAGCAAAGAAAACCCCAGCTCCTCAAAGACAGATTAAATCCACTTCTCCGGGGAACGTTCACTTTGTTACTTTTTATTTAGGACTTCTGTTTATGTCACATTAATTAGACCAGGTAAGAAATTTAACAGTGCTCACAGTGTCAATAGCTTGAGATTTGCAATACATACGAATGTCAGGTCGGTAACTTCTCTCAGTATAAAAATGCCTTGTCACACGACAAATGGTCGATAATCAGAAAATGTCAAAAGTTTGATTATGTCAAATGTTTGATTTTGTTGCCACCACGGGCTGAATGTATATGAAAATTTCAAAAGAACTCTGGATAGCTCTAAGTCCAGTTAACATTTATTCTTAATAATATTTGTGTTGGTATTCTGTCTCTTTCTGGGTGTAACCACGAAGCCAGACAGGTTTACCTTGAAGACCCAGACACTAAGTAAAATGTTCTTTTGTACGGTTGTTCTCAGATTCATATGGAAGCCGCTGGTAGATTGTGGGTTTGACCCAATAATGTGTAAAGGAGAAAAAATACAATTACTTTACCATAATATAGTATTCTCAATCATATCCTTAACCCGCGAAAAATATAATATATTTATACCCTCAGTTATTTAACTTTAAATATAACTACACGTGTATCTCATATTGAATCGTTTAATAAAAGTCTCCGTGAAATAAGCGCTAGTCATTTATACTTTTTATCCTCATGAATTAGAAATAAACATATTTCGTCAGTACTCATAATGAATATTGCGTTTACTAGACAATTAAAATAACTCTTACTGATTAATATCAGTTAGTTAGATTTACTCTACAGCCGGAACAATTTAGCTATAGATTAGATTAATTTGCTAGTCACTTTGCACAAAACTGCTAGTGAAATAAAAATGACGGACTTAACAATTAAATCACTCTACACAGAAAAATCTTAGTGAATAAAATAATTACCGCGAACACAGCATTAGAACTACTCCAAATCGAAAATATTAAGAAATCGACTATAACAATGGTCTAGAAAATCGAAGCTAACAGGTTCTTGAAAAATCTGTGCGTACTGAGTAATGGATTTTAAAAGCTGGAGAAGATATATATTAAATTTGCAGAACTTCGCTCAGATTTGTTACTTTTAACGCCTTCGCTCAGATTTCGGGCTTTTCCTCGGTCGATCTGCGAATCAGATGGAAAATTCACGCTTTTACCGCTTGCAGACTTTGGCAATCGAGCTAAACCCTTTCTTTGATCTGGCGATTTTCAACGTGTTTAATTACCTTTCAAACCATCGGATTCAGGGGGAGTAACTGTGATTATCTGCCCTTGGTTCAAATTATCTACTCCTTCTACTCAAATTATTTCCCCTGATCACAGTCTAACAAAAAATACGTTTCAACTACATTAGCTTATCTTCCCCTGAGCCAAAATTACGACTCTTCTGAAATAGTCGACCCTTTTCACGCGTTCTGTCTCTCCCTATCTGATCCTATTACAACGATTTCCAATCGCTGGCTTTATAATTACAGGTAACCGGCTCAACGTTAGCTAAATAGGTCTGTTGGTAAACATTGAAAAGGAAATAGAGAACAGAAAATAAAATAGGCGTGGTAAATTAGAAAAAGAGACAAATAAATCTGATTAGGAGAGTTCGAAACGTTAAGAAATCGACTATAACAATGGTCTCGAAGCTAAAGGAAAAATCTGTGCGTACTGAGTAATGGATTTTAAAAGCTGGAGAAGATATATATTAAATTTGCAGAACTTCGCTCAGATTTGTTACTTTTAACGCCTTCGCTCAGATTTCGGGCTTTTCCTCGGTCGATCTGCGAATCAGATGGAAAATTCACGCTTTTACCGCTTGCAGACTTTGGCAATCGAGCTAAACCCTTTCTTTGATCTGGCGATTTTCAACGTGTTTAATTACCTTTCAAACCATCGGATTCAGGGGGAGTAACTGTGATTATCTGCCCTTGGTTCAAATTATCTACTCCTTCTACTCAAATTATTTCCCCTGATCACAGTCTAACAAAAAATACGTTTCAACTACATTAGCTTATCTTCCCCTGAGTAAAAATTACGACTCTTCTGAAATAGTCGACCCTTTTCACGCGTTCTGTCTCTCCCTATCTGATCCTATTACGACGATTTCCAATCGCTGGCTTTATAATTACAGGTAACCGGCTCAACGTTAGCTAAATAGGTCTGTTGGTAAACATTGAAAAGGAAATAGAGAACAGAAAATAAAATAGGCGTGCTAAATTAGAAAAAGAGACAAATATCTGAGTGTAGGAGAGTTTTACGTTAACCAACCGTGCATGGCTCATAAGGAAGCGGGTTAAGACAGGTGAAAAAGAAATGTGGATATATGAAATCTATTTTCATAATATCTTCTGCCACATATTTTTATAGTTATTTCTGATTATTGATTTTATCTCTTCAGATGTAATTCTGTCTTCTGTTTTGATTTTCTTTTTTCCTTCTTTGGCAAGTTTATCTGCCTTCTCATTTCCATATATATTACAAAGGGCTGTATATATGAACTGATAAATAACCTGTGACAAAACAAAATAAAAACAGATTGGAAAAGAAAGATCATTTGACACCTATTGTAAAAATGTAGTCCACAGTTTTAAAAAAACAATTGAGGTTTTAGTTTTATGTTGTGTTCAGTAAATAAGGTTCCCAAAGAACGAATACTTTAAACGAAGAAGGGAAAACTGCACAGGTTGCAGCAGAAACGGAGGTACAGAAAGACAAGAGGTGTAGAGGGATACCAAGGAACACACGGAGAAGAGAACTGGAGAAATAGAGAAAGACCTAAAAGGTATGAAGAAGACTCGGAAAGACTTTGAGCTGATGGCACGGGACAAAAAGTCTTGGTATAAACTTGTTGAGCTAATGGCACGGGCCAAAAAGTCTTGGTATAAACTTGTTGATCTGATGGCACGGGACAAGAAGACTTGGTATAAACTTGTTGAGCTGATGGCAGGGGACAAGAAGACTTGGTATTAACTTGTTGAGCTGATGGCACGGGACAAAAAGACTTTGTATAAACTTGTTGAGCTGATGGCACGGGACAAAAAGTCTTGGTATAAGCTTGTTGAGCTGATGGCACGGGACAAAAAGTCTTGGTATAAACTTGTTGAGCTGATGGCACGGGACAAAAAGTCTTGGTATAAACTTGTTGAACTGATGACACTGGACAAAAAGACTTGGTATAAGCTTGTTGAGCTGATGGCACGGAACAAAAAGTCTTGGTATAAGCTTGTTGAGCTAATGGCACGGGACAAAAAGTCTCGGTATAAACTTGTTGAGCTGATGGCAGGGGACAAAAAGACTTGGTAAAGCTTGTTGAGCTGATGGCACGGGACAAAAAGTCTTGGTATAAAATTGTTGAGCTGATGGCACGGGACAAAAAGACTTGGTAAAGCTTGTTGAGCTGATGGCACGGGACAAAAAGTCTTGGTATAAACTTGTTGAGCTGATGGCACGGGACAAAAAGACTTGGTATAAACTAGTTGAAGGTCATTCGCTATGTGAAGGGGGTGCAGGTTATGAATTTTAGTTTTCATCAGTGCTCTGATCTGCTCCCTTACCTCACACAAGGTTGATCTCAGCACAGTGCACGCATTCCGTAGCACTGGCGAGGTTCTCAGTGTGTGTATACAGGAATCACACAGTCTAAAAATATTATTTGCGGTGTGAAAGTTTTAATTTTTGTGAGGATAGTGGCCACATTGCCTACTATTTAAAATGTCCAACTGCCAAAGCGTTTTTAACGTTTGCAACTTACACATGCGACCTCCTGTATTTTTTGCCGTTATCCGAGAAGGCTAGGCATCCGATCTCACTACCCAGGAAAGAAGTGCGGAGTATGACATTATTCAGAACCAACGCTTCTAAAAAAAAAAATTCCAACAACTATATTCTCTGTACTTTGAGCGAACCCGGTACCTTAAGAATCTTAGGCGTATTCCATACCGCTTAGCCACACCGACCCCCAAGACGATGATTATGAATACACATGACACTACATATTACCGTAAACAATCAGGCATTTACACATATAATTATAAAACATAAATACTCAATGATTGTTCATTTCAGAACGCAGCTCTAGCGACCACACTGTTGTCTTTTGAACAGTCTATGAACGACACCTTGTTGGAAACCGTCTATGCAAACGTATGAACATTGTTTTTGATACTTTGTTTATACCTTGTCACTCTACTGCTTCTTGCTGCACATCTGTCCGGTTTACTTGGTAATTTAATGGTCACTCGTTTCTTTGCAGTCATTATAAAGTCAGCATTTAGCAGCGTATTCATTAAGAAAACAGAGCAATCATCATCATCATCATCATCATCATTATCATTATTATTATGATCGTCTTTATCTTTCAGCTCCTAACGGAGCATTGACCCTTTAACAAACTTATGCAAATTCCTCCTGTCTTGTGCCATCAGCTCAAGGTCTTTCCATGCGTTCCTTTATTTCCTTAATGTTTGCTTCCAGTCCTCTTCTCTATGTTCTGGCTGGTCTACCTCGATAGTAGTGACACCATTTTTTTCCTGACAGCGGATGAGTGCTGAATAAGGTATAGAAGTGTAAATACTATAGTAAGAAAGCTAAAAATACACACATGATGGAATTCAAGACATGCCTAAAAAGTGTAAAGAAGAAATTATAATCGTTCAGGAATAGTGCCGGACAAAATAGTTTGTCGAGGCCTCATTAAAGGCCAGAACTATACAGGGAACTGAGAAAAGTAGGAGGCAAGAATGTTACAAAAATAATCCGAACTTGTTATTGCCACATTAATAATTTTCTTAATGAAAGTTTGTAACTAATGAAACAATCCCAACTGCTTTTTGGGATTACAAGGAAACGGAGCGCATTGTACTGTGAAAGCTAAATTGAACATTCATTATACGAACACGAATGCCTATTAATATCCCACTTCTCCTCATGTCATTGTTGACGGGTTGCTCCATGGTCTCATAATCAAAGAATCCAGACACAGTGTGACTACAAAGGTCCAATGAAGATGAGTTGGAATGAAACAGAATGAAGTCACCACAGGAGAAACGGTGCTGCCATCAAGACATGCAACACAGAGAGTACACCGTGATTCATTCCTGTCATTTTTTGACAGATTAATTGTACGTATGAAATAAACAAACCAGGAAGAATCATTAAAGAGAGTTTGCTGTAGGTGTTATTTTGAAAACATGACTTTATCTGGGCATTATTCTTACTTCTAGCATGTCGTATAAGTCGACTAATATAATGTTGCGCAGTGGGCTGCCATCCTCATCATGTAAAACAATATATTTTGTTTTGCTGAACTTTTAATGTTGAAATAAAAAGGTTCTGTCAAGAATTTACGTGCCAGGTTAAACTCAATAAAATCTAATGTACTAAAAATCCTAAAAGTACTACTAACATCTCTGAATTAAATGTTACAACCTGTTGGCTTACTTAGACGATTTCTGAATATAACAATCGAATTATTTGTATCAAGATGACGAGGCACGTGCACGAAATCTTGACTTTCCACTTGAGCCACGAGAAGATTCGGTTGAAACACGAACTCTCGAAGGTAGTCTGCTTCATCACTGATTTGTTCTCTTGTCCACTAAATCTTCGTTCTCCTGTATGTTACCAGGGCCTGAAAGGGGAGCAAATAATAGCAACACTGTTCCTACCATGCATGTCGTAAAAAGTGTCTAAGGAAGGTTGAGCATGTATCCATCCCCCGTCAATAGAAAAAAATAATGTTAAACCACAAAAACATCATCAAACATGGACAATTCAAATAAGGAAAGTCAAACTCAGCTAAGCAAGACAGAAGAAGATCCTCTGGTAAGAAAACACATGACGCAACGCAGAGAAAGCCGGAAGGAGTCTGTGTTGCTGACTAATCTTCTTTCTTCTAGGACAGCCTCCACATTTGTCACTTGGAATTTTAGAATGAGGAAAAAGTAGGAATAACTTGAGATAATAGCACGTGACAGGAGAACTTGGCATGTGTTTGTTGAAGGCCTATGCTCCTTGGGGAGCTAAAGGGTAGTTTTTGAAAGCTGGGAACTGAATTTATTCAAATGTTGAATCAAATGGAAATGGAAGAACCTCACCGAGTTTTCAATACAGTTAGGAAATATCAGCATTCATATTTTCAGCATAGTATATTTGTTCAAGAATTCATTTTGCGTGAAATTGTCGCTAATTATCATGCCACGACGAATAATCCATTTCGCTTCACTGTTGTTGCAATTAGTCACCTCGATATAGAGTATCACCACAGTAAGAAAATCTCAGCATAAGAAGTGAAAGTGCGTCGGCACATTTACATCCTTGACTTTCGTAAAGTGCGGTGGGCGTTCTTGGATTTTGATTACTAAATATCAACCCAATTTTTCCGAGGTATTTTTAACAATTTATGTTTTACAATTGCTACAGGACCGAAACAGTATAGATGCCCCCAGGATTCACCGAACTGGTGGGTGGGGAGGGGGGGGGGGGAAAGAGAATGGTGAATCCATAGGTGAGTCATTGGAATCGACCAGACCCATTATACGGACTTCGAGCTCTGAACAACGGCTGGAATTTCCATGTGCCTGTGGTAGGAAATTCTCTACTCAGAGAGGAATGAAAATCCACAGAACAAAAAAGGGGTGTGGGAGTTCATCAGGGGGAAATCAACAGCGCTCTGTCTCGACGGGTAAGACGTTAGAAGAACGCAGCCAGGAGTCAATCCACAGTGCTGAGTACATTGAAGTTGATCTGCCTGATGATGATCTCACACACTTCTTGGACGGGAAGAGAGATGCAATCAAGTTTCCACCTGCCAGTTCAAAGGGGCTTTGGGAACAGCTGGACGAAGCCTTGGCAAAAGAGTTGGATAACAACCTGAAGCAGATAACTTTTGGAGAAGAAGCTGGAAATCTTCGGCGACATAATATACCTGCACTGTCGGCAAAGTGTTCGGAGTCAGCGAGGCAACTGAAAGTAACCCACTGCGACAAAGTAGAAGACAAATTAAAATAGAAGAAATCAGGAAACAGAAGAAGCTTGCCCGAACACTGTTCAAGAATGCAGTTGCCACAGAGAAGGAAGGGTTACGACAGGTTTGGGAGCACCTGAAAGGCCAACATAATGCCCTTTGTAGAGCAGAAAGATTGTGCAGGAAGAGAAAGAAGACTCGAAGGGATAGGGAAAGATTCCTCAGGGAGCCCTTCAAGTTTGCCAAAGAACTGTTTGAGCTGCCACAATCGGGTACGCTAAATATCAGGAAAGAAGACCTGGAAGAACACCTTAGAATGACATATTCAGATGGTTGCAAAGATGAGCCGCTCAGCAGCATTCTTCTTCTTCTTTGATCCTTAGCCGCCGACCGTCAAAGCAGTCAGTGGCCGTCACGCCTAGTGGCATTTTGTAGGGCAACAACAAATTGATTCCACTGTGCTCGGTCGGCGGCCATCTTTCGTACAGTGCCCCAACTCTGGTTCATTCTTTGCATCTCAGCCTCCACAGTCCTCCGCCAGGTTGTTTTTGGTCGGTGATGCGTGATGCCATATGATGATGGATGGTATCCGCATGTCTGGTTTTGTGTGGTGTGCAGATGTGTTCAGTCAAAACAATGTTCATACAAAAATAACAGGGCAATCCACATAGGACGTCAGTAAACTCACGACGTATAAAGTCAATGATTCTTGAAACAGCCGTTGACGTTTTTCTTCATTATTTATTGTGGACGCCACAGTGACAAAATGGTTACGCGAATATGTAGACACATCAAACAGTCATTATCACAGCAACATTCAATACAGCAATAGACGGTAGACAGCATTACAATGATGAGTCAGATGCATGTTATATTTCATAGTGCTGTAAATGTAGTCAGGTGAAAAACTCCATCCTTTTCTATAACAGCCAGGAGATAACCAGATATATGAGATCAGTTCACTCTCCTTAGTCTGACTTCAGCAAGACAGACACGTCTGCCGAAGTATAAATAATGTCCTCAAAAATATCCTCTAGATAATAAAGGTTTTTCAAACCTAGTTCATTTAACAAAGTAGCAAGTAATGGTCCTTGGAACCTGCATCAACCGATGCAGCACAATACAGCGACATGTGAGCTAGGAAAACATCTCGTGACGACGACTTTCGAAGACAGGCTATGAACCAGAAATCGTTCACGACCAAAAATCGATATAGAGTTAATGAAAATGTTAATTTACCTTGCCTTCCGGAAATACACAGAAATATTATGCCTCCCGGCATGTGCAAATACACTAGAGGTATTATCTCGAATAAACGAAATATCCATAAGAGGACTCTCACATTCCTGACGGAACAAAAAAATAGCGGAGATCCCCTCTTCAACGAGGCATCTCTTTCGCCATTCCAAATCGCTCACTCCACTAGTGGTGGGCGGAAACCCATCGACCAAGAAGCAAGACAAGTCATGCGCAGTCCAGCGCAAAATGACCACAGCTCAAACTTAACTGCATTCGATACCAACGCGAGAAGACAAATGCTTACCGAGAAAAGTGACTATAAATTTCAAGCAGTTGTTGCCCTTGCGTTATAAAATAGATATTGAAATAAAACGATGTTGCGAGAATTTATCACGCAACATATCACCACCTCCTCCCGATAAAAAAAAAAATGTGGAACATATTTTTTTTTTTTCAATATCAAAGAGCATGCGATAAGCGGCTCAAAACGCACGAATTATGCGCTGATAATTAACTAAATTGCCAAACAATAGGCTAATTATAGAGTGTCTGGTGAGGATATACCTCAACAGAAAAATAAATATGTCTCAAAAAATATTCACATCGGGGAGGTGTCACCAACACACATCACGTTAGCATGTAAACACAATATACGTATGCAAGTTACTATAATCATCATTAAACAGCATACTCTAATATTGTCTTTAAAAATGGATGTACAAATCTGATAGGAAAATTTAAATAGTACATTCTTTGACATGTAATGACATAAGTACATAGTAAATTTAAACTACATGACGATCCAGGACATATGCTCTGGTATTCCGAGGGTAAGTACACAATCTAGAACTCGTCATGCTTGATACTAGTAAGGTAAGTCCTCAGCTCAACAATGACATTCTGAGAAAGTACAAGCAATATAATGCTAATTAATAACTAATATGCTTCATAAGGTACAATACATTATTAATAATTGTGGCTGTTTAGTAAACTAACGGCCCCTATATTAACTACTCAGTCCTCCTCTATCATCTTAAAAAACGAACAGAAGAAGATGACAACAAAGCACGATAGTGTGTACATATAAAGTAAGTACAGATGTGCTAATCTATTGTAGAAATATAGGTGTGTTATGACTCTGTAATATATGGAAATATAGGACAGAAGTATTAGTTGGAGTCATGTGGGCATCTAGACAAAATGTCAGCCATCACATTATCCGCACCACGGATAGCTCGTACCGTGAAGTGAAAAGGTTGAAGAGCTATAGCATACCGAGTGGATCTCGAACTCTTCAAATTCTTAGTCTGAATAGCTGTAAGAGCTTTCTGATCAGTCTCTAGAATGAAATGTGCGCCCAGGAGGAATCTTTGTAGCTTTAGAATTGACCAAACCATCGCTAACAACTCACGGTCTAAAACCGAGTAGTTCCTCTCTGCCGCATTTAGTTTTCTAGAAATGTACATAACAGGATGCAGAGTATTTTCATATTCTTGCATCAGTGCTGCTCCAATCCCAGTGGATGAAGCATCACTCCGAAGAACAAAAGTCCTATCAAGAGTAGGTAATCTTAAGATGGGAGGAGAAGAAAATATATTCTTGATTTGGTCTAGTGAAGATTGGCATTCTTCAGACCAACGGACCAGATTAGGCGAACCTTTCTTCAACAATGTTGATAGAGGTGCCATGATCGAAGATAAATTTGGAATAAATCTCCCATAAAATTGAATTAAACCTAAGAGACTCCTAACTTGTTTCTTCGTTTTAGGAACAGAGATGTTCAGTATTTTGGAAGTATTGTGGTCTTCTGTCTTCAAGAGACCATGACCAACACGATGACCCAGGAAAGAGATTTCACCAAAACCAACAAAAGCTTTAGAAGGTTTTGCTGTCAAATTATTCTCACGTAGAGTGGACAGTAAGTCATATAACCCTAAATAGTGATCTTCCCAGGTATCACTGAAGAGACAGATGTCATCTAAGTATGCGATGACATCCGAACGATGTGACAGAATTCGACGCATCATGCGAACGAAAGTGGCAGGGGCGTTCATGAGACCAAAAGGCATAACATTCCATTGAAATAGACCCCTAGGTGTAGAAAAAGCAGTAAGAGGTTTGGCATGCTCTGCTAAAGGCACTTGCCAATAACCTTTAGACAAGTCAAGTTTAGTGAAGAATCTAGAATTAGAAAGTCTAATCAGTAGATCTTCTAACAAAGGCATCGGTTCAGCGTCGAACTTTGTGACCTGATTCAATTTGCGATAATCAACACAAATTCGTATGTTCTTATCCTTCTTCCGGACAATAACCATGGAAGAAGAATATGGTGAAGTCGATGGTTCAATTATATTTAATTGAATCATTTCATCCAATTCCTTTTCCACTTGCGACTGAAAGTGTGTAGGAATAGGATAAGGCCTAACCCTAATTGGATTATTGTCGGTAAGAATTATGTCATGTTCTATGACATCTGTGTGTCCAGGAATGTCAGTGAGAACATCCTGAAATGTTTGTAACATCGACGAGACTTGTCGATGTTCGTCACCAGAAAGATTAGGAGAAACAGAAACGTTTCTCCAAGATTCCGTGGAATGTAATGGAACCACTGGAAGGGGAAGGTTGACATCAGAGAAGGTAGCTTCCTCATCCTGAATGACAGACAGGGATGAATAATGACCGTGAGGTGCAGGAGCATCATCCGTTGCCTGGAAAATAGGCAGCAAATAGTCCGGACGTTCGTGAAATTCCGAAAGCATGTTTATGTGGAAAGTTTTATGCTTTCCATCAATATCGACCACATAGTCAACATCGGAAATCCGAGAGACTATTGCATACGGACCTTTCCATGCAATAAGAAGTCTATTTTCCCTACTGGGGAGTAGGATGAATGCTTTGTCACCTGGACAAAGTTGTCGTAGACATCTATTCTTGTTAGCAAACTGCCTTGCCTTCTCTTTAGCAATTTCTGATGAAGCAGTTGCTAGCTTACATGCCTCAATGATCTTTTGTCTAAGAGCAATGACATACTCATATGAGGATTGAGTTTCATCGCTAATATCATCAGCAGTGATGAGATCGCGTAATAAAGACATAGGGCCGCGTGGACGCGCGCCAAAGACAAGTTCGAAGGGAGAAAATCCTGTGTGTTCATTAGGGACTTCTCTATAGGCAAAGAGAGCCGCGGGTAAAACCCTGTCCCAATCTTGAGGATGATCTTAAGTTATCTTACCAAGCAAAGTCTTGAGCGTTCTATTCAGACGCTCAACTAACCCATTAGACATAGGATGGTAGATAATACTGAGAGATAGTTCAATATGTAAGGTAGACATTACCTGTGACATAGTGTCAGATATGAGTTGAGTGCCATGGTCTGACAATATTTCTCTGGGAACCCCAAGCGAGAAAATATCAACCAAAGAGCATCTGCGATATCTGTAGTAGATATGCTCTTAAGAGGAATAGCCTCTGGCCAACGTGTGCACATATCGACACATGTAAGGATAAACTGATGTCCTCTGGCCGACTTGACCTTAAAAGGGCCAATAATATCTATGGCCATTTTCTGAAACGGCCGAATAGGAATGTCAGCAGCCTGGATAGGCGCAGCATGTCGTGGTCCTCTAGATTTGACCTCCTGACATACCTTGCATGATCGGCAGTAAATACGAATGTCCTTATTGACAAAAGGACAAAAGAAAGCCGCAAGGACTCTCGACTTCGTACGGGCAAAACCCATATGTCCAGCACATTGCGAGTCATGAGCATGTTGTAATATTTGGACTCTCATGCTCTTGGGAACAAGAATTTGCGAATGTGCCGACGTAGTCGAATCTTGTACCATACGTACAAGTACGCCGTTTCTCATTGCAATCCAAGATTTTCTATTTGTATGCTGATTCGGATCACCTTTCTTCGCAAGAACGAAGAATTTTTTTAAAGAAGGATCTTCTTCTTGCAATTTTATGAAAGAGTCACGAGTAATCACTAAGTGACTATCTTGGCTATCAACTTCATTATCACTATTCAGTGAAGTTTCGGGTGTTTGTAGAGCTTGTGCTCTTGTAACTACTGCATTTGTAGCTTGCATGTTATTATCTTCCCAAGCAGCAATCTGCTGTGGGGTACACTCCCTAACTCCGTGAATACGACCAATAATAAGGTCCGCAATAGGATTAGGTAAGAGACAAGCATGCACATCTCCAGTAAAGAAAGGAGTGGCAATGCGAATTACAGCAGTAGGATATTTTTCTAGAGTGCCGCCAAATGTGACACATTTAATAACCCTTCCTGTAGCACAAGATGGATCTACAAGCGATTGTCTAACACCAATAGTGGTGCATCCGGAATCGAAAAGTAGTGAGACCGGAGTATCATTAACAAGACCCTTATGTAGGATTAAAGAACCCCTCTCGTCATGCGCAACAGCAGCAGGAAGAGCGGGAAGTGGGTGACCACAACTCAAAGTAGTTATGGTACCCGGTTCGAATAAAGTACTGCATTGGGGGCATTTGTTTGCTCTCTCAAAGTCAAAAGCAGAACTAGTGACAGAGTCAAAGTTTTTACTATCAACAACATGATTACAGGCTCCCTCAGTTTCCTGTTGTACAGCATTAGCCTGCTGATATCTCTTTTTTTTGTGTTGAGATCTACCCCGACTATTATTACCTCTGAAGTTATCAAAGTTATTATTATCTCTGCAGTTATTATTGTCTCTATTGTAATTGTTATCCTGGTTCGAATTCCAGTTTCCACGATTACTATCATGTTCACATTGATGCGAACATCTATTTGTTTGGTTCTGAGGTCTTCGGCAGGAATAACCTCTATTACCATATCCTCTTTTGAAATGCCTATAATTATTAGGGTGATAGTAACGACCACTATCAGGTTGTCTCCAATTCTTCGAAGAAGAATCACCATGAAATTGGTTTCCATGATTTTGACAGAAATTACCGCTACTCCTTCTATCAAAATTTTGTTGGAATCTACGAGCAAAGTTTTGGCCATACGGAGCTGCCGAAGCAACTGGTAAACCTTCTTTCACCTTAGAGTTACCCATGGTTATGTGTGGGTGCGCAGTTACGTATTGGCAATAGAAATCTTCCATTTCTTTTATTGTTTTAGGTTTACGTTCATGAAGGAAAGCAAGGAAAGACTCATTGACAGACGACATGACTTTGTCTCTAAGTATTAAGTCCATAAGTCCTTCATAAGTTTTTTCCGTCTTAGATAGTTCAACCCATCGTGAGAAAGTAATGCGTATTCTTGCAATAAACTCGGAGAATTCAACTCCATTTTCAGGTAACATGTTTTTAAATTGTAGACGATAGCCGTCTTCGTTAAGCTGATATTTCTTTAACAAAGCGGCCCTGACAACCTCATAATTGTTCTTGTCAGGTTCATCCACCATATTTAATATACTTAGAGCTTTACCTGTCAGTATCCCTGATAACTGATAAACATATTTTGCTTTGTCTATGTTATGAGCTGTACATGCTTGTTCAAATCTGTCCAGATAGAACATTATGTCATCACTGGAAGGACTAAATGTTGGTACTTAATCTTAAAAGTATCATTATTAGCCTTACCAGAAGATGAACCCTTGTTTGAATCATTACCATTACTCATGCTCGTCAATTTCAATTTTTCCAACTCTAAAGCTAAGACCTTTTCTTCATGTTCCATTTTTGCTTTCTCTTTCCTCTCATCAGACTCTCTCTGTAATCTTCTTTCCTCAGCCTGAGCCTCTTTTTGAAGTCTTTCATTTTCAGCTTCTTTTTCAAGTCTTTTATTTTCAGCCTCTTTTTCAAGTCTTTTATTTTCAGCTTCTTTTTCAAGTCTTTTATTCTCAGCCTCTTTTGAAGTCTTTCAGCTTCTAGCTGTAGCTGGAGTTTTCTTTCCTCAGCTTCTGATTCCCTTTTTTGTTTTTCCATTTCCATTTGGAATCTTTTTTCATCCACCTGCATCTGCAGTTTCTTTTGTTCAGCTTCCATATGCAGTTTCTTTTGTTCAGCTTCCATTGCTTTATCATATCGAGCAGTTGCAAATTCTTCTAACTTATCACCAGTTTTCCCAAGCAATTTACCCTGCTCAATAAAGTGCTCAAATGTAGACATGTTGTCTAACATATGAGTCCAAAACCTGAAATAATTAACTAATTTATTTCAAACCTAAGTGTAACAAGTCTTAATTAAGCACTTGTATATTCACATCACATTATATTATCCCAGTCTCTGTGGGAAACAAGTCTCCAATCAAAGAACTTGTATATGAAATATCAGCACTCAATTCTTGATCATAAGTGCACTTCTCATTCAATAGTGCACGACACTATTCATCATTCATTTATCATCAGTGTAGTAGTAACTGTGCATTAGCATAGCCCATTAACTAATTACTATAACTGTAAACAATGACTATGTAAACACATGCAGAATGTAAACATTGAAAATGTAAACAATACAAACAATGTAAACAATAACAATGTAAACAATAACAAAGATCAGCAACAATACAAAAATTTTCGCAGAAATCAACTAAAAATAAAGCAGAAATTAATGAAATATCACAAAAAATGTGACAATATCTGCGATAGAATTAAACAAAATACATGACACCACAGTGTATAAACAAAAATGTTGTATGAAACTAAATTATAGACAAGAGTAGGCTAACAAATACAAACAAATCAAAACAAAACTAAAGAATGCGAAATAATAACGAAAACAATATTAAAACATGTCATCACAGCTAACATAAATAGCAACAGAAGTCGCTTAGCAAATTCCAGTATTGGAAATTTGCAAACCTTACAGAAAACGCTCACAATAGACGACCTCTATGACGTGGCATAATCTAACGGAGACACCACCCAACCGAGAACCCGCTGAAATATAAAAAAATAAATATACGAATAACATATAAACATATAACATATAGAATGAGATGATACACAGAAGACTCAGCAGAAGTATAAGGGCACAGTTTACATACAAACAGGCCACTTAACTTATAGGCTTCCAATCGTAGAACAGCAGAAAAAACGGATGTCAATCAACGTCCTAAAGAGCGAAGCTCCAACGATGATGGCACATCTGAACTGCTTCCACTGCTAACACGATGGTACAAGAGCTTCTGAAATACTGTGTGTTGAGTTGTTTCGGCACTTGACCTTCTAATCCAAAAGTAAGTTGATGGAAATCGGTACTTGGCCTTCTTCAGAAAAACAACCCGTTTCAACCGGCACTTGACCTTCACAAAAAAACGACAGCACTGGAACCTTGACAGCAGCAACTTGCTTGACTTGCGTAAAAGATAACAGCAGTCCGAGTTATCCGGCAACATGTAACAACGCCGGGTACTGTCAAATTCTTGTTTCCGTCAAAAAGTTGAAATTTTGACTTTTACCGGGCAACGCCGAGTACTTTGAAAATTTTGAAGATGTTGACTGTCTTGAAGAATGTTAATTTCTTGAAGGATGCTGATGAATTCTTGTTGAAAATGAAGTGGGTAAGGGACCCCGTGTTTGCTGGTACCAGAATCAAACCAGCTTATGGCCACCAAATGATGCGTGATGCCATATGATGATGGATGGTATCCGCATGTCTGGTTTTGTGTAGTGTGCAGATGTGTTCAGTCAAAACAATGTTCATACAAAAATAACAGGGCAATCCACATAGGACGTCAGTAAACTCACGACGTATAAAGTCAATGATTCTTGTAACAGCCGTTGACGTTTTTCTTCATTATTTATTGTGGACGCCACAGTGACAAAATGGTTACGCGAATATGTAGGCACATCAAACAGTCATTATCACAGCAACATTCAATACAGCAATAGACGGTAGACAGCATTACAATGATGAGTCAGATGCATGTTATATTTCATAGTGCTGTAAATGTAGTCAGGTGAAAAACTCCATCCTTTTCTATAACAGCCAGGAGATAACCAGATGTATGAGATCAGTTCACTCTCCTTAGTCTGACTTCAGCAAGACAGACACGTCTGCCGAAGTATAAATAATGTCCTCAAAAAATATCCTCTAGATAATAAAGGTTTTTCAAACCTAGTTCATTTAACAAAGTAGCAAGTAATGGTCCTTGGAACCTGCATCAACCGATGCAGCACAATACAGCGACATGTGAGCTAGGAAAACATCTCGTGACGACGACTTTCGAAGACAGGCTATGAACCAGAAATCGTTCACGACCAAAAATCGATAGAGTTAATGAAAATGTTAATTTACCTTGCCTTCCGGAAATACACAGAAATATTATGCCTCCCGGCATGTGCAAATACACTAGAGGTATTATCTCGAATAAACGAAATATCCATAAGAGGACTCTCACATTCCTGACGGAACAAAAAAATAGCGGAGATCCCCTCTTCAACGAGGCATCTCTTTCGCCATTCCAAATCGCTCACTCCACTAGTGGTGGGCGGAAACCCATCGACCAAGAAGCAAGACAAGTCATGCGCAGTCCAGCGCAAAATGACCACAGCTCAAACTTAACTGCATTCGATACCAACGCGAGAAGACAAATGCTTACCGAGAAAAGTGACTATAAATTTCAAGCAGTTGTTGCCCTTGCGTTATAAAATAGAGATTGAAATAAAACGATGTTGCGAGAATTTATCACGCAACAGTCGGCCTCTCTTTTGTTTTCTTTTAGGTGTCCAAAGCATAGCTGTTCTTGTGATGGCATTGGGGTCTCTTCTGATGACATGGCCAACCCAGCTCCAGCGTCAGCCAGCTATGATGGTGTGCATGTCCTCTTGCGTACTCCGAGTAAGCAGCATGGCAGGCCTTAAATGGCCGAGTAAGCCGGGAGCTGAATTTAACACCAAGCCCCCAACGGTGCAAGAGGTAGAAAGCATTGTCCAGAAAGCTCGGTGCAAGTCAGCTCCAGGTACTAATGGTGTTCCATATGTTGTGTATAAGAGATGCCCTGAGGTGCTCAAACGACTGCTGCATTTACTGAAGAATGCGTGGAAATCCCAGTTTGTAAGCAAGGAATGGAGAAAGGCGAACGGAGGCTACATCCCGAAGGAACAAAATTCCACAGACATCAGTCAGCTTAGGCCAATCTCACTACTTAATTTGGAAGGGAAGATATTCTTCTCAGTGATGGCGAAAAGGATCACTACATACCTCCTGGCAAATGGGTACATTGACACTACCATTCAGAAAGGAGGTATCCCAGGTACACCAGGATGTCTAGAGCATGCCACAAGGATCTGGGAAGCAATTCAAAAGGCAAAGTCTGACAGAACAAACCTCCATGTAATCTGGTTGGATCTAGCGAATGCTTATGGATCCGTTCCACACCAGATGTTGTGGCAGGCCCTAGAAATGTATCATGTTCCACAAGAGATTGCAGCAATGCTGTAGCTGTATTTCGCAGGGGTTTCTGTTAGGTTTTCAACCAGAGAGTACACAACGAAGTGGATTGGCCTTGAAGTTGGAATTGCGATGGGATGTACCATCTCTCCGATACTATTCGTGACGGCCATGCAGGTAATCCTCAATGCGGCTGAAGGAATGGCTATAGGCCCAAAGCTCGGTGGAATGTGTCACATGCCACCGCTCAAAGCATTCATGAATGACACAACAATTCTGACATAAGATGAACATCAGGCCCGGAAGATGTTAGCACGCCTGAAGGAACTAGTCAGCTGGTGCAGAATGAGCTTCAAACCCAAGAAGTCGAGTAGCCTATCAGTCAAGAAAGGGAAGATAGCAGAGGTCATATCCATGGTTTCCAACCAAAGAATCCTTACTGTCATTGAGGGACCTGTTAAAAGTCTTGGCAGGGTGTACGATGCCTCATTAAAAAAACTCGAAGGCCGTGCAACAGACAATAGAAATGGCAGGCAGATGGCTACAGATCATAGACCAAAGCAGACTCCTGGGAAAATTCAAACTGTGGTGCCTCCAGTTCATGTTGATACCTAAGTTGCTGTGGCCACTGCTTATATATGAAATACGCACAAGTACAGTGGAAGCTATAAAGCAGAAAGTGAACAAGTTCATGAGGAAATGGCTAGGGGTACCACCAGGTCTGTCAGATGTAGCACTTCTGCTTCCCTTCAAGTCAGTTGTTGAAGAGTACAAAGTTGGAAAGGCAAGGCTTGCAATGATGCTACGCGAGTCGGCAGATGACGTCGTTAAGTCTATTCAGCCAACACTGAAAACTGGAAGGAAGTGGAGAGCGGAAGAAGCTGTTGATGCTGCCCAGGGGTCGCTCAAACTGAGGGAGTAATCGGATACACACAAACGAATAGACAGGGATGTGGTCATGGAAACATCTGCTGTTGGTCCAAGGCATCAAGCAGGGAGAGCAGAGACATAGTAGTTCAGGAGATACGGAAGGCTGAGAATGATAAGAGGTTGCAAAAAGTAGTGCAGCAGGCCCAACAAGACCAATGGACTACATGAGAACTAGCCCTGCAGCGGTCCTTGACATGGAATGATATATGGCATATGGCACCTCTTAAGCTCAGCTTCGTTGTTAGGTCAATGTATGACCTGCTGCCGTAGGCCACAAACCTTGTGAGATGGGGAAAGTCGGATGATGATCAGTGCCCCTGTGCCAGGGGAGGCAGACACTTGAACACGTACTCTCATCATGTAAGGTGTCATTAGGTCAAGTGAAATACTCTTGGCGCCACAACAAAGTGCTAAATGAGCTTGCTGCGACAATAGATCTGGCAAGGATGAAGGCGAATAGCAAAGCCAGACTGAGCACCACAAATACATACTTTCCGAGGGCAGGAAAGTCAGCACACCCCAAACCGAGTAAACCAGGTGGCAGTTTACCATCTCTTCTTGACTGTGCAAACGACTGGGAGATGGCGGTAGACCTACCTGGACGAGGGGCATATCGCGGAGACGGCCGGATATAGTGCTTCATTCTTCAGCATCGCTTCAATGTTATAATGATTGAACTGACCGTGCCATTTGAATCCAGATTGGACGAGCAACATTCGTTCAAAGCGGCCAAGTATAATGATCTGGCCTCGGATCTGAGACACGATGGGTTCACTGCAAGGGTCGTGGCTGTTGAGGTGTTCGCAAGAGGGCTCGTGGCTGCATCAGTGTATGAGTTATTAAAACTGTTGGGGCTAAGGGGACAGTCGAGAACAAGGGCACTGAAGAGGCTTAGTGAAACTGCAGAAAAAGCATCGTGCTGGCTATGGAACAACCGCAATGGGCTATGGAAATCGGAACAGTAAACTCTGCGGTACAGAAAACCACAGTACGTTTAGGTTTTTCATTGTACTGATGAAAGGGTTGTGACTGACAAGCAACAGGCGGTGTATATTATAAGGGGTGTTAGGCACAGAATTTCTGTTGCTAGCGAGCAGTGGCTAGCCTCGTCGGCTTCGCGCAGGTATGTCCCTAGTTGTGTGCGACGGAACGAACGGAGTAATTTGTCTTCTCTTTGTTACTTTCACAATTGCCTCCACGGCTGGCGGAGTTGTGGTTTCTTAAAGTTGCTACCAAAGTGAAATGGGTTCATTTTCGATACAAGACAACAGGAAGCTGAGACACTTGCGAGTCATGAACCAAGTGGGCCCGCCCCCCCTTAGAGTTTAATGGAGTAAACTGGGCCGAAACACTTGTCGGATGGGGGGAACTTTATCTGATGATCAGATTGCCTCCTGTTGTATCGCTCTGTAAAGAGTTTCCTATCATCAACATGCGCAACGTGTACATGGGAACTCTTATCTGTTCGCCCTTATGCGAGAAGGTTAGGCACATTATCTGACTACCCACAAGATGGGGTGAGTGTGAAATCATTATTAACCATTAAATTCCATCAAATATATTTATGTACTAGGAGCGAACCCGGTACCCTTTAGCCTCTTCGACATCCTCTGATCGTGAACAATTTAAAACTTAGGAAACAACATAGCCACCACAAAAATATTTATAGAATTTGTGATTCCTGTATACACACATTGGAATCCTCACCGGTGCTACGAAGTTCGTGCACGGTGCTGAAATCTTCCTTGTGTTATTTAAGGGAGGGGATCGAAGCACTGATGGAGATAACCGTGTGCAGCACTGATGGAGTTGTCCGTGTGCAGCACTGATGGAGTTGTCCGAGTGCAATGAAGATGGCCCATTAAAAAACAAAAAACAAAAACAAAAACGAAAGCAAAAAAAACCCTCTTGTTGGTATTTTCGTCGCCTGCGCTGGGAACCCACTCCCACTTCACTCTTTCCTTCATTTTTCTTTTCACTCCTTACAAAGTTTGGAAGCACCACTAGAGTTGATCCTTTTGTAGGAAGCCTGCACCATATATTATCATGCTCTTGCAGTAGTAGTGTCTGTCGCCATGTGTTTACGTCATGACATAGTCAGTATCTTGCATAACCTCATAAAAGTTGCCATGACCGTCACGCCCGAGGGAGCAGTAGTTATATTCTGTGCCTCATCAGAACACTCCAACAACGTGTTGTTATTATTATTGTTATTGTTGAACTGAATTGACATGATTGCACGCCGGGCAAACTCATGGGGGCTCAGTTTCCCTCGGTATGTGCCGAAGAGTGGGAAAGTTACCTGTTCCTGTAGCTCGCTGGTTGTATACACACGGATGCATCCTCTCTCACGTCCTTCTCTGCTAGCCTAACGTTTGATGCCAAATTCCAAGAGTCTTAACCTTTATGATTTATCTATTGGCAGTGTCATTCTGGAAGTGACGATCATTTATTGTCGTCAGTGTCTCTCCCTTATCCAGATTGAGTGACCCAAATGTACTGTTCTGTTAGCTCTCTCATTTACGCGTACCCGTGCTTGACCAGGATAGTAGATCCATGCCAGTTCCTGCAGATTTGAAGCTTCTATGAATGTTTTCCAAGAACTACACAGGGCCCACTCCATTTTGATTGGGATTTATACATTTAACAGTTTCTTTTTAAATTAAAAAATGAAAGACCTCCTTGATGGTCTCATTAAACAAACAAGACCGCTGTAATGCAGCACACGAAACGCAAATACTAAGAACTTTAAACACATAACAAAACAAAAATATAGTTTAATAATCTGCTCCAACATTCTGCTAAAAACTTCCAACAAATGAGAATAAGGGACTGACATATTGCTTACTAGAGGACAGATAATTGGGTGCTGATCGTCGGTGGCTGCTAATCAAAGAGAATGTGCAACAAAATATGGTACATTAATTACCGAGTTTCTCTCATGCGCTTACGCCAGGTTAGAAATACATGGCTACATTGCTTAAATAATGGTAAATGGAAATAATATATAATTTATTTCATACACTTGAGGTTTCGCGAGCAACTATTATGATAATTGTATGTGTGCTAAGCCACTCGCGAACACTATCCATTATATATATATATATATATATATATATATATATATATATATATATATATTATATATATATATATATATATATATATATATATATATATATATGACAAGGCTTTGTCTGAGGCTGGGAACCTCATCATGTAAAACTAATTGCCATAGAAACCAGTGCTCCAAGTGCATGCGAAACACAAAAGAGTTAACACTAAAGTGCTGGCTCCAGGCTCCAAAACTAGGGAAAAAGTATGATATATATATATATATATATATATATATATATATATCAATGTGTGTACGTGTATACAGGGTCTAAACTATGATAACCTTGAGTGTCATTTCTGTTGCCAGGTTACAGTCGTTGAGGACAATTTCATAACAAACGTTGTTGCCGAAAGAGAGGAAGCCTTTTACAGAAATCTGAGACTTTTGAGGAAGCCATACCAGTATGTTAATGCCCCTTGTTTCCCAACCCTCAAGCACACTGTTATATTAATTATCTATATGTATTTATTTATACATTATTATTATTGACTATTACGCATTATTATCACAGCGTGTGTATTTGCTCGTTTGTCTGTAGATGCTTTCTTTTCTTGTTCAGTCTTAAAAATCTTATGTTACATCATTCCCCATTATTTTCTTAACCCCATTTTTTTGGCGTACCTCATTCCCTAATCTCCTTGTTATACAATTTGTATTAAGTAAAAGTAGATTGTGTAAAAGACAGATATAACCGATGATCACTTAAAAGTAATTTGTTTCTCTTAATAATGTTATTGATGACAACGAAATGTTAAAGATTATTCTATAATATGAAGCTTCCACGCTTGGAGATCAAATTTGATAACGCCTCAAGATGAAGATTAGTTTTTACTTCAAGTTTAAAATGTTAGACATGTCACATCCAATCACAATAATGACATAAAGCAGTCACACAACATATATTAAGCCAGTGGAAATACATTAGTGTCATAACATTCAGTTTCATTTCACTTTAATAATGGCTTTTGTAATTGGGCAATGACTGCAACCCACAAACGCCAGATCCAAACCTCAGAAATGAGGTATCTGAGGAAGGTGGTTGAAGTAACAAGAAGAGACAAGGTCCGCAACCGAACGGTACGTCAAGGCCTAAAAACCCAACCCCGGCAGACCCAAGTAGAACAGTCCCAACTGAGATGGTTTGGGCATGTCTGCAGAATGGGAGAAGATCGGCTACCACAAGAAGCATGGTAAACTAAGAGCCAGGGATCCAGACCTCCAGGACGACCCAAAGTCCGCTGGGAGGACAACATTAGACAATCTTTGCATGACCGAGGACTAGAATGAAACCAAGACAGTATGAAAACAGCCGATATAATATAGTATGGCGCTCTCTCTTACAAACCTCTACACCTCACGGTAGAAGACAAGCGACTAAGTAAGTAAGTAATTCGTACGAGTCGAAATTTTACCTTTTGCTTTCCACATATTACGTATAAGATAACTGGTTTTATGTCACTAGTACTGGCTTTTGTGTGTGTGTGGCATAATTCGTTTCGAAGAAAATTAATTCACGAATCTTTTCATGGGTTGAGTTAATTTTTTTAAAATTACAATTCGCAGGTGTGTCCTCTAAAAGTCTGGATTTATTTCTCTCCCTGAAATGAGTTTCTTACGATCCAAAATAGTCGTTACACATTTTTGGTTGACAGGAATAAAAAAAAAAACAATTATATTTCACAACTCACATTCTGTTTCAGAAGTCAATTAGATGAACTTCCTCATGAACTGGTCGCTCAGAACAACTTCTTTGCAAACCAAATAGGTACGTTATCACTTTCTAACTGCTCTTGGTTATAGTTCTTTCTGTGTTTGAGTGAAGGATAACGACCATGTTAATGCGTTTACATTTTTTAACAACGAAAGAAGAAATATTTACTTGCAACAACTACAATACCAGTGGATATTATATATATATATATATATATATATATATATATATATATATATATATATATATATATATATATATATATATATATATATATATATGTTTATTGGGCCCAGTCTAAGTAAAGAGTAAAGGTTGACAGATATACACGAATGTATAGAAAATAGATTTCACAGTTGGAAGGTCGAGGTAAAGATATGTCTCTGGATGAGCAGGTTTCTCTCATCCAGCCTTTCCGTACAACTATGCTTTATTATAAGACAGTCTTTGCCTCCCTGTCTAATGAAAGAACAGGTTACTCTACACACACACAACAATATTTGACAACAATGACACACAAACGTGAAAAACTAAGGATAAATGGGTATGGGTATGACCAAAACACAGTGAAGTTTTCTTGTTGTTTATTATCACTAAACGTGTTTCTACAACATCAAGTTAACCAAAGAATATAAAGAAAAGCATGTACAAATAGAGAAAGTAAAGAAGAATGGTGCGCCTTCACCGTATAGGAAAAATAACCCAAAGAAAATATTTACCCAAAGGTTGAAGATTATCACAAAGTTTACAGAATAACAATAGTCTGTGGCCGTTGATAGTATTAGAGGTTCGGACCACTGCCCTTTCAGTAGATAGTATGTTGTAAGGCTATTACGAAAAACTTCCTTCTCTCAGACTGACTCTACATTTTCTCATACCCACTGTTGATCAATCGAATTCACCCGAAAACAGTAGTGAAAATCTCAAACGTCGAACTTTATTAACATAAGTTGATAAATGGGTAAAAATGGTATGCCCAACCTTCCTCTTCAAGGTTGGCAGTCTTGTATAATAAAAGCTTCAGTTTCAAACAATCTCAGTATCAATTTTTTACATACATTTGCTTTGTCATCTTGCTACTGCTTGTTCCAGCTATCAAAATGTCCTCTAATTCTTCAGACGAAACCTCTTGTCTCTCTTCTGTACTGATTGTTTATTTCTACGTTTTTCATATATCTCTTGGTATATCTCATTGAGAGAAAACTGGCCTTACCGCCAGGGCTGTCACTTTGCCAAGACTACTTCTATTTTTTTTCTTCTTTGCTCTGATCTTGTCTGCTGAGCTACACTTGCTAATAATAGATCAAAATGTTCAACATACCTGGTTTTGTTTCTTTACCCAAATACACTTTTTCCTTTCACCACCATTTTGTCCTCAGAATAAATTCTATCACAAAAATACTGTCGTACACCAATTTATGATAAGTAATTGTTACGTACATTTATTACCTAAGGGGGTAGTCTTCGGTCCTGCCAAATGTACGTACCAGTTTTATGTAGTTATATTATTTGTGCGTTCGATTGATTCACGCACTGACGTGCACAATGCTGTGTGAGTTGCTTTGGACGCACGTGTAACCTAGTTGAGTAGTTTGTGACGTCAGGTTTTGAAGTGGAAACATGGAACTGGCTTGTGTCCATGATTGTAATTTTATATTGTGTATCCAATGGCATGTTGAAGGAAGCCATTTATTATTGTGATTTGTATTGGTCTTCAGGTCGAAGCCAATCGCAGTAATGTCACGTAAGTTATCGCCCACTTCTTATTTTAATGCTGCATAAAAAGGCCGCTCTACTACTAATCTAGCGGGAATTTTATCATTCCTAGAATGGATCTACAGAGTCGCTTGCCTTTAAGATTTGGATCGTAGACGGAGAATTCCTACGAGTAGAAGAAGTTATATTGTTTACCTTATGCACATGTTTTAAATGCCGTACATGCTTCAATGCCAAAGTCGTGGCATGGATGTAAAGAGAGGTTAGCCAACTGTAAAAGCCTTTAACTGATAGGATTATCGTATATGACTTGTGTGTGAAATATTTATATGATGTACAACGCTATGTAGGATGAACGTCTGGGAATTTTAACAAATGTAATATGGAAGATTTCAGCCCAGAGTATGAATACGTTACCATGATAGACGTCCTTGAAAGAAGGTCAACGGTCGTGACTGAGAAGGATATTATACGGTAACAGTTTTGTAATCCTTAGTCTATGGACAGAGGTCTTTACTAGAAGAGAATCTTCAGGAACTTTAGCAGCAATAATTAATATGTTGTCGTGTGATCTTTGCGCCTGTGACGATGTCCGTCTTGTCCACTTCGTGTCCTGGTGAATAAAATCTATGTAAAGTTCAACAAACGACTTGTGTGCTGCCAATACTTGACCAGTTATCCAATTCAAGATACTTGTTGGTTTTCGTTTGAAAAAACATCGTTAAATTTATTCCGTTGTAACCATTCGCGTTTCAATTCATCACTATGAAAACGACACCAACAATAACTAGTGGGCCAGTGCGGTCTGGAATTACTTTCAGGGACGTACACATCCACTTGATCGTTTGAAAAGAAGAATTCTTACTTACAAGGCGACATCATCTCCATTTCGATCCTGGCGGAATATAAATCATAATCAACTCAATGCTCAAGGTCTTCAATCAACCTCCACGTCAAGTTTCACAGTGACTGATTTACTTGGAGATCATCTCTTCATCATTATTTACGTGCGAGCTAGTTTGATATACGCAGAGCGAAGTATTGCAATCCTCTAAACGTACATACACGGGGACAAGGCAATCTTTGATTTTTTACCTGCACGCGAGCTAAGTATAACTTGTATCCGTTATACACTTTATTACTATTAGCTGTGCTTAATTGATTATGTCCACTTTTATATTTTCTATGTTATGTGTTATGTTTTGTGTATTCTTCGCGGGAGGTTGGGATGGTTGATAGATCTGACGAACGGAGATCCATCTCGAAGTCAATTCGGGCTCTTCGTCAGACGTTCTGTAGGACATTATTTTGCCAGACTTCCCGCGGTGGGATGTTCCGACGCGTGGGCGTAGAAGGATTCTAGGTCCACTGTGTCTTGTGGTCTGTAACACCTATCTGTTCTAGCAGTAGTGTCACGTTTACTTGTTGTTTTTGGGAGCTATGTTTACTTGTGCCTGAGTTTTATGAGGAATTTTATATGTGATTATTGTCCATCTCACCTTTCCTGTCGTTTAGTTTTTTACAAAACCTATGTTTTTTACACTGTGTTGTCAATTGTCTTGTGCATTATTTAATCGCAGTTATCCTCGTAATTCTTTACGACATTTCATTTTAGTTTCTACATTTTATTTTAATTGGATTTCTGCGAACGTCTTCGTTTTGTTTTGAATATCTTGTCCCGTGTCATTATTGTGCTATTGTCTGTCACATTACTGCTTCCACACCATTACATGTTATTATAAATTACATTATTAATTATTAATATTATTGCCTATTATATAAATTGATTTTACCGTTCATAGAACAGGAACGAAAAGAACACTAGTTGTAGTAACACTTTTAAGTAGTATTATTACATAATATATTGAATGGCTACCTTAGACTATTTCATTAAGCAAGCAAAAGCTTTGCACATCCCTGCTGAAGAGGTAAGACAATTCGCTCTGTCAGAATATAAGAAAGCTCAAGAAATCGAAGCTGATCAGAGAAGGTTAGAAACTTTAGTTTGGAAAATTTGAAATTTGAGGCAGATCAAAAACGGATTGAGGCTGAGGAATCATGAGAAGAAGATGAAATTTGAGGCAGATCAGAAACGGATTTGGCTGAGGAGAATGAGAAAAAAATGAGATTAACTGCTGAGGAAGATGAGAAAAAAATGAGATTAGCCGCTGAATTAGAAGAGAAACGATTTCTGCGAGAGGCAGAACAGAAACAAAAGGAGGCTGAAGAAAGACTTAAAAAGGAAATGGAACAGAAACAAAAGGAAAAATGGAAGATGGAGAAGATTGATAGCGGAACAAAATGTTAAAACGACTTCAGCTTGAGGATGGAAGAGAATGAGAAAAAACGACAGCATGAACTGAAATTAGAAGAGTCAGAATATGAGAGGATTAGGTTAAGTCAGGAGGCTAATTCTCAGAGGACTTTGGAAAGCTAAACTTCATCAAGACATGATAAGTTGAAGGAAATTCACCTTAAATTAACAAAATTTAATCCCCCGTCTGATGACGTAATATTCTTCCTAGATAGGTTTGAGGCCACTTGTGGGTCTTATAACGTGGATAAAGCGCTATACTGTACATATTTATCCAGATTACTTACAGGAGATGCATTAGCAGTTTATCATACCACCAGCATTGGTGAGAAAAAATGACTACAATGCTCTTAGAGCAGCACTTCTGCAAAAATTCCAAATGACAGAAAACGAATATCGTTTGAGATTTCACACATTACTACCTCAATCTGCCAGAAATTTTAGTGATTTTCTGTCACAGATACGACTAACATTAGAAAGATGGATCGAATTATCCAAAATTGAAAAGTCGTATGAAGGTCTCTTTGATTTACTGATGCGCGATAAGGTACTTTCGTCGGTAAACCCTACATTTCTCGCATTTTTACACGAACGGAAACCTTTATCTATGAAAAATTTAGAAGAACATGCAAAAAATTTTTGCACTGCTCACCCAAACATGGATCTAAGTAACGCGCAGATTAAGAGTGAATTGCCTGTTGCTTTTGCAGCACAACAAAACAATTTTTCACGCAATCGTTCTTTTAGTGCTGATAGGTATGTCAATAAGGGAAATAATCATAATTTCAACAATGATAACTTTTACAAAGGGAAGCAATTTCAACAATCTGCTCCATTTAATGTTTCTTGGAACCAAACTCACAGATCGCGAGATTTTGGTAACAATTATTTTAAAAATAATCAAGGACATTATAATAAACAAACTGGAGATCAAGGTCTCAGGGTCCGCAAAACAGACAATTTTGTGGAAATAAACCATTTAACCAACATCATAACGATCATTCTACAAATTATCGGACTAATCCAAATTTTAACTCTAGCAGAAACGACAATTATGGCAATTTTAATGACAAAAATCACAATCGATCGCGCCGACGAGATAGATCGTCGAATAATACAGGTAGAAATTCTAATGTTGCTTTTAATGATACACAGGCTAACATTGAACATGGTAAAGTAGCTGAAACTCACAATGCTATGTCTTGTTCTCTAGATTGTTCCCAGGTGAAAGACTGTCCAGAATGCTCGACTCTTTTCCAGCCTAAGGCGATCACGACGCTGCGTTGCGGACATACCTTGCCTAGCCTGCCTGCAGTCTGTACAGCACTGCTGCGTCAGTACACCAGGGACAGGGCTGTCTTAAGTTTCACAAGGGATTTGTCAATAATATTTCATGCGCTCTCCTATTTGACTCAGGTGGCAGCACAGTCGGCGTCCTGACTTCGCTGATCAACCCAAGGTGTACCACGGGCCGGGTTGTCAGGTGTGTAACGATTGGTGGCACAATTGAAACATTTACCACTGCTGTTATTGATCTTAACACCCCTTTCTGTTCTGGGTAGATCCAAGCATGTCTTCTGCCTAACCCAATTTGTGATGTAATACTGGGTCGCATACATGGTATTAAAGAGTGTACACCTCAGCAAATAGCTGAATGGGAAGAGCGACATATTCAAACTGCAAATGCAGTAGTGACTAGAGCGCAAGCTACTAATATGTCGCATGATACACCTATTGAACCTACAGTTCATACCACTTGTGATGATGATGCTCCTATTTCACGGGAGTTGTTTGCAACATTGCAAAAGAATGATAATTCATTAAAAAAATTCTTTCAGTATGTTAACAAAAAGAATACAAGCAACAAACTTGCAAAATCTAGACATGACTTTATACTTAAAAATGGGATTTTGGTTAGAGTAATACGGGAAAAGGATTTATCCTTATGTTCTCAGATTCTTGTCCCATCCTGTATGAGATCTCGTATATTACGACATTGCTCATGACTCGCAATGTGCGGGCCATATGGGTTTTTCGCGTACCAAATCCAGAGTGCTTTCGGCATTCTACTGGCCAGGCGTCCATAGAGATGTTACTCTCTATTGTCGGTCCTGTTTGATATGTCAAGAAGTTAAGGTACGGGGTCCATTTCATGCGGCTCCTATTCAAGCTGCGGACATCCCGATTAGACCATTTGATAAAATGGCCATTGACATTATTGGTCCAATGCTTCCATCTGCTAGAGGGCATACGCATATTCTTACGTGCATTGATATGTGCACTCGTTGGCCTGAGGCCATCCCTCTCAAGAACACTTCATCTGCCAGTGTAGCAGAGGCATTGATGTTAATCTTCTCACGCATTGGTTTTCCACGGAAAATCTTGTCGGATCATGGGGTTCAGTTCATTTCTGAATCCATGTCTCAAGTTATGAAGACATTAGGTATAGACAGATCTCTTAGTTCTATTTATCATCCGATGTCAAATGGGTTAATTGAGCGTCTCAATAGGACACTCAAGCAGTTGTTGGGTAAGATGACTCAAGACCATCCCCAAGACTGGGATCGGGTCCTACCCGCTTGTCTCTTTGCGTATCGCGAGGTACAAAATCAAGCAACTTCTTTCGATGATGTACAACTACCAATACCAGTTGTACCACTCCATTCCACTGAGAAATGGAATGATGTTACTATCTCATCTACTCTTACTGATGATCAACGTCAGCAAGTCTCTAATATTCTACACACGTATGAGGATGTCCTCACTGACATCCCAGGTCATACGTCAGTCATCCAACATGACATTATTCTGACTGACGATACACCGATTCGAGTTCGCCCATATCCTATTCCTTTACACTTTCGTGATAAGGTTGATAAGGAATTGGATGATATGCTCCAATTAAATATAATTGAACCATCTTCATCACCATATTCTTCTTCTATGGTAATCATTAGGAAGAAAGACAACAATATACGTCTTTGCGTAGATTACAGGAAGTTAAACAAAGTTACAAAATTCGATGCGGAACCATTACCTCTTTTAGACGACTTATTAGAGAAATTATCTCATGCCACATTCTTTTCGAAATTTGACCTTTCAAAGGGTTATTGGCAAGTGCCACTCACTACGAAAGCAAAGCCATTCACCGCTTTCTCGACACCACGGGGTCTTTTTCAATGGAATTTTATGCCTTTCGGGTTAATGAATGCGCCAGCTACCTTTGTACGCATGATGCGCCGCATATTGTCTCATCGTCCCGATGTCATTACTTATATAGATGACATCTGTCTTTTTAGTGACTCTTGGGATGAACATATTCAGGGTTTAAAATCTTTACTTTCTACCTTACAGGATTATAACTTAACAGCGAAACCTTCAAAGGCTTTTGTCGGTTTTCATGACATCTCATTTCTTGGTCACCGTATAGGTCGCGGTTTAATGTATACAGAAGACAGTAACGTCTCTAAAATTTTAAACATCTCAGCACCTAAGACAAAAAAACAAGTGAGGTCACTCTTAGGACTAATACAGTTCTATTCTAAATTCATCCCTCATTTGTCTACTATAACTGCACCTCTTTCGTCTTTACTGAAGAAGGGCACACCTAATGTAATAAAGTGGTCGCAGGATCACCAAACGGCGTTAGACTATATAAAACAAATTTTTTCAAATAAGCCTTTTTTAAAGTTGCCTAACAAAGATCTCACCTTTGTTCTTCGCAGTGATGCTTCTTCCTACGCTATTGCGGCAGTTTTGATGCAGGAATACGGAGGCACCTTATTTCCTGTTATGTACGTATCCAGAAAGCTTACAACGAGCGAGATAAATTACTCCGTTCTAGACAAAGAGCTCCTTGCTCTTGTCTGGGCAATCACAAAACTGGATCGTTATCTCCTCGGATCACACTTTGTGGTGGAGTCTGACCAGAAAGCTCTTACCGCATTGAATACAGGAAACGTTAAGTCATCAAAGTCAGCGCGTTACGCTATAGCTCTTCAACCGTTCCATTTTGAGATACGAGCTATTCCTGGAGTGCAGAATGTATTTGCAGACTGTCTTTCAAGATGCCCTAGTGAACTTGGTGAAACTAAACTACTTTTAGATGGAGAAACGTCCTCACCGAAACATGAATAACTTTGTACAGTGTCATTAATTGTACATCTGTGAAGACTATGTATAGTTTTGCAGTATTCGTATAAATATAACTTTCAGAATATAGTTACTCCTGGATTATAACATGACTTTTCTTGTGAAGTAACTTTTTATTAGAACGGGAACAGTGATATTAAAGTAACATTTTTTTTAGTATGGAAACATTGGTAAAAAGCAACAAATAGACATTCGTTAGTGTTATGGAACATATTACACTACATATCGTGTTCGTAAACTTATTTCGTGCATGGAACATTAGGAACATATTCTTGTTGACTCTAAATAGTTCTGAACGAATATTCACAATGACTGAAATTAGAATTACTTAGAATAAATTACTAGTTATTTATTTATGTGTAATTAAGTACTAGAATTAGATTAATTCAATTTAATCAATTTGATTGTTTATAAATCACACATCTACTAACGTTATTAGTGTCTCGCAATACGTGTAGTCACGTATCCCACTACATGATATTTCACTTTTAGATAACTAGTCAAACTTACTAGTGCTAGATAACAGTAAGTGCGTTGCTTCTTAAAGTGTTTAATTTTGCATTGTTTCATTTTTGCACATTGTATTTCAAAATTTTCTGTTTCACTGATTCTTTTATCATTGATTATCATCAGTGTTGCTGTTCATTTTCATTTTGTGAAATCATATGTTTCAAATTTTGTTGAAAACTTAGTTGAATTTTATTATCATCTTTTTTGTTGATTTTTCATTTTCATTTTCATTTTCAACTTCTTTTTACTTCGAATATTACCACATCGTTCCAAAGTAGGTCGATGGTGGATGTGTGCTTTAATGCATACTGTCATTTAGTTATATTAATTTCAAGTCAATATTCTTTTCTTAATATGATATAACTTTATGCATTGTATATATTGTTGTAGTTTTGACTCACCTCTCTCGAGTAATTAGTTCGAAAAAAATTAATAGAATTAATTTTTTTAAGGGGAGGTAATAAGGGAGCTGTTACGTACATTTATTACCTAAGGGGGTAGTCTTCGGTCCTGCCAAATGTACGCACCAGTTTTATGTAGTTATATTATTTGTGCGTTCGATTGATTCACGCACTGACGTGCACAATGCTGTGTGAGTTGCTTTGGACGCACGTGTAACCTAGTTGAGTAGTTTGTGACGTCAGGTTTTGAAGTGGAAACATGGAACTGGCTTGTGTCCATGATTGTAATTTTATATTGTGTATCCAATGGCATGTTGAAGGAAGCCATTTATTATTGTGATTTGTATTGGTCTTCAGGTCGAAGCCAATCGCAGTAATGTCACGTAAGTTATCGCCCACTTCTTATTTTAATGCTGCATAAAAAGGCCGCTCTACTACTAATCTAGCGGGAATTTTATCATTCCTAGAATGGATCTACAGAGTCGCTTGCCTTTAAGATTTGGATCGTAGACGGAGAATTCCTACGAGTAGAAGAAGTTATATTGTTTACCTTATGCACATGTTTTAAATGCCGTACATGCTTCAATGCCAAAGTCGTGGCATGGATGTAAAGAGAGGTTAGCCAACTGAAAGCCTTTAACTGATAGGATTATCGTATATGACTTTGTGTGAAATTATATGATGTACAACGCTATGTAGGATGAACGTCTGGGAATTTTAACAAATGTAATATGGAAGATTTCATCCCAGAGTATGAATACGTTACCATGATAGACGTCCTTGAAAGAAGGTCAACGGTCGTGACTAAGAAGGATATTATACCGTAACAGTTTTGTAATCCTTAGTCTATGGACAGAGGTCTTTACTAGAAGAGAATCTTCAGGAACTTTAGCAGCAATAATTAATATGTTGTCGTGTGATCTTTGCGCCTGTGACGATGTCCGTCTTGTCCACTTCGTGTCCTGGTGAATAAAATCTATGTAAAGTTACCAACGACTTGTGTGCTGCCAATACTTGACCAGTTCATCCAATTCAAGATACTTGTTGGTTTTCGTTTGAAAAAACATCGTTAACATTTATTCCGTTGTAACCATTCGCGTTTCAATTCATCACTATGAAAACGACACCAACAGTAATGTACTGAGCGGTTTCTATCACTCTTTATCTCACAGCACATTTTTGCTGACCACCTACGCTGAGCGCGTTTACCCACACAAGTCTTGCGCTGAGCGCGTTTCAAATCTAACTTTAACACTTCTGAGAAAACCCTTTTCTCTACCTACGCCTAGCGCGTCTCAATCTCAACTCTCTAATCCCCGTTCTAACATTTCTTCGTTCACCCCTAACTGTGTTCACTCATCCCAACTTTCCCGTGAGCCCTTTTTTCCTCAACTCACTAAAAATACAAGGGACTTAATTCTATCTTATCTCCCTTTGATAATTTAACTGAACACCATACTCACTTCATTAAAGCTTACTACCAAAATCATTATATGCTAATTTTCTCAACCATAATCGAGAACCCACTAAATCTGCTTAACCCAAATTCAATACGTTCATCTATCAACCGTAATAAGCGGTGTTTCCTCCCTTTTCTCCAAGCATTCCTTCATTCGTTTTATCTCTCTTCAACCACGACAAACAGTCCGTATCCAAATCCACTCATATTTCCTAAACCATTTTTCTACATTCTTTTACTTTAGTAAAACCAAACCACCGTTCACAAATGGTACAATAAAAGACCAATTAAAATAAAAAAATCAAATCAAACCACCAAAGATTAATAGATAATTTCCAGCAACAATAAAATCAACACATGCTCTCTCATTCATGTGGCCACCTCTCACACTCTTACCTATTTTGTATTTTCTTCCCTTGGGTCTGTGGTATCCCTTGGTACATTTACTCCATGAACATAATCCCTACTGTTTCTGTTGACTAATGTATCATCCAAGCTGTCGAGGATATAAATTGGCCCCAGTTTATCCCAAAAAAACTAATAAAGTGAACGCCGATAAATTTTACTTCCACGATAAATCCTGGTGACGATATGAGTCATAAAGAGGTGTCTTTACTGTTCCAAAAAACTAGCACTGTTCCTCCGATGGGTGCACAGGCGAATGTGATTCTAGATACAGGAACTACAACTGAACAATTTCGTTGCGACAACTCTTGCAGTGTTGAAGGCGGGCGGGGAAAACAGTCTTGTTTCCCGCTCGGCTGGAATGTATGTTTGGATATATAGGATTTACTATAAATATTGAATATGTGAGGGTCCTTGGTGTTTACCGTTTTAAGAGAGGGGAACACTTCTAGAAAATCTGGAAAAATCCGGTTGTTATAAATGATGATGATGGATTTTCTATAGGCTGACTCTTTGTCCGAGTGCCAGTCCTGCACAGTGTATATTTTAGTACTCCACTTGGAATACAACTGTCAGGTGTTAGGAAAAATAATAATAATGGTTCAGGTAAACGCCACTGTAGGCTGATAAAAATAGTATCCTGGATTTGTTAAGTCTAGTACTATAAGTTATAGTAATAAAGTATCTCGGCTTGTACACGCTTAACCATGTAAGGTCTGCTAAAATACACGAAACACATTTTATGGGAAAATGCTACCACTCTATGTAAATATAAATATGTATAGGAATACGATATTTGATTCGTATTTCACATATGTTTTTGCAAGTATCCCACCAAGAAATGGAGGAGAAGTTTAATAATTTAGTTTTAAATCAAAAGAACCATCCATTAAGTTTCTATGTTTTCTTTGACTTTAACATTCTGTTGACAAACGAAATTTATTGTTAATGGTTGAGAATTGTGCACTCTGGACTATCTGCTATTCAAACAGACAGACTAACTGGTGAGTCAAAAGAAGGTTGAAAAAGCTTCAGTTATAAATTGTATACATTGATACTGTCTATTCGCAGAATTCACATCCGTTATATTTGAACCGCCAACTTTCATCGCCCACGTTCCACAGTGAGTGATTATATTTGCTTAAGTGTGTGTGTTGTGTGTGTGTGAGTGTGTGTGTGGTGTGTGTGTGTGGTGTGCGTGTGTGTGTGTGTGTGTGTGGTGTGTGTGTGTGTGTGTGTGTGTGGTGTGAGTGTGTGTGTGTGTGTGCGTGCGTGTGTGTGTGTGTGTGTGTGTGTGTGTGTGTGTGTGTGTTGTCTATATCTCTGTGGCTTTGATCTTATTTTTTATTCTTTTCCCTTCTTTTCCTTACTTATATGTACTCTCTATAACTCGATACGGAAGCTATTTTGTGAATGAACCGCACGATTTCCTCCTACTCGTGGAAGCAGGCTTTCACTGGTTGAATTCATTTACTTATCTCCCTGTGTTTTTCATCTGGCTCTCACATTCTTTGATGTCCCTAACGAAGGCCTTGTGGCAGCAATGTAGGTTATTTTCTTTGTCTTTTATTAAGTTGAGACGAGTATAATTTGTTTATTCCTCTGTTAAAAAATCAACGCTCACCACGCTTTACTGCCGTTCTTCCCACCTTCTTACACATATGAATCAGATTGAATGATAATACACGGAAATGTGCGTTATTTGATCGATAGTTATGTGAGTACATTCACAGTGAATGACAATGTGTACCAGTGTATGTGCTATTGTATCGTTATCATACACAGTGAGTTATGAAGTATGCAAATGTGTGTTGTGTTGTCCGTATCAATCAATATGTATGGCATTCAGTAAGTCAATCAGTCCACCAATTAATCATTCAGTCAGTCAACCAATCATTCAATCAACCAATCAGTCAAGCAATCAATCAATCAAGCCATCAGTAAGTTAATCAGTCCATCAATTAATAATTCAGTCAATCAGTCAATCAGTCAGTCAATACCCGTTAGCTCCCCAGGCAACATAGACCTTCAACAAAAACATGGCAATTGCTTATGCGCGAGCCATCAGCTGAAGGTGTGTCTATACCGACCTCATCATTTTCAATTCTCTTTCTAGTTCTCTTCAGCATTGTGTTTATAGATCTGTCTTCATATCTCTTTCTAGTTCTCTTCAGCATTGTGTTTATCGACCTGTCTTCATATCTCTTTCCAGTTTTCTTCAGCATTGTGTTTATCGATCTGTCTTCATATCTCTTTCCAGTTCTCTTCAGCATTGTGTTTATCGATCTGTCTTCATATCTCTTTCCAGTTCTCTTCAGCATTGTGTTTATAGATCTGTCTTCATATCTCTTTCAAGTTTTATTCAGCATAGTGTTTATCGATCTGTCTTCATATCTCTTTCCAGTTCTCTTCAGCATTGTGTTTATAGATCTGTCTTCATATCTCTTTCCAGTTCACTTCAGCATTGTGTTTATAGATCTGTCTTCATGAGTTCTCTAACCACGGAGATTCTAAGACTGCCTGGTAATGCCTTCAACTGGTTCCCTTAATCCAGGGTCTTCTCATTCTCATGTGTTTGTATGTCTGTTTATATTAACCCCATTCGTGTCTTAACGACAAAGCTAAAATAATTTGTCGGCAATGCCAAGTAACCTCTGACCTATGTTACTGATTCTTGTATTTCCTTATTGTGCTACCTGTGGAGCATCAAGCCACTAAGGCAGCAGGTTCCTGTACAATAAGCCTGCATCAATGCATTCATGTGCTCTAGTAGCGATGGTTTATGTAGGAATTGTTTAGCATGATGAGTCTATCAGACACAAGCACAACCTTTTATTAGTGACTTATTACGACATGTCTGAGTAACGTCTAGTACTAACTCGTTATCTGTCTCCACTACACTACCTTATATACATATACACATATGCAAATGTGCGTGTGGGTTCAATTTTATATGAACATATATATATATATATATATATATAATTTTCCAATAGGTCATTAAACTATGGTGGAATGGGAGTGGTCTTTGGACATGAAATTCTACATGCCTTTGACAACACCGGTAAGTTCCATTAAAAAGTGTTTGCTAACTACACGTTCTTTGTAATTTATAAATGTGCAATGTAATCTAATTGCTGCACAAGCATTTTAGATGATGGAAAATGAACCGAAAGATGAAATTACTAATATTTAAGCAGATAAGAAGGTTTGCTTGATTCCTTCATCATTGGTCGAGATTGAGCATTTCGTATTTTTACAGTTCTTCCTCTGTAATGTTATCTATGCCCATATTAACACATGTTGCCATCTGAAAGTAAGAAAAATAACAATAACTATTTGTATATTTGGCCAAATATAACCGACTGACTTTATGCCTAGGTTGAACGGTGCGTGCCTTACCAAAACGAGGCAAAATGTATTTTCAATTAAAAACATCTGGAATAATGGTGAAGTGTGACGTAATGAAATTCACTAATTTTGTTTTTAAGACTGCAGTCATATCCAAAAGCCACGTTCACCATCACCAATGGCTTCACATGCGAGTCACGCAGCGTCATCTATACCATAGTGTGCACACGTTGTAGTAAAACATATATTTGTCAGAAGGTAAACAATATGGGGACAAATTCTGCCAGCTCCTCATTGACATCTTCTGGTTGGAATCCACAGCAGTTGCAATTCACTTCACTGGCCCGGTCCACCATGGTCCTATGGACATACAGGTTACTGCGATCAGATCCTGCTCCTCTGGCACGGCTAGTCGAGTCCAGCTTGAACAACGCCTCATTTATCGTTTGGGGTTCCTCAAATCAGAGGGTCTTAACAGCCAGCAATTCCTTGTCCGAGGTTACATTTTCCACAATTTTTCTAAGATCCCCTGTCATTGTTTGTTGTTGTTCTTGTTGTGTAAAACTCCTCCTTCCCCCCCCCCCCCCCCCCCAACACCATTTTTATGTCGTCATCTCATCTATTTTTTTCAACTTCTACCACCTCTCTAGCTCATTAGTTTTATATTTGGGTTGTTTCTCGTTTCCCTTCGCAACATCTCAATATATATATATATATACTTACTAGCTGTAAGTACGCGGCATGTCCGGAATTTCCTAGTAACTGTTTAGGAAACTTAGGAAATAAAAAAATCAAACTATAAAATTTTGATATTCGAGTGAAAATGAATTTTCATTTAAGTTAGTGACCACTGCTTTAAGTGAATATCCTCGTGTAATGTTTACAGTAATTGCAAATACAAGCCGCACATAATACTGTTATTCCTTACGGTTCCAACTGAAGAGTGATTTCATTCTGCTTCCGAGTTTTAGTAAGAAACAAATTAATAAGGCACATTTTCCCTTTCTGACCTGGCGCACCAAGAAAGAATAGTCAAACTCATACTTTATTTACGTGTTTACTACTGTTTTTCGTAGCACGTTCTGTTCAAACAAACATATATACATTGTTGATTGTAGAAAAAAAAAAAAAAACGCGATTATGATTTTCTGTGATACATACATCTAAAATAAAAGACGTAGTGATTGTGTTGCACTGCATTTTTTTTTGTACATAAAAGTTTCTCTTTTCAACGAGACGCGACCCATTCAACCTAGACACACGGATGACGTCGGTTAAATTAGGACACATGTCCAAATAAAGTAGACCTTTCATTCTGGTGTATTGTTTAGCTTTGCGGTAATTTAAAAAAAAAAAATTTGCTTCGTTATGGCGCTTTTTGGGCGATGCGCGCCAGTCTCAACTTAGACACACGGACCCCAATAAGGCGCATGTTCAAATAAAAAAGACTTTGCGGCCTGTTTCATGGAACAATATTAATGATGCAAATCATATCTTGTTATTTCGAATATACAATTAAAATCCGCCTGTTAAAATTAATTATAAAAAATGTGAGTATTAAAAAAAAAAAACAGAAATGCCACATACAACTTAACTTTTCTTTTAATTTTCACTTAATGTTTTAGTGTAATTCTTCTTAGTAACTGTTTAGGTGGCGTCTTGTAGAGTCACAACAAAATGCTTCCACTTTGTTCAGTCGGCGGCCATCCTTTGTACAGTGCCGCATCTCTGGTTCATTCTTTGTATCTCACCCTCCACAGTTCTCCATCAAGTTGGTTTTGGTTGGCCACTCTTTGGCTTTCATTTGGGGGTCCAAAGCACAGCTGTTCTTGCAATGGCATCAGGGTCCCTTCTGAGGACGTGGAAAACCGAACTCCAGCGTCTGCCAGCCATGATGGTGTGCGTGTCCTGTTGGGTACTCCGAATAAGTAGTTCTTAGTTCGTGATCGTATTCGACCAAAATATTCGGTGAATTTTCCTTAGGCAGATTGTGAGGAAAGAGGATAGTTTCGACATTTCTTTCTCTGTTACTCTCTAGCGGAACGCACCACAGAGAAGCACAGAAGGTACACAGCTCTCATATAATGTTAATTTGGTGTTTGTGCTGTACTGGGAAGACTGCCAGATGTTGTTGAGGCTAGCAACGGCTGTTCTCGCTTTATTCATTCTGTTATTGGTGTCTTTGCTTGTTCCGCCTTCTGGTGTTACTATGCATCCTAAGTATGTAAATGTGAAAGTATAATTAAACAGTTTTAATTGCGCTGTAAAATAATAACAATTGGCGTAGTAGAACTCCATTTATCCGAACCCCAATTATCCGAACATCCAATTATCCGAACACTTTTTCCAGAAAAAAAAATCAGGCGCCACCAGTCACGTTAGACACTACATTTCTTAATCTTTTGATGCGGCAAGCTTCAAATGTGTGCGAACAATTTGTAGAGGATGAGATGGGCTAATGGTCGGTTGCTTACGTACAAGAAGTCAGTTAGATCATAAAGTCAGTTAATATCTGGTTTACCAATCCAGTGTACGTGTGCGTTCTAGGCAGAGCACTGGCTAAACAGACAGTTCAACTTAAAATAATTGTGTCTGCTACTACAGCAGAATAATTTTGGTGTACACGTATTTCTCTGTGCGATATGGCATCTTCCAGTAAGCCTAAAGCATATAAAAGGAACTGCAATGTTTTGTCAATTGAAACGAAAACAGAAATTATCAAGAGACTAGGAAAAGGTGAAACTGTGTCTTCACTTGCGAGGATTTTCAATGTTGGGAAAGCTACCGTCTCTGACATCAAAAGTAAAAAGGATAAAATTATGAGTTTTGCATCGAAATTTGATAGTGAAAATGGGTCGAAGAAACGTAAAACCATGAGAAATGCGAAAGATTTGAAATTGGAAGAGGCTTTGTATATATCGTTTGTGCAAAGAAGAAGCAAAGGGGAACCTATCTCTGGCTCTCTATTGTGTGAAAAGGCACTTCAGTTCAACAATCAACTTGACGGTCCTCCTGACTTTAAGGCTAGCTAGGGATGGTTAAGAAACTTTAAATCTCGTCATGGCATACGAGAATTGGAGATTCTAGGGGAATCTTTATCTAGCGATGCAACTGCCTCTGAAAATTTTAAAGAAACATTCTTGGCTTTTTTGGAAGAAAAAGGTTATTCACTCAATGATGTGTATAATGCCGATGAGACTGGCTCATACCGGAAATCATTGCCTCAAAAATCACTTGCATCTCAGCTCGAAGCAGCTGCCCCTGGGTTTAAAAAGTGCAAAGAGAGAGTAACAATTTTGGTAGCCGCGAATGCCAGTAGAAGTCATCGTTTACCGGTGCTAATGATTGGCAAAGCCAAAAAAAACCACGTTGTTTAAATAATGTGACATGTCTCCCATTGTGCTACAAAGCACAGAAGAGTGCTTGGATGAATAGTGAAATATTTCTTGATTGGTATACAAATCAGTTCATCCCAAATGTGAAGAGGTTGAGAGAACAAGAAAAGAAAACTGGAAAAGTAATTCTTCTACTGGACAATGCACCATCTCATCCAGAGATGGATACATTGAATGCAGTTGATGCAAATTTTAAAGTAATTTTTCTACCTCCAAATGTAACAGCATTGATTCAACCAATGGATCAGGGTGTTATAGTAAAGCTTAAAAAGATGTACAAGAAGAAAGTCCTGCGTCGTTTATTGTTGGCTGAAGATGAAGAAAGTGTGGTTGCGTTTTCCAAAAAGCTTAATCTCAAAGACTGCTGCTATATGTTAGCTGATGCTTGGACCAACCTGTAACAAGATAATCTCAACAAGGCTTGGAATAGATTGCTTGGGTAAAAAGGAGGAAATGAAACTACTGCAGTGGACACAAATGATGATTGTATAAATGAAGTTGTGGAACTGTTTCAAGCAATGCCCGGATTTTCGGACTGTGAGAAATATGATGCACACATGTGGCTAAAAGATGATAATGATTCTGGTTTTCAGTTTTTGAATGACGAAGAAATTTTGTCTTTTGTGCAAGAAGAAAATCAAATACATGTAGTGACCGATGATGAAGACTCCTCAGAAGTACATGATGTACTTGTAGATTATGAAGAAAACCCAAAACGTCGACCAAGTCCTGAAGAGGCCTTTATAGCACTAGAAACAGCGATGGCTTGGTACGAGCATGAAGATGACAGCTGCCCTACACAGCTTCTGCTGTTGAAGAGAATGCGGGACTTAACAGCCAAAAGGAGACTATCCAGTTTGGTGCAAAAGATGATTCCTCATTATTTTAAATAGTGGGCTACATCTGTGCAAGTCCATATATACGTAAGTTGCGCCTGGTTTTGAATCGTTTGTAATGTTATTTTGAAAACATTTCTCTTTCTTAACAAAAAAATAATTAATACAAGTAGTACATGCACTGCAGTGTAATGAAAGATTTTAGTGATACAGTGATCTAATACAGTGTGGGTATTATTATTACAGTACAAGTAAATATGTTTTATAGTGTATTTTCCTTGTGATGGTTAATTATTTTTAGTAATATGTGTACATGTACTCGATACATTATGTAATCCAATTATCCGAACATTTGATTATCCGAACGATGCTCGGACCCAAGGGGTTCGGATAAATGGAGTTCTACTGTATTTGCAAAAAAAAAATTAACAAATACATTTTTATTATTCTGATTATTTCCCTTGATTCGGCCTTTTAAAAACAAACCATAACTTGAATATTCCGTGGTCAGTCAAAATTTCTGGATGTGTCTCCAGCGATGTAATGCTCTAAGGCAAAAATTCACAGATTTCACTTTTGTATTTATGGCACCACTTTATTCTTGTTTTTTCTTATTTACCAAAACGGTAAAAACCAAATTATTTTACAATTTAAATTAACGTGAATCTGTTTTGAAAAATGCTTTAAAATGTAAAAAATAGTACTCTAAATCTAGTCAAATTTTCATTCACATTAAACACGCAGTCGATGATGCTTATTTCGAATGTTGATCAACACGGAACATTCACTGGTTTTAATATATATATATATATATATATATATATATATATATATATATATATATATATATATATATATATATATATATATATATATATATGTGTGTGTGTGTGTGTGTGTGTGTGTATGTATGGATGGATAGATAGATAGATAGATAGATAGATAGATAGATAGATAGATAGATAGATAGATAGATAGATAGATAGATAGATAGATAGATAGATAGATAGATAGATAGATAGATAGATAGATAGATTGATTGATTGATTGATTGATTGATTGATTGATTTTACACACGGAGATGTCAGCCAATGTTTGTATCCTAACAACTCTATATTTGATAGCTACAAGGAGGCGAAACTATTTAAACAAGCTGGCTAAACCGTGCCATCTAACTAGAACGATGACTGTATAACAGTGCCTACGAAAGTAACCTCCATAAAGTAGTAAAGACTACAGTGTAACTTTTTTACAAGCTCTTTACAAAATTATAACATTATTACGTACTAGGCTAACATAAAAGACGACATCGGTTTTCACAATACCCATAATAATTCATCATATTAATATATCACCACCAACAATAGCAAGGCTCATCTGCTAGAGGTACGACCACACTACACCAGCTGACACAAACTCACCATAACACCGGCAACAGGTACTGACCCTCTTTAATGAAAACTGTACACACACAAAACAATACGCATGACAATGCAATGAAGGATGCCTAACAACTTGCCAGAACACTGTAGCACAACATAATCTCACAATGCCATAAACAAGACACAATCAGTGGCTACACTATAATCATCGCTCACAGGCGACCTTCATTCCTGAAAAAACGACGCAATACATAACTGCGCTAATATTATCATAAGTTGTATAACTGGTGTCACATAAAACACTTCTCATATTTTTTTCCCTAACATAAACGTCTCGTGAGGACTATTGATCCACTTCTATTGTCTTAAGTTCGGAAGATAGTTGCGGGAATCTAAATGTTCCTTTAATCACTTCATCTTCTTTAAGCTACCAGATGTTGCCTTCTCATACGTCCTCAGCAACCTTATTTTGAGGTTTTACTCTCTTCAATCGAACGAGCCGAAACCTACCTTCAGATAGATGTCTCTATAAGATTGCAGAGCTTATTTTCATTTGTTATGACCTAGGGGTCAGAGTGGCTAAGAGGTATGGCGCCCGCCTCGAATTCTATAGGTACTGGGTTCGATTCCCAGTTGAGGGAATATAATTTATGGAATTTTGTTTTAGAACCAGTGGTTCTAATGATGTCACACTCCCCCTGGTCTCATGGGTAGTGAGATCGGATACATTCTCGGATAAGGGCGAAGAAATAGGAAGTCCCGTGTGCAAGGTGTGCACGTCAAAAATGCCGCGGCAGTTAGAATTCGTAAACTGTAGGCCATAAGGACTGCCCTGGCGAAATTGAAAAATTAAAATCCTACCCACCAAAAATATTTATAGAAAGTATTATTCCTATATACACACATTAGGATTCTCGCCGTTGCTACGTAGCTCGTGCACTGTGCTGAGATCTTCCTTGTGTGACCTAAGGGAGGAGATCGAAGCTCTGATGAAATTGTCCGAGTGCGATGAAGTTAATCCTTAAACAAACCAAAGCAATGACCCACAGAAAATAATATATTGTACTTTTGGTCACACACACTCTCTCTTTTTCACTCTCTCTCTCTTTTTCACTCTCTCTCTTTGTCACTCTCTCTGTCTCTGTCTCTCTCTTTCTCTTTCTTTCTTTCTTTCTATTTCTCATCTACGTTATCCGACTCGCCACAAGAAGGAATCAAACAAGTCTATCATCTGGTTAAATCCATTTCAAAAGTCAAGATAAAAGATCGTCTCCATGGTAAACGTTTTCTTCATCTCTATTGTCTGCCAGGTTACAAATACAACAAAGAGGGAATACAGGGAGTCTGGTGGAGCAACGAAACAGTGACCGAGTTCCAGAAGCGTCATCAGTGTCTGATAGATCAGTACAGCAACTTTTTCTATGAGAAAGCTGACGAATATGTATGTTATACTTGATATTTCTGGTTACTGTAAATATAAGTAGTGAAATTAGAGATTTTTATATTGGACTTTCGTGTGGGCTACATTATTCAATTTCCTCTTCTTTTTCGTTTCCTTCCTCTATTTCCTTCTTTTCATATTCTTCTTCTTCAGCATTCTGGTGATGGCCACACATACAACTGTCACGGGTTGCTATCTGTTGTGGTGCGCTGTTTGAATATATTGTGTGTTCGTTTATTATTATTTCAGGTAAATTGCTACCCCTGTCCACAGTTAATGTATATGTTGATTCTGTTAATGTATATTTGATTGCTCCGGCGGTTGCTCATAATAATGCTCGTTACCCCGTTACATCCCGGGTGAAATCTCTCAACTTTTATAGTTTTGTTCCATACTTCACAACACACATGCAGGTTCTTTAATTAACTGACCAATGAGGAACTAAAACAGTCTTCTTTTGAAACGAATTCGACATCTTTTAATAACTTACATTCCTTGTTTAAATGTGTATATACATAAATGACAAATTTAAAAATCAATTATGGTTAACGGTTTAAAAATGAATAATTCTTTTAAAAAAAGTAATTATCACAGGGTGATGTCATGGTTTTCGAAAAATAGTTCACTTGGCAGCTTTTAAGTTTGTAGTTAGCTGCCAATAGTTTGATGGTTTCTGCTCCCGCTGATGTTTGGTTTTTTGCAGATAGATGACTGGTTCACTCTCGTCACTGGTAAATTCTGAAAGTTGATACACGTTCCAGGAAGTATTAGAGAGTAATCACAAAGCTGGTCCAGTGTCCCTAAGACGCGCCTGATGATGGTGTCTAGCGTCGACTTCACGCCACTTATTTTCTCACTTGTTTCAGAGATAGTACCCTCAATTGGTACCACCGACTAGTGTCACAAAATAAGAGAACAAATACCCTCTTGAGTATTGAGTTTTCCTGAAACACACTCATGTCCCCCCCCCCCCCTCTTTTCATTCCACCATCCCATCTACTTTAGAATTTTACCCTCTCTGAGAATTAATCTTAATCCCAGTGAGCGGAACACTTTCATTACATTTAGACTGAATAAGTTTACATTTATCTCAACATTGGTTGAAAAGTTTAACAATGTAATAATTGTGTACATCATTTCTCTCATCATTCACTCCCTACTCCATATTGAACTTGGGACGACCTCTGCTTTTGGTTCTATTTTAGAAACTCGCATAAAGCAGTCACCAGCCCGTGCAGTAGTGGTTCATGAAATTATCATTCTATATGCTGAGGTTGCCATCCTCGTTTGACTTGGACATTCACTAGCAATTTTTACATAATAATATTCACGTGTCAATAAATACATATTATTTCCCGTGTTAGCAATGCAAAATATAGAATTATAAACGGAAAGCTTATCCAACATCTCTTTTGCGAATACAAACTGGCTTCTGGCTCGAATAAATAATTAAGGCAACTTGTTTAAGATGCCTCTTCCACGTGTTCTTGGTTGTTGCTTTACAATAAGTTCCCACTCTTACCTCGTGTTCAGATTTTTAAGATACCGGTTTTCTGTGTTAATAAAAGTAGAGTTTTCTTGGGATATAAGTCCTCAAGATGCTCAAACAAGGTCCGGTCCGATAAATGGAATTCTGATCCTATTCTTTACTCTGGCTGTCTTGCTGGTCTCTTGACGAGTTGAATTTTACAATGTTTTACCCCAGCGAAAGTGTCAGATAGCATTACAACTTTCGTCGCACGCAAGTTGTTGTTTACTATTAGACCAGGCTCTATTCAGAAATGTTGTTATATGTACATATCGAATGCCGACCACTCGTTTCAATCATGCGTGGTTTGACTGGGTCTATTTTAAAAAATTTCCTCATAGGAAAACTCTGCGTGTTTTTTAAACGGTCACTTTCCAAATATGGAATGGTTATATCCGCCGATTCGCGAAATATGATTGCAATTACAACTCCATACATTATTACGAATAATGTCTGTGTAACAAATCTGTCAGGAAGCTACTACAACATGTCGGTCGTCTTCAGGTGCGTGCCTGCACTTTGTCACGACCTTGATAATTTACTACCCTGTACCTTTGCAAAAAAAAAAAAAACATTCGTCGTGTGGCCAGCTTGGTTATGTTCTCTCCACGATAGAAATTAGGGAATCACATTAGCCCTATCAGCGCTAAATAAACTTGCTGGGGCGTATGTCGTGTTAATCTGGTGGGCCCAATGTTTGGTACACGAGAATTTTACCAATATGACTGTCATTTAAGACTGCATCATCCGCCTACTCTTTCAGCAAGGGTGAACAGGAAAACAGACAAGACGAATTATTACAGGAAGAAGTGTAAAAAATGATTCTAAAATAACAATACTGCCAGAAGGGAAATGGAGCGAACCCAACTATGTGACAACATTTTGCATTCTCCAATTTCTAGTTGTGTCTTTTATATTATGATGTCCTCTGTTCTAAGGTGTCATCTGTCCTAAGGTGTCTTCAATGTTATGATTTCCACTATTCTATTGTGTTCTCTAAATTATGATGTCCTCCATTCGATAGTGTCTTTTATTCTATTGCGTCTTCTATTCTACAGTGTCGTCTAAACTACAGTGTCCTCTATTATTCGGTGACTTCTATACTACAGTGTCCTCTATTAAACAATGTCCTCTATACTACGGTGTCCTCTATTATACAATGTCCTCTATACTACAGTGTCCTCTATTATACAATGTTCTCTATACTACAGTGTCCTCTATACTACAGTGCCCTCTATTATACAATGTCCTCTATACTATGGTGTCCTCTATTATACAGTGTCCATATATACTACAGTGTCCTTTATACTACAGTATCCTCTATTATAAAGTGTCCTATATACTCCATTGTTCTCTATTATTATATGTCCTCTATACTACAGTGTCCTCTATTCTACAGTGTCATCTATTATAAAGTGTTGTATATACTACATTGTTCTCTACATTACAGTGTCCTAAATACTACAGTGTCCTTTACACTACAGTATACTCTATTATAAAGTGTCTTATATACTACATTGTCCTCTACACTACAGTGTCCTATATACTACAGTGTAATCTGTGCTACAGTGTCCTCTATTCTACAGTGTCATCTATACTACAGTGGCCTATATACTACAGTGTCCTCTATACTACAGCGCCCTATATACTACAGTGTCCTCTATTATTCTATGTCCTATATACTAGAGTGTCCTCTATTATACAGTGTCCTCTTTACTACAGTGTCCTCTACACTACATCAACCTATATACTACAGTGTCACATATACTACAGTGCCTTAAATACCACAATGTACTATATTATTCTGTATCCTATATACAACAGTGTCCTCTATACTACGGTGTCATCAATACTACAATGTCTTGTATTCTACAGTGTCCTCTGTACTACAGTGTCCTATATACCACAATGTCCTCTATTATTATGTGTCCTATATACTACAGTGTCCTCTATACTACAGTGTCCAATATACTACAGTGTTCTCTATTCTACAGTGCCCTCTATACTACAGTTTCCTCTGTACTACAATGTCCTGTATTCTACAGTGCCCTTTATACTACAGTGTCCTCTGTACTACAGTGTCCTCTATTCTACAATGTCCTCTATACTACAGTATCCTCTATACTTCTTCTTCCGTCCTTAGCCACCGACCGTCAAAGCAGTCAGTGGCCATCACGCCTAGTGGCGTCTTAGGGAGACAGCAGATAGGTTTTCTTTGCCATTGTTTCCCATCACGCCTATTGGCGTCTTTAGGGCAACGGCAAATCAATCCATTTGCTGTTGTTTCCGTAATCGAAGTGACTGGCAAACGGGTGATCAGCCCGTTGGTATCCTCTATACTACAGTGTCCTATATACTACAATGTCCTCTATTAATCTGTGTCCTATGTACTACAGTGCCCTCTATTCTACAGTGTCCTCTATACTGCAGTGTCCTCTATACTACATTGTCCTCTATACTACAGTGCCCTCTTTTCTACAGTGTCTTCTATACTACAGTGCCCTCTATACTACAGTGCCCCCAAAACTACAGTGCCCTCTATACTACAGTGCCCTCTATACTACAGTGCCCTCTATACTACATTGTCCTGTATACTACTGTGCCCCCTATTCTACAGTGTCCTCTATACTACAGTGTCCTATGTACTACAATATTTTCTATTAGTCTGTGTCCTATATACTACAGTGCCCTGTATTCTACAGTGCCCTCTATACTACAGTGTCCTTTATACTGCAGTGCCCTCTATACTACAGTGCCCTCTATACTACAGTGTCCTCTATACTAAATTGTCCTCTATACTACATTGTCCTCTATACTACAGTGCCCTCTATACTACAGTGTCCTCTATACTACAGTGTCCTCTATACTACATTGTCATCTATACTACAGTGCCCTCTATTCTACAGTGCCCTCTATACTACAGTGTCCTATTTTCTACAGTGTCCTCTAGTCTTTAGTGTCCTCTTGTCTACCGTGTCTTCTATTCTACATTACTTATGTTTTGATGTAATTATTTATGTATTGTCAACATTCTGGTCTTCTATCTCTAGTACTCATTATTATTACGTTTTGGTAGTTTCTTGCTCAGTTTCGTTTCTTAGCTTCTCAGTATCTAATGTTTGCATCCAGAATTGTCAGCTATTTCATCTGCTTGTGGCACGTTCTCACTTCGGCAGACGTGCTAGGATTTAGCCGCCTTGAGAGAAGTAGCCAGTTTTTAAATTTCATTTTATTTCGATTTTCATGTGTCCTAAATAACTCTCATTCTCTTTCCTGTCCATAACGAAGGCCTTGTGGCCGCAACGTTGGTTATTTTACTTGTCTGTTGTCCTCGTAAAACGAATCACCTTTTTTTTCAATTTTTTTTTATACCCAGCGCTCTATTCTACTGTGTACTCTATACTACAATGTCGTGTATTTTACGTTGTCTTCTATTACGAGGGGCGTTCAGAAAGTAATGCACCACATCGTTTTTCTCAGGAGCTGTTTATTCAAAAAGCATGAAATTTATACACAATATACATGGATATGTCATGTAAACATCGGTATTATTCAAAATAATCCCCATCAACTTGTACGGCTTTATGCCAGCGCGAAACAAGTGCATGTATTCCTAGCCTGTACCAGATTTTATCTTGATTATGTAGCCATTTCTTCGCTGCATGAATCACTCCTTCATCATCTTCAAACCTTGTCCCACGGAGTGCATCTTTAAGTGGAACAAATAGATGAAAATCAGATGGTGCCAAATCGGGACTATAGGGTGGATAGGATAGTACAGTCCAACCCAATTTGGTGATTGCTTCCCGTGTTGCCACACTTGTGTAAGGGCACGCATTGTCGTGAAGGAGAAGCAGGTCTGCTGGATTCTTGTGCGGCCGAACTCTGCGAAAACGTTGATTGAGTTTTTTCAATGTCTTAATGTAAGCTTTCGAATTGATTGTCTCTCCTCTTGGCATAACGTCCACAAGAATCACAAATTCAATGTCCCAAAAGACAGTGATCATGATCTTTCCAGCTGAAGGAATTGTCTTGAATTTCTTTCTTCTTGGTGATTGCGGTTGATGCCACTCCATTGACTGTCTTTTTGTCTCAGGTTCAAAATGATGTGCCGAGGTTTCGTCACCTGTAACGATCTTAGCCAAAACGTTCTCTCCATCAGCATTGAAACGCTCCACCAATTCAGAAGAAATTGCTTTCCTTTGCAATCGGTGGTCATTTGTGAGACTTCGAGGAACCCATCTTGCGCAGACCTTAGAAAATCCGAGAGTTTTTATAACTGCATTTGCACTACCAATGCTGACTGACAGCTGTAAGGCCAATTTTTGAGTTGATTCGCCTATCAGTTAGAATATTGCCCTCTGCGCATTTCAACATTTCTGCGTTGGTGGCTGTGGCAGGACGTCCACAGCGCGGCCGATCAAGCAGCTCCGTATCTCCACTTCCTGATTCTTTGATTCTCTGAACCCAGCGACTGACTGTACTCCTGTCGACTGCAAAACTTCCATACACATCACATAGACGCTTGTGAATATTCACAACAGTTTCCATCTCTGCAACGAGAAATTCTATCACAATTCGCTGTTGATAACGCAAGTTGCTAACACGCTCCATTTCAACGGTTTAGGGCAGCCGTATTATTTGGCCGGTTGCGGTGCAATTTAGTGCACACAATTAGCCCATGCCATATTTGAGGTGTGCAAAATTTCATGCTTCTATCTTCATTATTAGCTGAGAAAAACGATGTGGTGCATTACTTTCTGAACGCCCCTCGTATATTGTGTACTTTTTTATAATGCTGTCTTCTATTGTATGGTGTGCTCTATTCTACAGACATTTAACATGATCGCAATTGTTAGCAATCCGTCGCCTTGTACGACATGCAGTTTATATACACTCCCATTATATATACATCATCATGATCACCCTTCAGTGTCCCAGGGAGCATAGGCCTTCAACAAACGTATGCCACAACTTCCTGTTCCTTGCCCTCAGCTCAAACTCTCCCCATGTCTTCTTCATGTTCTTTATGTCTGCCTCAGTTCTCTTCTCCATGTTCTTTATGTCTGCACCAATTCTCTTCTTTATGTCTGCCTCCAATTCTCTTCTTCATGTTATTAATGCTTGCCACCAGTTCTTTTCTCCATGTGCTACTGTGTGTTACCGGGGCGTGACAGAGGAGCTAAGAATAGTAACAATGCAACCTATCATGCAATCGTCGTTAGAGGTTGGTCATAGAGCCGGTTACTCCACCCTGTTCAAATGTTCTTAAAACTACAACAAATAATGCGCCTGCAATCCTAAGTATCTTTTTCAGTCATTAATGACTATACAAACGCGCCTTCGAATGAATGTCTCCGTGGGCACGAGGTTGGTCGTTAGGAAAATGAGGTCAAGCTGTTGCCCATGCAGCATGCCTCTGCTGGTCGATCCAGCGATTGGCGAATTCTGTTTCGCAATGATTGGAAGAGCCGACATCGACGGATCAAAAAGCAACGTCGCTATGAACGCTTGACTGCCACACGCCGGTTTCCCTGCGGTAACTTTACTGACACCTGTTGATTAAAACTCTTAAAGTCAAAAGGGTCGATAGGCCACGCTTTCACGGTCTGTATTCGTAACTGAAAATCATGATCACGGAAGGTTGTGCCCGTTTGCTCTACGAGAGATTCTGTCCTCGCTGAGCTCGCCTTTGGACATTTGCGTTATCTTTAGACAGTTGTGAAAATAGACATGAATAATTGCGTAATCAAAACGTTTATCGGCTCAGATGATCTGGACAAGAAAGAGGTGACTCCAATTAACGATAAATAGAACTAACTTTACCAAATTTATTAGATTTGGTTTGGTTTGGTTATAAGGACTTTCTTCATTGCACACGGACAACACCATCAGACCTCTGATCTTCTCCCCTAGATCAAACAAGGAGCATCTCAGCACAGTGCACGAACTCCCTAGCACCGGCGAGGTTCCCAGTGTGTGTATACAGGAATTATACTGTCTATAAATATTTGTGTGACGGGTAAGTTTTCCTAATGTCCCTACTATATTCGACATTTAATATTTAAATTATTTGAGGTCTTACATTCAATGATTAACTTATTTCAATTACACATCGTTTATCTCCAGGTAAATGGAGAGGCGACTTTGGGTGAGAACATCGCTGACAATGGCGGAATAAAATTGGCATACAGGGTGGGTATTTAATTTAAGTTCTACACAAACAGTTACCTCTAGACTTTACTGTGTCGGACTGATTATCTAAAAGTTAATATCATAGCAACATCAGGACACAGGTAGCAGTGATACGCCATAACTGTCGAGTTAATCACCATATTTTAATATGTCTATAACTTGTCACAATAACAAATTAATAATGTGCGGCAAAAACTACAAATGGAACTCTAGACAATTTGGTTTACCTCTAGCAAAACTGCTCCTATAAATAACACAGAGAAAACACCTCAAACAAATCTCGTCACGCTGCTACAATACAAAATAACCCATGGCTTGACAAATTAACATCTTTTTGCAATACATCATTGGCAGCTACTCAACACTACATTTAATCTGGCGTCTCAAGAACAACGTAATTACGCCATTTCACTTTCTATTTCACTCAGCATGATTAGGAAAGGTACAAACCCACCAATTCCTTTTATTCTTACTTCGACAGGAATAAACCTAAGACCAATGCCGAAAAGGGCATACATTACTCAAGCATTATATTACTCAGACAGATAAAGCGGCCCGCCAAGAAATTAAAGACCGTGTCTTAGAAAGCGACATAAGAGGGGAAATATATTTCGACTTCGTATCTGAAATAGACGTTGTGTGTACTTTAGAAAGAAGGAGAAACACTGCCGGGTCCTGATGGAGAACAGTCAGTAGCCCCGTATGAAACAGCTCGACGAAACAGACATTATGAATGTGGAGAAAGATTTAAACACCAGTATACAGCACGCTGTTGTGCCGGAGGACTGGCAACACAGTAACGTTACGGCCACTTCCTAAACCTGGTAAAGACTCCACACTTCTCAGCAGCTTTAGAATTATCACAATGCAGAATGTCTACGGTAAACTATAGGAAAGACAACAGCGCGGAAAACTGAGTCACATCGAAAATGCAAAGATCGATCCTACCTGATACTCTCTGAAGCTTTAGTCCCATGACAGTAATATGGGGTAACGCTGGAAATTTTACTTATGATATATACGAGGGTTTCCTTGATAAACGAGGAACGGTTGCTGCAGCAATTGACATAGAGGATGTGTCATAGGTTGCTTCCCCTTAGCTCTGCAGTAGTGGTCCAACAATGGGCAAAACTCAAGAGTAATTGATGTGTGTCCTCAAAGGTGTCTACCTTCGCAAAAGATTACTCTTGGCAGAGTTGTAGGTAGAAGGAGAATGATGCTGCTACTTCCAGGGAGTCTTCACAAGATATTCAGAAAAGCGAGAACAATGCTGCATTGGCTGAGCACGTTAACTCTAGTACCTACCATCAACTTTTGTAAAGGATAGGGTTATCTTATAGTTCGTTAGCTCGTTCAAGCCCCCAGCTCAGTTAATTCAGCAAATTCCTCTTATTATTATAGAGCTCTGTTTATGTGTATCTAAGAAATTGTCTAAGACATACGGATGTAGTACATTCAAAATGATTAAATCAACTTTAGATTTAACTTTATACAAGTAACAATGTTAATAATTAATAATGTTTTAACAGTTTTACAAAATGAATATTTATTACACAAAAAATGCATATCATCAATGATTTTATGGAGGTTTATATAATAGGTCACTTGGCATCTTTTATTTGACTACTTAGCTGCCAATGAGGTTTCTGCTCCCGCTGATGTTTAGTTCTTTGTAGATGGAGGACTGGATCACTCACGTCTCTGGTCAAAGGTGTAGGGCACAGCACACTCACTGAAGTGTCAGAGAGTGTCTTCGAAGCTGGTCCCGCGTTTTTAAGACCCGTCTGATAATGGTGTCTAGCGTTGACTTCAGGCCACTTATACCCTCACTTGTTCTAGAGATAATATCCTCAACTGGTACCACCAACTAGTATTACAAAATAAGAGAAAGAAATACCATATGAGTATTGTGTTTCCTGGCACATACTTATGAGCCCACTCTTTTCATTTGACCATCCTATCTACTTCAGAAATGTTACCCTCGCCGAGAATTAACAGTAATCCCAGTGAGCGGAAATCTTTCTTTACTTGTAAATTGAATAGATGTGTATTTAACTTTACATTGGTTGAAAAGGTTAATAATATAAATTGAATATGTTTCCCTTTATATCTACCATGTTTGGAAATGTTAAGAATATAGATTGAATATGTTTACACTTACATCTACACTGGTTGAAAATGTTAATAATATAGATTATGTACATCATTTCTTTGATCATTCACATCCTGCTCCATATGGAACTTCTGACTACCTTTGCTTTTGGTTCTGTGCAAGAAACTCGCAATAAAGCAGTAACCAGCGCTAGCAGTGGTGATTCATGAAATCATCATTCTATATGCGGAGGTTGCCAGCCTCAGATGACAAGGAAATTCACTAGCAATATTTTAATATATTAATATTCACATATCTCTATGTACATATTAGTTCACATGTTAATAATGCAAAATAAAGTGTACAACTTACACCAATCTGTAGGATCACAGATTGCTGGCTCAGAGAAATAGTTTAAGGCAGCTTGACGATGCCTCGTCTTGGATGTTGTTATTTTAGCTAAACGCTCCCACTTTTGACTTTGTGTTACAGTTTCCCCAGATATTGATTTTCCGTGTTAAAATGATTGAGTTTTCCCTGGCTCTAAGTCCTTAATATGCTCCAACAAGGTCCGGTCTGGTACTATTCTTAACTCTGGCAAGGTCTATTTGTCTTCTTGGCGCGAGGTGAATTTGTACAGTATTCTTAACCGACTAAAGTGTCAGGTTATATTACACTTCGCTCCCCTGCAGTAATTTGTCACGATTTAGGCTTGGACCAGTCAAGAGTTGTGTTCTTCCAGTTTTTCGAATGCCTTCCAATCGTTTAAAAACCTGTGTGTTTTGGTGGGGTAATTCAAAATATTTTCACTAGGAAATTAATGTGCGTTAATGCAAACGTCATGTCTTCCAAATATGGATGTAAGATTTCCGTACCATTCTCGTCAATAATTACATACACATACCTACTTCTGCCGGGAACTATTACAACATCTCCGCTCAAGTATGTCCGACTGATAATTATCGCACCATATTTGTGCAAACACCGACCTTCGTGTACAGATCTGGGTGCGGCCAAGAATTGGAACACGAGAATTTGATTAACATGACTGTCGGTCAATATTGCATCACCTGTTCACTCTCTCAGCAGGGATGGCCAGGTAAACATACAAGACGAATTATCACTGAAGGGAGTGTACAATTGATATGAAAGAAGCTACTATCTGCTTGATAGCAGAGAAAGAAAAGTGTGGACCATTAGAAATTGGTACGGAATCAGTACTCACAATTAATATAACTGAATACGGCCTGAGAGGACAAGAGAGCAACCCAATATTTACGTGACAGGATGCTTATAACAGTGTGAACTGAAACTTTAATGAACAATAATGGCTTGCGACAGAAAAGTGAAAGGCAAGAAAAAGCGTAAATGCCTTGGAGTTATATTTGTTTGCGGACTATCACACAACCACCATGCAGAAATAAAGGAGATATCTGGCAGCCCAAAAATAATGGCCGCAGCGCATCTGGAGGAGAGATTACTATTTCTTCTGTACCATCAGCTTGTCATAACGTTTATCGAGCTGGGGCAATGAACACATACGAAGTCAGTAATACGATGTGAACGTCTAGAACGCATTCATAATGAACGGGTTCGCATAGTCTTCGGCTGTATGCGAGATACCCGCATTGTGACACAGAGGTACATGCTTGGAGAGCTTTTGATTAGATCCAGATATGCGATGACCCATGACAAAACCTAATATAGAGTAACCACAGCCAAACATCACACCCTGCATGGAAACATGGCTATCGTACAAGGCGCAAGAATAAAAAAGAGCGATGTCATGGATGGCATAGCCAGAGGCAACGATCAAGCAGGTGACCAAAGTGAAAATATACTACTCGTCAAAAGTCAAGGGCCACTTAGAAAAACCTTGGTTGAAACCATAAAACAAATCTGATATAAACGTAATTGGTATCAGTTAAAACGGCATTTATTGAATACCAAATTGACATGTCAGGTAAAGAAATGGAAACACACATTCAAACGCAATGAAGCTGTGAAGTGTGTCACCCACTTTTTTAAAAGTCACACAATAGATATTGGACAAATAGACATTTCAAAATCGGGTATGACCACCGTTTGCAGCAAGGCATTCAAGACAGCGTAGACGCATCGAGTCCACAAGGGTCCGAAGAGTATCCTGAGGAACAGCTTGCCATTCCTGAAGCAGAAATGCAGTCAGCTGTGCAACATCCATTGGCAGGGGGTGATTTGTTGACAATCGTCGACCAAGGACATCCCAGAGGTGCTCAATTAGAGAAAGGTCAGGTGAATGAGCTGGCCACGCCATCCTGATGATCCCATGTTGCGGAATAAACTCATTCACCACACAAGCTCGATGGGGTCGAGCGCTATCCTCTTGGAGGATGGCATTACCACCTATGGTAAACAATTGGTCTCAAGATTTCGTTGTGGTAGCTTGGGCCGGTCAAGTTGCCTTGGATGATGTAGAGTGGGGTCCTGCCGTGTCTGTAGAAGCCTCCCCAGACCATTACAGAACCCCTACCTTAACGATCTACCTCTCGAATTGTGTCATCAGTAAATCGCTCTCCTGGTCGTCTCCAAACTCGAATCCTGCCATCACTGAATGACACAGTGAAGCGAGATTCATCAATGAAGAGAACTTGACTCCATTGTTGCCTTGTCCATCGGATGTGCTCGCGACACCAAGCAACACGGGCTCTGTGATGAGCAGGAGTAAGAAGGATTCTGACTGCAGGACGTCGAGCAGCCAGTCTAAATTCATGTAAACGTCTGCGAATGGTGCTTTGACTGACATTAACGTTTACAGTTTGTCTCAGCTGACATCTTAGAGTGGAACAAGTCACTGTTCGATGGCGCTGGGCTGACAACAAGAGGTACCGGTCATCATGTCTATTGGTGCATCTAGGGCAACCTGGCCGGTGGCGATCCTCTACACTTCCTGTGGCCTGAAATCTCTCCAAAATTCTTTGGATAGCAGAGAGTGACACTGCAATCCGTCTAGCAACCTCACGGACAGATAAACCACTTTCAACCCACGCTATAGCCCTCATTCTTTGTAAGGTGTCAAGACTTCTTCTCGGTGGCATGGTTTTTGCAAGTGATGAAACTACCCTAAGTCTGCTGATTGTAAAACAAATTAAGAGTGAACTCTGTTTACGAAAAGTCGCCATTGCACGTGGAATGTCAATCAGCACGATTACTTCACCCGTTTGGTTGTACGGAAGTTTGAAAAAACAGATTTAAAATGTGAATTTATGGTCAGCAAACCAAATTGCACGTGATCACCATGGTTGTCGGTGAGTTGTTTTTATGCTTAACGTGCATAGAGGACTGTCAGAGGAAGATATTGCACCCATTTTTACTAAAAACTTCCTTCATTTAATCATTCTATGCGCTTATATAAAAGTGTATTGAAAATAATAGGGTGGCCCTTGACTTTTGACGAGTAGTGTATATTCAACAGGGAAGAGTGGAGTAAGTTAGATGAGAACTGAGTTAACTACCAGTAAGTCATCATCACCCTTGGCAGAGACTGTAGAACGTGGGGCAATGGGAAAGCAGAACTGGGAATTAATTAGCTGATACCTGATCATACCAAGGATAATAATGACATTGTGTATACTGTGGAGTCTGTGATCTGTGATGAGAAATCAGATTATGACTTGATTTGTGTTGAACTACACGGCAGAATCATGGCCAAACATATCAGGGCTTACATGATAACAACTCCCAGCATGAGAACGGAGTTAGAGGCAGCTAATGTAGCCTTATGGTGGCTAACTTAAACTTCATTAACATAGGTAGCCATTGTGTCAGACTCAGTCCATGCTTTGGAAGGTTCAAAATCGTTGGCCACAGCATGAATGGAAAACATTCATAGAAGCTTCTAGTCTGCAGGAACTGGTGTGGATCTACTGTCCTGATCATGCATTGGTATGCGGTAATGAGAGAGCTAACATACTAGCGTCAAGAGCACTCTGAGTGATGACACTGAATATGAATAAGTGAGAGATACTGAGAATAATTAATGATCGCTGTTGCAGAACGACACTGCAATAGATAAATTATCAAGGTTAAGATTCTTGGAATGTGACATCAAACGTAGGGTTAGCAGAGATGGGCGTGTGAGAGGATGCATTCGTCGTGTATACAATAAGCGGGCTACAGGAACAGTCAGCATTCACACTCTTTGACATGTACTGAGGGAGACTGAGCACCTGTAGGTTTGCCCTGAGTGCAGTGATATCGATTCTGTTTAACATTAACAATCTATAGGTGAAAAACTTGTGTGGCATCGTTGCTTTGTGGTTTTATGTAATCTTTGTGTTTATCACTTAAAGTGTAATTTTTTAACTCCAGGCATAATTCGATATCTTCCTAGGCCTACAAAAAATATGTTGCATCAATAGGAGGCGATGAACCACCACTTCCTGGAGTAGATTTTACACAGGATCAACTTTACTTCATCAATTTTGCCCAGGTTGGTGCAGCTGTTTTTAGTATTAGACTTAATATATTTTTTGTTACACTGTCTGTATTCCTTGGTCACGTTATAACATGCTCCATTTTTCATTGGCACTCTCGAAGCTTGAACTGTCAATGCCGTTCAATTGTTATAAGTTCGTGAAGAACTGTTGTTGAATCGCCAGGATTGAGAGAATGAGGTTGATCAAAATAACAAGAAAAAAAACATACACATGGAGATGAGAACTGGAGACAAAAGGAAATATGAAGGAAAAAATTGAAAAGAACTTAAGCTTATGTTACATGACAGGAGGACTTGGCGTGTGTTTGTTGAAGACAATGTAATTATTGACTGATTGATTGAAGAACTGGTAAAGCGAAAAATAGTTCGTAAGATCAAGAACAAGGTTAGGGATCAATTATTTCTGTAATATTAATAAAAACTGGGATCCGCGGTAGCGCAGTAGTTAGTGCACTAGCTTCCTAGCTCGGTGGTCCGTCGTTCGATCCCCAGTTGAGATGGGATGTTTGATACTGCAAACGGCTTTGGGGGTCGACCCAGACTCATGAATTGGGTACCAGAGCAAATCTGGGAAGGTTAAGGCGGCCGGCTTGATGCTGAGCACATCACCCCTAGTGTGCCGATGGTTAAAAAAATATGGGCCTAACACCATATTCCCAAATGAACGAGTTTGATCCTTTACCTTCTTTTAATAAAGACGGGTTAACGATTGTTTTCAAAAAGGTTAAAGACAAATATTATGCTAAAAAAAATACAAATTCTTGTTATCATTTGTTTCGCAGTATCTAGCAGTATATCGCAGTATCTAGCAGTATCTAGCAGTATTTGGGGACGAAGGGGGCTAAGAGATATGGCGTCTGCCTCTAATTTCAAAGATTCCCAGTTCACTTCCGGTACAGGGAATATAATTCATAGACATTTTTTTTTCAGAACAAGTAGTTCCAAACGTTGTCATACCCCCGGCTGATCTCCTGGGTAGTAAGATCGGATGCTTGCCTTCTTGAATAAGTGCAAAAAAAAAAAAGGGAGGTCCCGTGTTCAAGTTGCGCACGTTACGTTAAAAATGCCTCGGCACTTGGAAATCATTAAGAGTGGCCATGCAGCCGCTGAAAAGCAAAGTTTACAAATTAGGAAACCTTCGCACTATAAAAATATTTACAGAATATGTCATTCCTGAATACATTCTTCGGGACCTTCGCCGGTGCATTGTGCTCAGATCCTATTTATGTGTCTGTGTGCACTGAAGATTGTCATTAAAACCAAACCAAACCAAATCTTGCATAAACGGTCCGATCGAAAGAGTTTTCGAAAATGGCGTCTTTGTCTGGACTAATAAAGGAAACATGTTACACAATGGAAATATATAATATATTCAATTATTCAACACTCTTGAACTCCCCAGTTCTACCTGTCACGTGTAATCAGCTAAAGGTCTTTTCTTGTCTTCCTCATTAAGTTAACTTCTATCGCCATTTCTCAGTTTGTAGGTCTACCTCTGCCTCTCTTACACTTGGCATTCCAGAACAAGGGCTGTCTGGCAAGGCTATCAACAGGTTTCCTCAGTATGTATCCTATCCATCGCCATTGTAGCGAAAGGTTTTTATGAGTGTAGTATCAGTATTGGAGCAGAAATAGTATTCTGTCTTGAAGTCCCAGTATTGGAGAAGAACACTGGTATCACAGGATAGTCACGGCAGTGAAGGTATCTGCTTCGGAAAATATTTAGAGTAAAGTCAGATCCTAATTTGCCACCTTCGCTATGTAACTACCTATGATAATCAAACAATTCAATAAAACTCAAATTTCAACAATATAACATTAATAAGTCAGCTGAGTACAATTATTGAATTTATTATTTACATCTATCTTTTTGTTTTTGTCTTGTGCAATTATGAATGGTGGTTCATGGACTTTCTTAGTTAGATAGTTATAAATTAACCATCATTTATATTTTGCAATATATTTTATTCACCGAATTCCATCATCCACTATGCATTCATACTTAAAATTCCAAGTTAGGCCAAGGTGTGCGATTTTAACTTCGCCGTACTGTCAAGTGTATTACATTTTTTTGCATTAAAAATTTAATAATAATAATAGTGAAATAAAAAATGAAGTAATAATAATTTAAAGGCGGATTCTCTCTGCGGACATGAAAAAAAAAAAGAATTTGACAAATTTTAAAATGTACACACTCTTTCACGTGTACTTAAGATAAAAGTATTGAGTGATGACACAACCTTTAGCGTTGTGTGTGTTGGGGGTTGGGGGGTTGAAAGTGCGGATGTGTGTTAAGGAAGGGGGTGGGGAAACACATTTTGCGACAGGTGATGGAGTTCCTCGTAAACATCAGTGGGGGTGGGGGGGGTGTGACAAAAGGGGAAGGGGTAAGATTCGTACCTATGTATAAACTTAAGGCTTAAATGTAAGAAAATTTGGCGGGTTAAGGATCCTGGATTTGAGTCACAGGTAGCTGGGCGTAGTAAACAGGTTTTAAAATATGCACTGCTCTCTGAAGGAACAAATGTAGTAAAAGGGCTGGGCAGATAACTTTGTAGTCAAACACTTATTTAATGCGGCATATCCATACTAAAGAACGAAATTCCGAGACCAAACAGATCAATTTTAAATAGCTGTCTGGTAGTGTCTTGGGAATTGAATTAAGCATAATGGCTTTGAAAATGTCTGTTTTTTTGCTTTCGTATGTGTGTCTAGTGTGCCTTGTAAGATTCTCTGTGCTGGTATAATTGTACTACATTTATAGAAAATGTTTTCCTCACTTTCCTATACATTTGCCTGGCACATCTTGAATCGTAATTTTTGTTTTAATCTGTGTGCTGCTTTTTCTGTGGTTGGTGTCATGTTATATGATAGTCGATATGTGACTTCTCTGGCTTTGGTGTGATGCGTTTGTTGTGTACATGGGTGAAAATCTCAGTGTAATCTTTTATAAAATAATTGTAACCTCTTTTAATTCTAAGGTGTAAAGATGGTGCTTGTAACCTGACTAAGTGTTTGCAAACTTTGTTTGTTTTCTGGTTAATTAAAATGTCGTGTCCTCTGATGGCTTGTGTGCATGTCTTGTAAAAAGGTGGTAGTGTGCCGAAATGATGTGGGACATTGTTCTTTAGTGGTCTCTGTCTAGCAGGTCTAAGCCCTGCATAGTAGTGAGCTAATGTGTGTTGTTCTGTGTCCCTTATTATATTTCCTACATGTTTGATTCGAAGTGCCTTTATTTTTGTTCCTATATCCTGGAGGGCAATTCATCCGATTCTTTTCTCTTGCATGGGTATTTGATGTTTAATGCTAAATAAAGTGTGCCCAAAAACAAGTCGTCAAATCTCCTTTTTTTTATCTCTGTCACCGTATGTTGTGGAGGGAAAAAACTGTAGCAATATAAATTATTCTTGGAATAATAAAGCAGTTCACTATTGCACTTCTGGAAATAATGGTTGTATTTTTGTATTTGTAGCGGTGTAGCGTGTCTGTGTTATGTGCGACAAGGTTCTGCCATGTGACTGTGTGTGTGTGCGTTTTGGGTGAGATGGGAAGTATATACCGTACAGTTTCATGTTTGTTGTTGACGTTAAATAAATGGGAAAATCCGCTTTGTTTTTCCATCTGCCTATACCTATGGTATTTTATGGTGAATAAAAATATTAGAAAGAAAATGAAACAGGCCAAAGAAAAATGGGTAGCTGATCAATGTGAGTCCATTAATACGGGGCTAATAAAAGGTAACAGCAAGGCAGCTTTTGACACATTAAGAAGACTATCAAAACCCGAACAGCCCAGGGTAACTGTCATAGAAGATAGCAATGGGGCTCTGCTCAATGAAAAAACATCTGTAATGAGAAGGTGGACAGAATATTGTAAAGAATTATATAACTGTAAATTTGACACTGACTATAGTGCAAAAACAGGGAACTGGGAAATGCAGCAATATTACGGGAAGAAGTGGAAGAGGCTATATGTTCGATGAAAGGAGGGAAGTCACCGGGTGTGGATAATATCCCAGCAGAGCTCTTGAAATATGAAGGACCAGATATAGTAAAAATCATGACAACAATTTGCCAGAAGATATGGAGTACAAAAAATAGCCAAAAGAGTGGACGCAGTCATTAGTAATACCGCTTCCAAAGAAAGGAAATCTAAAAATGTGCAAGAACTACAGAACCATTAGCCTTATTAGTCATCCAAGTAAGATGATGTTAAGGATACTTTTGAACAGAATAAAACAGAAATCAGAAGAAATCTTGTCCGAGGAACAGGCTGGCTTTAGACCAAAAAGAAGTACCTCAGAACAAATCTTCAATATTAGATTACTGATCGAAAAACATCTCCAGCATCAACACGATTTACACCATAACTTCGTCGATTTCACAAAAGCCTTTGATCGAGTCTAGCATGAAGGCTTATGGCAAATAATGAGAAAATTCAGTGTTGATACCAACATCATAGATATCATTGAAGCGCTATACAAGGACGCAAGCAGTGCTGTTTTTGCATGCAATGACATTGGAGAATTTTTCAAAACCACTGTAGGAGTTCGCCAGGGATGTATCCTGTCCCCAGTGCTCTTTGATATATATCTAGAACATATTATTCAGGAGGCTCTCTACGATTATAAAACAACCATATCGATTGGAGGCCGACCTCTTTGCAATCTACGTTTTGCTGATGATATCGATCTGATAGCTGGAACAGAATCAGAACTTCAAGACCTTACCTCTAGACTGGAGAAAGTAACAAGAACATATGGGATGGAAATTAATATAGAAAAAAAGAAAGATATTGGTGAATAGCCATAAGAAACATGTTTCGACCAACATTACGTTAAATGGGCAAACGTTAGAAGAAGTTAACACCTTTAAATATCTCAGGTCCACTATATGTAGTGATGGAAGATCAAGTAAAGAAATCAAGACAAGACTTGAGATGGCTTCAGTTGCCATGACAAGGTTGAATGTGATCAGGAAAAGTAACATCAGTTTTCCTGTGAAGATCAAATTATACAAATCACTTGTATTATCTATTCTCTTGTATGGTTGTGAGGGCTGGACACTCACCGCAGATACGGAGCGAAGGATTCACGCTTTCGAGCATAAATGTTATAGAAGAATTTTGCGCATTTGCTATAAAGAACACAAAACAAATGTCTATGTTAGAGAGAAGATAAACACCTATGCAGGCCACCAAGAACCACTTTTATCAGTAGTGAAACGTCGAAAGCTTGCCTGGTTTGGGCATGTAACTCGTCATGACTCCCTTTCGAAAACGATCCTCCAGGGAACAGTCGAAGGTAAACGGAGAAGAGGAAAGCAAAGAAAATCATGGGCTGATAACATCAAAGAATGGGCAGGACACGGTTTTTCCACACTTGTAAGCATTGCTGAGGATAGAGAACAGTGGAGGACCCTGTCTGCTGATGCTTCCACCATGGCACCCCTACGACCCATGACGGGTTACGGGTTGAGATGATGATGATACCCATAGTTGTAGACTTCTGGACGTTTAATTTTGACACACCACCTTTACCAAAAAGCGTGAACGTGTCTAGAATATTGTGTATAGACCCATCACTGGGGGGGGGGGGGGAAGAAAGTAGTATCGTCTACGTAGACAAGCAACATTTGTTCCACTTTACCCTAAATAAAAGTGCATCTGATAGTACTATCTTGTCTAATTTTCTCTAGCAGTGGTTCTAGAGCGAGTACATAAAGTAGAGGAGAAAGGGGACACCCCTGCCTAACAGATCTTGTCAGCCTGAAGGTCCCAGTAAATGAATAATTTACCAAACCCTTGCTTTCAGATTTTGTGTATATAATTTCAATCCACTTTCTAAAGTGTTCACCAATGTTGCAGTGTGGTAAAGTTGTATGGAGGATTGAGTGGGATATTCTGTCAAAGGCTTTTTCCTGGTCTAGAGATTGGATTGACGACTGGCAATCCTTCTGATGTGTGTAGGTGATGATGTCTCCTAAGAAGTATGCGTGCTGATAAATGTTTCTGTGCTGGACACTACACTGTTGGTCTTCGTGTATGAGTGTAGCCATCAACGGTTTGAGTTTGTTTGTTAGGGTTTTTGCTAAAATTGTATAGTCGGTGTTGAGGAGTGATATTGGTCTGTAGTTTTTAAGCTTTGTTATGTCCGGATCGTCTTTAGGGATTAGAGTGATGTATGACAGGTTGAAACTAGATATAAATTCCTTTTTTTCGAAACATTATGAATATATCCTTTGTAGGAGAGAGCCTAAATTGGGGAAGAAATGTTGGTAGAATTCAGCTGTGAGTCCGTCTGGTCCTGGTGACTTACCTTTTTGCATTTCGTTTACCGCGTGTGTTATGTTTTCAAAGGTCAGTTCTGCATCAAGAGATTGTTTATCTTTGTTGCTCAGTTTCTTAGTGTATTGCATAAAAGTGTCCTCTATATGTGGATGTATTCCTTCTTCTGTGTAAAGATTTCAATAGTAGTCCTCAAAGGCTTGTGTTATATGTTGTGCCTGCGTTTGTATGTTTCCATGTAAATCAACTATTTGGCCTATTTGCTTGCTTCGCTATATGTTTTGTTCTATTGCCTTGTATTGTTTGCTGGGTATCTCTTGTGTGATTGTGTTCAGTTTTGTCCGTGACAGGGCACCTCTTAATCTATGGTGGTGATATTGCTCTAGTTCTTCCTGCAATGTAATCATGTGAGGTGCTGTTTTATCAATTACAGTTGCGAGTTTGATGGCTTGTTCTATTATCTTTTCCTGTCGTATTTTGTCTCTGTGAATCTTGGTTGGATGGGTGTGAAAAAAAATCGAAAAAAGGTAATTCGTCTTACGAGGACAAAAGACAAAGAAAATAGCCAACGTTACGACCACAAGGCCCTCGTCAGGGAAATGAAAGAAAGTAAAGGCTAGATAGGACACATAAGAACCTAAATAAATATAAAAATTAATATACAAATTAAACCATGGTACTTCCCTGAAGAAACTTCCCGCAAATGGACTGGCGTGCCCGGAAAAGGAAATGACTGTCACCACCGGATGTATACATTACATACTACGAAACTAAAAAAAACGAAACTGAACAATAAACTACCCAAACGTAATATTAGCGGGGACTGGAAATAGAAGAGGACAGAATGAGTTGGAGATGAATAAATATGAAATACAAAATCAAGACATATTAAAAACAGTGTATTTTATATTCATACATATTATTAGAAGGCGGCAGGAAAATAGAAAAATAGGATAAGAGTGAAAAGAGTCAAAATGGAACAAAATAGGAAAGGGGAGGGGGGAGAGGGGAGAAGGTGACCTCAGACAAAGGTGTGCAGAGTGTTAAGACCGGCTGGTTTTAGACACCCCATGTGGTGGATAAGACGGTTCTCAAGCTGTTCTCGGCTAGCAGTGTCAGAGGAGCAGGATCTGATCGCCGTGACCTGGATGACGATGGGACCATGATGGTCAGGACCATTAAAGTGTATGGCAACTGGTGTGGATTTTTGCTGAGCGATGTCATTCAAGTGCTGGCTGAATCGGTCCCCAAGTCGTTTGCCTGTTTAGCCAATTTAGGTTATGCAGCAACGTTTACATATGATTGTGTAAATGACATTGCGCGACTCACACGTGAAGCTACTGGTGATGGTGAACGTAGCCTCAGGAAAAGACACTTTGTTGGTTGAGATGACATACTTGTACGTGTTGCATTGGGTCCGACCACAGGGTAGTGTGCCAAACTGAGTGGCACTCTCCTTTGGAAGACGGCTGCGAACAAGAAGATCCTTCAAGTTCTTGTCGCGCTTATATGCCACCAAAGGTGCTTCACCGAAAACGTCCTGGGTCACAGACTCTGCTTGGAGGATAGGGAGATTGCGTAAAATGATCTGTTTGACTGCAGTACTGTGAGGATGATAGGTCAAGATTAATTTGACTCTATCCGAAGTTGGTTTATAGTGAGGTTTGAGGGCCTCCTGACGAGAGATGGGGAGCACACGTTGGAGGGCAGAGGTGAGAACATGTTCCGGATAAAGTCTGCTACGGAAGAAATCCAACATCTCATTGGCTCAGAAGTGGAAGTCATCATCGTCTAGGCACAAACGGCGGAGGCGGAGAAGTTGTGAGAATGGAAGGGAGTCACGACAAGCCAGAGGATGAGAAGAGGTATACAGAAGGTAGCTATGGGCATCTGTCGGCTTGTAGTATACTGAGGTATTAAGGCCGGAAGGTGTGATAGTAACAGGGATGTTATGTGCATTGGTCTCACAGATACGTCCGAGACTGATTTATCCCGCTTCATTGACTGTGTCAACCACTTCCACCCCACCATCAAGTTCACCTCCCTCATCTCCACAGTATCTGTCAACTTTCTACGAGGGGCGTTCAGAAAGTAATGCACCACATCGTTTTTCTCAGGAGCTGTTTATTCAAAAAGCATGAAATTTATACACAATATACATGGATATGTCATGTAAACATCGGTATTATTCAACATAATCCCCATCAACTTGTACGGTTTTATGCCAGTGCGAAACAAGTGCATGTATTCCTAGCCCGTACCAGATTTTGTCTTGATCATGTAGCCATTTCTTCGCTGCATGAATCACCCCTTTATCATCTTCAAACCTTGTCCCACGGAGTGCATCTTTAAGTGGACCAAATAGATGAAAACCAGAGGGTGCCAAATCGGGACTATAGGGTGGATGGGGTAGTACAGTCCAACCCAATTTGGTGATTGCTTCCCGTGTTGCCAGACTTGTGTGAGGTCGCGATTGTCGTGAAGGAGAAGCAGGTCTACTGGATTCTTGTGCGGCCGAACTCTGCGAAACGTTGATTGTGTTTTTTTCAATGTCTTAATGTAAGCTTGCGAATTGATTGTCTCTCCTCTTGGCATAACGTCCACAAGAATCACACCTTCAATGTCCCAAAAGACAGTGATCATGACCTTTCTAGCTGAAGGAATTGTCTTGAATTTCTTTCTTTGTGGTCATTTGTGAGACTTTGAAGAACCCATTTTGCGCAAACCTTAGAAAAACCGAGAGTTTTTATAACTGCATTTCACTACCAATGCTGACTGACAGCTGTAAGGCCAGTTGTTGAGTAGTGATTCGCCTATCAGTAAGAATAATGCCTACAGCGCATTTCAACATTTCTGCGTTGGAGGCTGTGGCAGGACGTCCACAGCGCGGCCGATCAAGCAGCTCCGTATCTCCACTTCCTGATTCTTTGATTCTCTGAACCCAGCGACTGACTGTACTCCTGTCGACTGCAAAACGTCCATACACATCACTTGTGAATGTTAACAACAGTTTCCTTCTCTGCAACGAGAAATTCTATCACAATTCGCTGCTTATAACGAAAGTTGCCAACACGCTCCATTTCAACGGTTTAGGGCAGCCGTATTATTTGGCCGGTTGCAATTCAATTTGGTGCACACAATTGACACATGCCATATTTGAAGTGTGCAAAATTTCATGCTTCCATCTTCATTATTAGCTGAAAAAAAACGATGTGGTGTACTACTTTCTGAACGCCCCTTGTATATATATATATATATATATATATATATATATATATATATATATATATATATATATATATATATATATATATATATATATTTTACAGCGCTATTTTGTGGTTGTTTGCTTGTTAGTGACAAGGCAAGCCGGTCGGAAGACGATGGAAATAGCGAACGACCGGGTCATGAGGCCATCGGAAATTCTGGCGCCAAGGGGTTGAGCGCGAAATATTTATTAGTGATTTGACTGCCGTCCCGTTTCGTCGACATTCTATGCCAGCTTGATGCTGCCCATATTTCAGTGAATATCTTGATACAGTGCCCGCCAGATTAGTCTTATGTTGGTGATATTTATGCTAGGAAAGTGATTATTTCCTCAGTGATTACTTTTGTGTAAGCTGAGAATAGGTTGTACGTACTTTTGGTAGTCGTAGGTCGTAACTGTCATGTTGGTTCGCCGCTACATTGAGCGGAGTTCACCGTAGGAGTTAGGTAGCCACATTGCCTAATCTTGCGTATTGGTATGTTCATTGACTATGGCGGCATTTATATATGTATTTGCATTTCATTAGGCCGCGTGTGGCCAAGTTATGTTATTGTTAATAAAAGGTATATTATCTGTTTAGAAGCGTTCATCCCTTATGTCACCCATTGTTGTATAGTCATACCTCAGTGGGCACGAGCCAGATTATGTGGTAATGCCCTAGTGGTGAGGGGTTAGCCAGCTAGCACCGTCCACCATCCCCCACCATACTACTTACACAAGGAATTTAAGCCTCAATGTTCACCATAGATGATGTTGCTATGCTTTGGTGCCACACTGTTTCTTTGTTTCCGTACTTCTGAAGCAAAATGGACACAAACGAAATGACCACATGAGAATTTAGTGCACAGCATATGTGGCAGAACGAATGAAACAAACAATTTTTCTCTCCATGTTTTGGTGGGTGACTTACTCGTGTTAGTGGGCTACAATATTAGCTGTCTTTTGTAACGTCATTTTATTATCCTTTTTTGTTTTTTTTTAAAACAAATCCCTTTAATCAAATGGTAGTTATTTCTCCTTGGTTTCACTTTTGTTTGTTACATGTAAATCAGATAACTACAAGTCAGGATATCAAACTCTTTGAAAAATAAGGCGCAACTGGCTCAACCGAGCTGAATATAATATTCCCGACTCAGATGCTGGAAGGTAACTCGGAACCACCAAATATACGAGGGGCGTTCAGAAAGTAATGCACCACATCATTTTTCTCAGCTAATAATTAAGATAGATACATGAAATTTTGCACACTTTAAATATGGCATGTGCCAATTGTGTGCACCAAATTGCATTGCAACCGGCCAAATAATACGGCTGCCCTAAACCGTTGAAATGGAGCGAGTTAGCAACTTGCGTTATAAACAACGAATTGTGATAGAATTTCTAGTTGCAGAGAAGGAAACTGTTGTGAATATTCACAAGCGTCTATGTGATGTGTATGGAAGTTTTGCAGTCGATAGGAGTATAGTCAGTTGCTGGGTTCAGATAATCAAAGAATCAGGAAGTGGAGATACGGAGCTGCTTGATCGGCCGCGCTGTGGACGTCCTGGCACAGCCACCAACGCATAAATGTTGAAATGCGCAGAGGGCATTATTCTTGCTATAGGCAAATCACTACTCAACAATTGGCCTTACAGCTGTCAGTCAGCATTGGTAGTGCAAATGCAGTTATAAAAACTCTCGGATTTTCTAAGTTTTGCGCACGATGGGTTCCTCGAAGCCTCACAAATGACCACCGATTGCAAAGGAAAGCAATTTCTTCTGAATTGTTGGAGCATTTCAATGCTGATGGAGAGAACTTTTTGGCTAAGATCGTTACAGGTGACGAAATCTGGGCACATCATTTTGAACCTGAGACAAAAAGACAGTCAATGGAGTGGCATCATCCGCAATCACCAAGAAGAAAGAAATTCAAGACAATTCCTTCAGCTGGAAAGATCATGATCACTGTCTTTTTGGGACATTGAAGGTGTGATTCTTGTGGACGTTATGCCAAGAGGAGAGTCAATCAATTCGCAAGCTTACATTAAGACATTGAAAAAACTCAATCAACGTTTTCGCAGAGTTCGGCCGCACAAGAATCCAACAGACCTGCTTCTGTCGCCGTTGTGTCGCAGGACTAAATAATCTTATGTTACTAGGCTGGTTACTGCAACCAAATAATCTTATGTAACCGTTATAACAATCTAGCAAAGTTATATGACAAATCTTCACCCCCAGGTAGACGTTTCGTCACAGGATGTTCATATTTTCTTCTGAGTTCATTGATATTGAATTTCCTAGTGATCGTAGTGGTTACTGGTTTACTGATTTACTAATATATCTTATGGGTGGTGACTGGCGACTGCCAGAGGTGGGGTTACCCAAATGAATGTTGGTTCAAGACCAGGTCCTTTCTACTCACTGCAGGTTGTCATGTGATCAGTTGTATCCCATTAAGGCTTACGTACTTAACATACATGATGAAGTAATGGTTCTTTATCATGGAAAACCGTTTATTAGTAGATTAAAAGGCAATGTTCATTACACAACTGAATATCCTGGCTATCAGCGGCCAGAACGCTTAGTTACATGAATTGTGATGTCTCTGCAAAAGGACATCGTCATAAATAACATATCTGCTTGAGCTCCTCTAAAAATGTCGATAGGCTTTGCCTGGAGTCTCGTTCTAAATTACATAACTTAGCAAAGTACTTATTCAATTCGAATCGAGATCATATTAATCAAGCAAATACTTGCCCAACACTCTGAAAACACATCTCCTGGAAAAACATAACTTGTGAAAACATACAATCTTTCAGTGGTCAGATATTTTCTTGCCCAGAGGTTAACCACACAACCTTTTAAAACAACACGGGGCCGCACTAAGATTTTCAACCTTCTCCCGTGATCACGTCTGCCTACTTGAACAGTGCACTGCGTGACTGAACTGTATTCCTACCGCAGTAGTCAAAAATAGCTATCAACGATCTCATTGTCCAAGCTCGACCAGAGAAGTTATCTTACCAACTAATCTTGCTCAAGATCTTTAGCTATTCTTATATTACTGTTTAACTTGCTAGCTAGCGTTAACACAGGCCATCCGGTGACACTTCTCCTTCTCGACAATGCGCGCTCTCACACAAGTCTAGCAACACGGGAAGCAATCACCAAATTGGGTTGGACTGTACTACCCCATCCACCCTATAGTCCCGATTTGGCACCCTCTGATTTTCATCTATTTGGTCCACTTAAAGATGCACTCCGTGGGACAAGGTTTGACGATGATGAAGGAGGGATTCATGCAGCGAAGAAATGGCTACATGATCAAGACAAAATCTGGTACGGGCGAGGAATACATGCACTTGTTTCGCGCTGGCATAAAGCCGTACAAGTTGACGGGGATTATGTTGAATAATACCAATGTTTACATGACATATCCATGTATATTGTTTATAAATTTCATGCTTTTTGAATAAACAGCTCCTGAGAAAAACGATGTGGTGCATTACTTTCTGAACTCCCCTCGTACATGAGTACCATCAAAGCGTGTATGCCGTGGAATAGGGTTGGCCAAATCCTTAGAAGACACCATCATCAGAACAGTCATGCTATGTACTCCAAAAGGAAAGCGAAAGAGAGGCCGGCCAAAAAGCTACCTAGCGGACAACTGTGGAGGCAGAGATGCATAGCATGAACCACAGTTGGGGCATCATGTGAATGATAGTTGCAGAACTAGGAAATTGGAGACAATTTGTTGCTGGCTTACAAGGCACCACCAAGTGTGATGGTCACTGATTGCTTTGTCAGTGTGACGAAATCAGTCTTGCTTTTTTTAATAACTCTCTTTCACTTCGGCATTGTCTCTTCATTTCTCTCTTTCATCGTCCTTTTATTTGGCATAATTTTTGCCCTTTCATTCATTATTTTACTCTCAATGCTGAATCTAGTAGGGAAAAGTCTCTAACACTCCAATCCCCTACGGAAGTATCTGCTATGGGACTGTCTTTATATTGTTTACCATCCAAGACTGGGTTCACGTTGCACTATGTAATTAGACCGGGCAGCCGACTATTCGTTATCACATAAGCCAGATGACCCCTTTGAACGTGACGGTCTATCATTTGATCCCAGGTTGATATCGACCATCCCTGTGTTTTCACAAGACGGGAGTGCACGATAAACTTAAAGAAAGCCAAATTGTCTGTCGGTGACCTTGTCTGGTGGACATACGAAAACACAAGTGATAAATACGTAATTCGCTTCCGCTGGCCCATGCCTGTATCAAGATTATAGATAACTCTCTGGGCGGAAAGTATTATCGAAGGATGAGTCACAGATTTGTTTGTATGAAGATGCCTTCGGAAGTATTACGACTTATTAGATAGAGGTCACGCGTGGATTATTAAATTTGATATCTCAAACACGTTGGGATTTTATGAAATAAACAACCCGAACCCACATAATCTAAAGGGATTCATATTGTTTGAAGTAAGCGCCGGAATATACATTGAATTTCATTGGAAATCTTGGCGGAAAGACCATCTGTGATCTGAACTGGAAACTGGAAATATAATCTAGCGGACTCAGAGACACAGAACAGGCAGCTTCGCAACTTCAAACGAGCAACTCCCATATAAAAGCCAGACAGAGAAGGATTGGACAAAGAATTCCATTCTCATAAGTGACAGATCGAAGTGATTGGGAAACTTAAAACCTTAAAAACTAAGCCTGCCTTTATAAATACAGAGACTGAAAAACGTGAGAGACCATGACTTTAAATATCAAGGCTGGAAACCTAGGAATAGGTTCACCCGTCATCAGAGAAACTTTCCCAGACCAGGTGTTTGGCAGAACACGCGTCGAAGAGGAATTACTAGTTTCCCAGACCAAGTGATTCAGAGAACACCGTCGTAAGAGGAATTTCTCAGAGGACATTGATTCGAGAGCATATGCAACGAATTTGTTCGTTTCCATCCGAAACCTGTTCGAGGAGATTGAGTATAACTCAAAAATTTGGGGTAAGTTGTGAACATGACTTTTACAAATGTGAATTAACATGTTTTCTTTCTAATGGTTATATGTGAGGCTGGCAACCTCAACATATGAAAATAGTATATTCATGAACCATTACAGCAAGCGCTGGTGATTGTTTCTGGCTAGTCGTGCGGAAAACCCGACAGCAGAGATAACCTCAGACTCCGACTGGAGCAGTGGTGAGTGATGATTACATCACATGTGCCTCAATTGTATCATATCATTTTGTGAGATATGTAGCTTGCTAATGTTAGTTCATGCACAAATCATTACTCCCGCTGTCCAGACACATTTTCCCAGTTAATACCTAGAGGAATAGTGAAGATTTCTATTCATCTGTCCTGAGTTACACTGTGTATACTCAAGAATTTAATTCTTCTGAGAGATTAACATTGGTGGGTGGACAGCGACAGGATGCGCCTGTTAAGCTTCCAACTCAGTGTACTTAGCAGAGGCATTTGTTTATCAATTTTTCAAAACGTTCGTGGTACAAGATTACTTGTGCTTACAGGGTACCAGACGGTTCGAAGTACTGAAGTTACTACGCCACTCGTGTGAGAGATGTACATTCATCACCAAGAAGTGACTGAAACAACGGCGACAGGACTCACCTAGAGTTAAGTTGTCTTGTAAAATAGTCGAAAGCAACGGACTCTTTGATAAATCCTCACCTTTTGTCTCAGTGACGAAAACTTGTATTTACTGCAAAATTTCACCAATCTTTCCATATTTATTTTAACTGTTAAAGACTAATTCATTATTAAAATTGTGACATGTTGTTTTAAAACTAAACAATCATAGTTGCTTCAGTGTTTTTTATTTGTATGAAAGCAAACGTATGATCCAGAATATTATATATCTATCTATCTATCTATCTATCTATCTATCTATCTATCTATCTATCTATCTATCTATCTATCTATCTATCTATCTATCTATCTATCTATCTATCTATCTATCTATCTATCTATCTATCTATCTATCTATCTATCTATCTATCTATCTATCTATCTATCTATCATCTATCTATCTATCTATCTATCTATCTATCTATCTATCTATCTATCTATCTATCTATCTATCTATCTATCTATCTATCTATCTATCTATCTATCTATCTATCTATCTATCTATCTATCTATGTATTTGTATATATATATATATATATATATATATATATATATATATATATATATATATATATATATATATATATATATATATATATATACAGTATATATACCTAGACAAACATTTACAGAGCTATACCATTATAAGAGGACATTCGCTGAATTAACTCAGCTTGGGGCTTGAACGGGCTAAAAACCATTGCTTAAATCCTTCACAAAAGACGACGAACAGATATAAGTTAACCATTGCTCAGCGCTATGTCGCATGGCTCTTGACTTCTGAATTATCTTGTGAAGGCTCCTGTCGGATATAAGCGCCATCTCACTTCTATCTACATCACTGCTAAGAGCAATCTTGTGCGAAAGTAAACACCTTTGACGACCCAGTTTAGATACTCTTGAGATTTGGCCACTACTGCAAAGCAGGGGAGGCAATCCGTAACAGCTAGCCAGCGATCAATGACCAAAGAAGAAGAACTACTGGAATTAGTAATTGGGAACAATGAAATATTTATTAAAACTAATGTCAAATAAAGATGAGGTTTAGCCTAATTTATGAACACTTTCTCGTGTGACTATACAGCTTTGGTGTAAAGTAGAGAACAAGGCTTCAGCGAAGTACCTCATTGAAAACGACGAACACACCCCCAACAGATTCAGGTTCGTGATATGTCTGTTTAATGTTGCTCACGACATTGCACAACACATTAGTTATATTAAAAATTATGTTCAATAATGCAGCAATATAGACAAAGTTGGAGGGACAGACAGTGATATTAAAATAAGAATACAAAAAGCAAGAGGAGCTTTCATTGCATTGGGAAATATATGGAGATCAAGAGAAATCGTATCCAATACGAAAATAAGAATCTTCAACTCAAATGTGAAGTTAGTCCTATTGTATGGCTCTGAGACATGGAGAACAACAAAGACAACAACCAAAAAGCTACAGACTTTCATAAATGGGTGCTTGCGTAGAATAGAGGAATTAAAATGGTATGACAAGGTTACCAACGTGGAACTGATGACAAGAACTAGACAAGCGCCAGTGGAACAAGAGATGAGAAGAAGACGATGGCGATGGATAGGACACACACTGAGGAAACCTGTTGATAGCATTACAAGGCAGTCCTTGTTCTGGAACCCCCAGGGCAAGAGAGGCAGAGATAGACCAAGAAGCACACGGAGAATAGAGCTGGAAACAGAGGTGAAAATGATGAGGAAAACGTGGAAAGAACTTAAGATGATGGCACGTGACAAGAAGACTTGGCATGTGTTTGTTGAAGGCCTATGCTCCTTTAGGAGTGGAGGGTTATGAATGAATGAAAATTTTGTTCAATCCAAAATGGTCACAATTTATTGAGTAATCGTAATCCATCTTTGCTTTATTTTAGCTTGATATGTCACTATAACATTTGTCTTTACTGATTCCAGGGTTATTGGAACCGTCCAGAACTCCGAGGACTTTTCTCGTATCTTCAGTTGTCCAAAAGGCTCTGAGATGAACCCTGAAAACAAATGTGAGGTGTGGTAAACTCATAGAATGACACTAACCAAGGCTCTGACATTTCGCACATTAAGTGCCACAGTCACGAGACGCATTTGTTCGGAGCTATATAAGTTACGTAGACAAGAAAATCTTTATCTCACAGTTTGTAAACAGCTGCCTATCTTCTTTTTAGTCTTTTATTTACCACTTTTATTTACGATCACAATCGCATAGTGTATTTGTCGCTTTCAATCTCAATGTTCCACTCATCGTTGCTAGCTAAACGTTGCTTGCATCTCCCAACCTTATGAACTTTTCCACATTTTGACTTAGCACCTTTTATATGATAACCAATACAAAGTAACATAAGCTAGAAATAACACCAGTAACGTGCGCTTTTCTTAGTAATGAAGATTATGAACCGCGCATATACACAGTGTTTCAAATTTGAAAGGGCGTTGAATGGATACAGATTTGCAAAAAAGGGGGAAAGCTACCTCAACCTGAAACAAGCATAACTTTCAAAGATGGAAAGAATTTTATCAGAACCAGATACAGAAACAAATTGTATGCACAACATCCAGTACACATACGCACAATGATGCATATTACCAGGTCAACATAAGAGAACAAGTAATAATCTTCATACTCTGTAATGAGTATATGGACATACAACTACCCTCAAGCCGACCACTGCTTTCTGACCACTTTGATAATGCAATCCAGACAAGTCATTGTCGTTAATTGGAAATGACTTCTTCGTATTGTACTATCAAAGTAAATGGAACAGTTTTAAAGCAAGTCCGTAGATTCGAATACCTGGACACGTTAATAACATCAGATGGAAGAGTAGAACCGCTCAGGAAAGAGCAGCATTTTATAAATGAACAAAGTATTTTGTGCAACAAGTCTTTGTTAATGGAAGTAAGAAAGATAGTATTCGGTGATATATAGAACCATTCCTAAGGCCAATGAACAAAGTATTTTTTGTGCAATCAAGTCTTTTGTTAATGGAAGTAAGAAAGATAGTATTCGGTGTTATATAGAACCATTCCTAAGGCCAATGAACAAAGTATTTTGTGCAACAAGTCTTTGTTAATGGAAGTAAGAAAGATAGTATTCTGTATTATATAGAACCATTCCTAAGGCCAATGAACAAAGTATTTTGTGCAACAAGTCTTTGTTAATGGAAGTAAGAAAGATAGTATTCGGTGTTATATAGAACCATTCCTAAGGCCAATGAACAAAGTATTTTGTGCAACAAGTCTTTGTTAATGGAAGTAAGAAAGATAGTATTCGGTATTATATAGAACCATTCCTAAGGCCAATGAACAAAGTATTATGTGCAACAAGTCTTTGTTAATGGATGTAAGATAGATAGTATTCGGTGTTATATAGAACCATTCCTAAGGCCAATGAACAAAGTATTTTGTGCAACAAGTCTTTGTTAATGGAAGTAAGAAAGATAGTATTCTGTATTATATAGAACCATTCCTAAGGCCAATGAACAAAGTATTTTGTGCATCAAGTCTTTGTTAATGGAAGTAAGAAAGATAGTATTCGGTGTTATATAGAACCATTCCTAAGGCCAATGAACAAAGTATTTTGTGCAACAAGTCTTTGTTAATGGAAGTAAGAAAGATAGTATTCTGTATTAAATAGAACCATTCCTAAGGCCAATGAACAAAGTATTTTGTGCATCAAGTTAATGGAAGTAAGAAAGATAGTATTCGGTGTTATATAGAAACCATTCCTAAGGCCAATGAACAAAGTATTTTGTGCAACAAGTCTTTGTTAATGAAAAGAAAGATAGTATTCTTATTAAAATAGAACCATTCCCTAAGCCAATGAACAAAGTATTTTGTGCAACAAGTCTTTGTTAATGGAAGTAAGAAAGATAGTATTCGGTGTTATATAGAACCATTCCTAAGGCCAATGAACAAAGTATTTTGTGCAACAAGTCTTTGTTAATGGAAGTAAGAAAGATAGTATTCTGTATTATATAGAACCATTCCTAAGGCCAATGAACAAAGTATTTTGTGCATCAAGTCTTTGTTAATGGAAGTAAGAAAGATAGTATTCGGTGTTATATAGAACCATTCCTAAGGCCAATGAACAAAGTATTTTGTGCAACAAGTCTTTGTTAATGGAAGTAAGAAAGATAGTATTCGGTGTTATATAGAACCATTCCTAAGGCCAATGAACAAAGTATTATGTGCAACAAGTCTTTGTTAATGGAAGTAAGAAAGATAGTATTCTGTATTATATAGAACCATTCCTAAGGCCAATGAACAAAGTATTTTGTGCAACAAGTCTTTGTTAATGGAAGTAAGAAAGATAGTATTCGGTGTTATATAGAACCATTCCTAAGGCCAATGAACAAAGTATTTTGTGCAACAAGTCTTTGTTAATGGAAGTAAGAAAGATAGTATTCTGTATTATATAGAACCATTCCTAAGGCCAATGAACAAAGTATTTTGTGCAACAAGTCTTTGTTAATGGAAGTAAGAAAGATAGTATTCGGTGTTATATAGAACCATTCCTAAGGCCAATGAACAAAGTATTATGTGCAACAAGTCTTTGTTAATGGAAGTAAGAAAGATAGTATTCGGTGTTATATAGAACCATTCCTAAGGCCAATGCACAAAGAAAGCTTGTTCCTCGGGTTAGAAGACAACATTCCACTTTCTTTGGGCATATGATGTGACAAAAATAAAATGGAGTTTATAGAAGGAAAAAACAGAAAGAACAAGAGATAGAGGACGACAAAGATTGTGGAAATATTGACATGAGGTCATGGACAGAGGTCAAATGAACTGTAGACTGGAGGATGTAGAGAGACATTATATCTACGCCACTAAGCATGGTTCCTGATAATGATGATGACCTTATCGCACTACTTAGTCCTACCGCAGTTAGCAGGATACATTACCTCTTACAGCTTATTGCAGTGATCGGCAGGACAATCAACCCGTTCTTCCGGTAAATCCGACAGGATGATTTGGTAAACATCAAGATGATAAATCGATGGAACAGAAATAATGTTTGAGCTTTGAAATTTCTTACTAGCTCTGTCCCGCTAGGTTTTATAAATGTGGAATTGCCAGTGATCTAGCTTGCTAAATTTCGCATTTTTCGTGAACTACCATAAGACAGAAACGCAATTTGTTCCTTGAAGTAAAGTTAAAATTCTCATAAAAATATAATTTCGTTTGAATTTTCCACCGATGTCGATGGAATTGCCGGGTGCAGATCGTGTGGCAGATGTTTATTCAAGTTGCGTACAGGCTGGTCTTCTTGAAAATTCCTAATGCTGTCAAACCTGAAACGAGACATAATTTTATCAAGTAGATCTTCAGAGTCACCGCGAGTATAAAGTAGATCCCAGTAGGTCCTGTGTTGCCTGGAGCTGGCTTATTATTTATATGTTGACATAGTTTTGATGTTTTATTTTCCTTTTGTTTAATTGTCCTAAAATTAGTGAGCATCGTCATCATTAACACTTTAGCTTCCTGTAGAGTGTACAGCACAGTCAGGTCAGGCCTAGCTCTCCTGTCCTGTACCATCCCTTCGATTCTTTTCTTGTTTTTGTAATCCTGTATTCTAATTCCCTTGTCCATGATTGTTCACATTTCCCCAATTTTCTTTTACCATAAAGATGTTAGAACACGGACTGGATTATGATGGCATCAGCGTTCACCGCATGACCCACATGTCTTTTCTGGTCCAGTCCATCAGTTCCACTTTGTAGTCCTGTCAGACCTTTCTCATCCTTCTTTTCTAAGGAGAGTATTAGTTTTTTGAAAGTCCATAACGTCTTAGTGGTTGTTGTTTGGTGTTCTCCATGTTTCGGACCCATGCATTAAGACAGCCTTGTCTGTTAAGGTGAAGTACCTTTTTCTGTGTTGAAATTGATTCCTTTTATTTCCGCGCGTGTCATAATGCAATAAACATATGTTATGCTTTCTGTACAGAAAGCTTGAAGTGATATGACAAGGTCACTAATGCGGAACTGATGACACGAACAAAATAAGTGTCAGTGGAACGAGAGATGAGAAGAAGACGATGGAGATGGATAAAACACACTTTGAGAAAACCTGTTGATGCATTACAAGCAGGTGTTGTTCTAGAATCCCCAGAGTAAGATAGGGAGAGGTAGTCCATCAAACACATGGAGAAGAGAACTGATGACAGACGTAAAGAGGATGAATAATGCTTGGAAACATCTTGAGTAGATGGTACATTACATGAAGACTTGGCATACGTTCTTGAAGGTCTATGTTCCTTGGAAATATTTCTTCTTCTTCTTTGGAGCTGAAATGTGAAAGGAAGAGACGATGCCTTTTGTATTCTAGTGGTAATGTCATTGTCGGTTCCTGCAAGCTTGTGTTGCTGCGAACATATAACTATGAGTCCACATCGTTAAGGTTGTAATTAAGTACAGTCTGTTTTAAATGAACATTAGTAGGACACCTGTTTATATAAGGCCTTAGCCTTACATAGGATTTCAGAGACGCAGTAATCAAGCGTAAGTCTTGAGGTTAAATTTAGGAATCCTGCATCTAACCCTAAACCCTAACCTTAATCTTAACCCTAATGACGTAGTGGATCTATTTTGATGGGATCGAAGTACACGCCCCACTATTGTTCGTTTAAACCAGGGCTGTGGAGTCGGTCATTTTTTAGCGGAGTCGAAAACAAATGTCCCGACTCCGAATTTTATGAGACTTAAGTCCAGGCAGATTCACGTTTGATCCATGCACGAGAGGAGGCGCTTAAAATATTTGAAATAACATTTTAAAATAGTAGAACTCCTAAAACAACTTTCATGTTAAGGACATCTATTTTTACATAATTTGGTAACATTTCAGTTGCTTGTAATGATAAATAAAGTTTTTATCATAACTGAAAATTTGTTGGCACCTAAAGAGCAAACAAGAAATGAAAATAAACTATATACACTGTCAATTTTCCCGTCATTGTTAGAATGAAGCTATTTTGCTTCATGGCAAAGCAGTCATTAGTGTGCATGTATGGATGATTTGCTATTTTGTATTACTGTATGAACGAATAGTTTAAAATGTAGTCTTACGAAATCCAGATCTTCAATTATTCACACACATGCCATACTTATACATGTAACCACATAAGTGCATAATTTTAAACCATATCACTAGTGAAAAAATAACATGTAGTCAGAGTCGACTTCTAAAAATTCAAGAGTCAGAGTCAGAAGATATTTCGGCGACTCCACAATCCTGGACTCCACAACTCCACTGGGCGACTCCACAACCCTGGTTTAAATTGCGCACTCGTATTACCATTTGCTGCATTTAATTATTAAATGTGTCTTATTTGTGGATTTTTATTCCCCATTGCCGCGACCTTTCATCCAGTATTTTCAGCTTCTCTGTCATCTGGTTTTGGTTATGGGTTAGATCGACAAAATTATAGGTCTTCGAAATGTTTATCTAGTCAACAGAAATGTATTTGTGCTGGTTGATGTCGTTGTTTTGATAAGCAAATCTATAGCAAGTAGTAATAGTATTGGTGATAGGAGGCATCCCTGTCGCACTCATGTTCTTATCTACTCGACATTTGTAATACGTTCTTCAATTAATCACTCTGCATTTAATTTCTTAATTTCAAACTTAAGAATGTAGGGCCGTAACCTAAAAAGTGAGAGCTGTGCGAGGCGGTGAAATGTATTCAATTTTTTTGTTTTTTAATGAACAACTGAGATTTTAAAGTACGCCCTGTTTTTATGTGAACATTGACTTTATTTATTAAATATACATTTTTCTAATACTCCATACCTATTTTATTTTCAAGACTGTGCATTGAGCACCAGTCTAAACCCAACATAAAAAATGAAAATGAATACCTACTTAAAGATTTAACAGCTTAAGCGTAGTGTATTTTAAAAATGCCTCAGTGAATATGACCAGTGTAAACTACAGCGTGATCCAACTTAATAGGATGAAATTAAGTCTCGTATGATTACAGTACAGCACGATAAAGGTATAGGGGGTGGAGCGGCATTACAAGACCTAGCACCACCTTGACAACACCCCACGGCTGGCTCTGATATTAACTATGTATATTAACATATTCTATGTATCTTTTTTTCTCGTGCACGTGAATATTGATAATTATACTGTTCTGAAATAAAAGCTGTTTCATTGTTCCCAAAAATAACCTATTTGAGTGATTGTTTTTGACTATTTTGGGTTTTTTTTTTTTTTTTGGTTTTTTTGTTTGGTTTTTTCTGGTTTTGGGTTTTTAAGGATCATCTTCAAACACAAGGACAATTCCATCAATGCTCTGATCTTCTCCTTTAGATCACACAAGGAGGATCTCATCTCAGTGCACGAACTCCGTAGCACCGGCGAGGATTAAAATGTGTGTAAACAGGAATCACACATTCTATAAATATTTGTGTGGGGGTAAGTTTTCTAATTTTTATTTAATGTTGCCACGGCATCGGCCTTATGGCCTACTCTTTACGATTTCCAAATGCTGAGGGATTTTAAGCGTGCGCAACATGCACACGGGACCTCCTATTTTGTCACCCTTATCCGAGAAGGCGAGGCCTCCGATCTCACTACCCAGGAGATCAGGGGAGGGTATGACATTATTAGAAACCACTGATTCTGAAGAAAAAAAAATAAATTCATCAGTTATATTTCCTGTACGGGGAGCGAACTCGGTACCTTTAGAAATAGAGGCGGACGCCATACCTCTTAGTCGCTCTGACCCCCACTTCTTCACTATATTAAGTTTGTAGACTTTAGTGTCCTATCTCTAAGGAGATCTAGACATTGGACAAGACGAGGATTTGTGAAGTGTAGAAGATACGTGCTCGAAAGAAATACAATACGACAGTCAAAATATTAGAAATAGTGGTAATAACCACTTACGATATCTGGACCTCATCCCTTCTGTAACATTGCCTCACCAAGATCACGAGACATGCAAGGGAATATGTCCGTCCAAATGAACTATTTTGGTCTTATATGTCTTCTGAGTGCTCGTAATATATGCGTACGCCCCGAATGCATACACAGAGCTATAATTTCGCGCGTTTGTGCAGAAAAGCCACTTATGTTGTGTCTTAAATGTGTCTAACGAATTATAATACTGGATCCTATACAACACTCATGTCGTTGGACATATATAACTCGAATATATTTAAAAAAAACAATACGGTATAGCATAAGTTTTACAAATTAACGGTACACAGGAAACACGGGACGTTTCAGATTTTACCTTCATCAGCCGCAGTTACGAACAGGTAACAAGGACAAGAAATATAGACGTGTAGAAGAAACATACTATAGACAATGCGAACACGTAATAGATATTAACACAGATAAAGAGCAATAATAAAGCAAAGAAACTACAAAACAGAAAAGAATTAATCAATACAAGACATTAAACAATCAACGAAAATCAAAAGCAGAAAATTGAATTAAAAAACGACGTCCTGCTATAAAACTCTCAGCTGAAAGAACCGGAGAGACTATGGACACTAGTCCGAATGGCGTCCACAAGCATACATAAAATACAACTAGGGAATATAAGGTTGGACGTGGGACTGACTACCCGATCTTATAGTCACACAACTTCAACAGCAACATGGATACATCATGTAAGACAAATAATTTAAATAATTCACCTCGGTCATAGCCATACACGATGGAAGACGTTTCATGATGCAGCATAACTCCCATTTTTACCAAGAAATAAATATCAGATTTATCATCTGAACTGTTCGAAATCTAAACGAACAAGGGGAAATTCCAGATGTTCTGGTGAAATGAGGATCTAACAAACCATTTAAAGTGGCGAACCAACAATAACTCTTAGGTATCATTACATCACCAACATTCGCAACAACAGAAAACACCATAGTTACAACTACTTGTTGGAAACTAACAAGAGATAAAACAAATCAACGAAACATAAAACCCACACATATAATTTTTTTACCAGGAACTCACCTAAAAGAAAATATCATAAATAATAATTCTTCTTTTCTTCTTCTTCATCTCATTCTTATCTTCTGACAAAGCATGAGCCACAACTGCACGTGATCACTTTGAGAAAACCGAAGCTAAAACATAGATTCTCGTAGTGGTTGTTTCTATAGCTTTCTGTTATACATGATGAGGTTGCACGCCTCATGCTCAACATCATATTAGTTTACTTTTACGAAATGTCTGAGGAAATGTTAGTCTAATTCATTCTTTGTTATCTCAGCGACCATCGGGATATAGCCGGCTCACTGCACGTAATGCCGAAGAAAATGTGAAGGGTTTAAAATCATTCAGCAACAGATAAATGAGATTATTTGTAAACTTGTAGATTGTACAGAAAAAAATGTGAAAGGTTTAAAAACATTCGACAACACATAACTCATGACATTTATAAACGTGTAGATGGTAGCCGCGCTGGTGTAATGGTTACAATGTTGCCCTAGCGACCAGGTTTTCAAAGTTCAAGCCCGGGCGCGGTCATTTGTAGGAGTGTCATCGACAAGGATTTTGACAGAATAACCTGAACGGCTCCTGTGATAAACCCACTGTGGATGGAAAGGATCGAAGCTCCTGACCGGGTTGGAAGGAAAGTCCTCAGGTTCCCCAGCCTCGCATTGACATGTCATTGGGCCGAAGGGCTGAAAGCCCAAGTGCTGCTGGTTAAGGAAAAAAAAAAAAAGTGTAGATTGTACAGAAGAAAATGTGAAGTGTTTAAAATCATTCAGCAACAGATAGCTGAGAGTATTAGTGAACTTGTAGATTGTACAGAAAAAAATTGAAGGGTTTAAAAACATTCGACAACAGAAAAATGAGAGCATTTCTAAACTGATAGATTGTCTATAAGAAAATATGAAGGGTTTAAAAACATTGACAACAGAAAAATGTGAGTATTTGTAAACTTGTAGATTGTAGAGAAAAAAATGTGAAAGGTTTAAAAACATTCGACAACGCATAACTCATGACATTTATAAACGTGTAGATTGTACAGAAGAAAATGCGAAGTGTTTAAAATCACTCAGCAACAGATAGCTGAGAGTATTTGTAAACTTGTAGATTGTTCAGAAAAAATGTGAAGGGTTTAAAAACATTCGACAACACATAACTCATGACATTTGTAAACTTGTAGATTGCAAAGAAAAAAATGTGAAGGGTTTAAAAACATTCGACAACAGATAACTCATGGCATTTGTAAACTTGTAGATTGTACAGAAATAAATGTAAAGGGTTTTAAAAACATTCGACAACACATAACTCATGACATTTATAAACTTGTAGATTGTACAGAAAAATGTGAAAGGTTTAAAATCATTCGACAATAGAAAAATCAGTTTTATCTTTAATCAAGAATATAAAATAAGTTATACACATTAGAGTAATACAGTATGCCGTGGTAAATTGCTGCAAGATTCTGCTAGATTTAAAATAAATGTGCGTAATTAAAATTTAATTGGAAATCATATTTACTTCAAACATAGCTGAAAAATCTAAATCACTGACTGACAAATTAGATTCCACCAGAAGAGATTTGCAGTTACCAAATGATCAAAATCAAGGTTTGAATTTCGATAGAAACGTTATAAATGGGATAACTACAAGCTAAAGAGATGAAGAAGTCTTGAGCTGCATAATGAAAGAAAAGCTATGCATCAAAATAATTCAACTGAAAGAATAAAAACCACGTACAAGAATGACAACGCTTCTTATTTTATTTACCCATAGCACCTCAACAGCACTGACGAAACATGCAGAAAATAAAACTTGAACAGCTAAAAGCCTGTATCCCTTTTGTTGCACTATGGTCGAAGTGTTAAACTTACGTCATAGAAATAGAACATACAGAAAACGGATGGCTTGGTTAAACACCGGCGAACCATGAAATAACCAAAATTGTAAACCCAAAAGCAAGCCTGATCTTTGTTACGGTTAATTTTACAAAGTTCCTTGACTTGAGTCGTCCTTTTCCAAAAAGCATTCATTTTATGTTATTGACTGGTCTGTTAGTCTCCTGAATTTCTCGGTTTATCGTTGGACCCGACCATCTCGTCTATTCCCTGTTAGCTGGGAGGTATACACTCTTTTCGAGTTCTTTTAATATGTATTGTCTTCATGCCACCCTTACTTGTTCTCTTGTAAATTTTAACCTTGAAGTTTGACTTAGTTGCTGTATAACGCCATATTCAATGACTGATCTCACTCGATCTGAGTCTTTAGCACTCTCTCATATGCTCTACAAGCTGTGCCAGCAAGTTCTTTTCATGACTGTCATTCTTTGCCTTGTCCTCATTCGGTTTCTTTGAACCTGTTTCCTTTTCCGAGTCAAACGGAGATCAAAGGTAAAGCCCAGGTAGTTTGGATTTTCATCTAGATGTCGATTTTTTCCACGCTTAGTACTAATTTGGAACTATGATTTAATTCAGATCAAGAATGATGTATATGCTGTTCTCCCTTTATTTATCTATAACAATAATAGCCCCTTCAGTCATAACTGACTATGGGAATGTGCCCCTGAGGTGACAGCTCTCAGCTGCTTACTTTCCTGTAGTTCCTTTCGACGTTTTCTCATCTCATCTGCTTGTTGTGCGAGTTTTTTTTTTCGTCCAAACTGAGGTGCCACCGCAGATAGCATCGCCACTTGGTGCGATCGGCAACTTCATCCTCTCATGTTGCTGGATTTATGTCCAGTGCTCTCCTCATGTCTCTCTAGCACACATCTTTGAATCTCAGCTGCGGTCGCCCAACTGTTCTTTTACCATTTGCCAGTTGTCAGTAGAAGATATCTTTCGGGGTGCGACAATCTTCCTTGCGGCGGACATGGCCAAGCCAGCGTAGTCTGCGCTGTCTAAGCAGTGTATACATGCTTTGAAGCCCAGAACGTGACAACAGCTCGACATTTGTCACTTTATCTTTCCACGAAATGCCGAGGATGTGGCGCAGACACTGCAGAAGGAAGGTATTGAACCTTCTTTCTTGTTTGGCATAGGTTGTCCATGTCTCTTTACTATACAGAAGTGTGGTGGTGGCGCAGGCGTTATATGCCGCAGCTTTGGTCTTCATTGTGAGTTTGGAGTTTCCCCAAATTGGCGATGTGAGGCGAGCAAAGCTAGCTGCAGCTTTGCCAATGCGGCTGTCAATTTCTGTGTCCAGAGAGAGTTTGTCATTGAGGGTAGACCTCATGCATGTGAAGTGGTGCACCACTGCCAATTCATAGTTATCGATAGTGGTAACTGTTGCAGTACCCACATCCTGACTCAGCACATTTGTTTTCTTTAGACTTATTGTAAGACCAAAGTCCTTGCATGCTTGGGTGAATTGATTCATCAAGCTCTGAAGCTCCTGTTGGCTTTGAGTGACGACTGCAGCGTCATCAGCGAATAACAAGTCTCTTATTGAGTCACTTCTAATGTTCTTTTTGCCTTCAGTCTTGCGAGATTAAGCAGACGGCCATCTGACCTATTGTGAAGGCATATTCCTTCGGTTGCATCTCTGAATGCATGTTTCAAGAGTAAGGCAAAAAAGATTCCGAAGAGGGTTGAAGCCAGAATGCAGCCTTGTTTAACGCCACTGCGTATGTCAAAGGGATGTGATGTGCTTCCAGCATACTGGACTGTTCCCTTCATGTCCTCATGGAATGGCTTTATCATTTCCAGCAATTTCGCAGGACACCTTTTTTTCAGGACGATTTTGAAGAGTTCATCCCTACTAACCAGTTGAAATGCATTTGTGAGGGCTATACAGGCGATATATACTACTCGTCAAAAGTCAAGGGCCACCCTATTATTTTCAATAAACTTTTATATAAGCACGTAGAATGATTAAATGAAGATGTTTTTAGTAAAAATGGGTGCAATATCTTCCTCTGACAGTCCTCTATGCACGTTAAGCATAAAAACAACTCACCGACAACCATGGTGGTCACGTGCAATTTGGTTTGCTGACCATAAATTCACATTTTTAATCTGTTTTTTCAAACTTCCGTAGAACCAAACAGGTGAAGTAATCGTGCTGATTGACATTCCACGTGCAATGGCGACTTTTCGTGAACAGAGTTCACGCTAAATTTGTTTTACAATACGCAGATTTAGGGTAGTTTCATCACTTGCAAAAACCATGCCACCGAGAAGAAGTCTTGACACCTTACAAAGAATGAGGGCTATAGCGTGGGTTGAAAGTGGTTTATCTGTCCGTGAGGTTGCTAGACGGCTTGCAGTGTCACACTCTACTATCCAAAGAATTTTGGAGAGATTTCAGGCCACAGGAAGTGTGGAGGATTGCCACCGGCCAGGTCGCCCTAGATGCACCAATAGACATGATGACCTGTACCTCTTGTTGTCGGCCCTGCGCTATCGAACAGTGACTTGTTCCACTCTAAGATGTCAGCTGAGACAAACTGTAAACGTTAATGTCAGTCAAAGCACCATTCGCAGACGTTTACATGAATTTGGACTGGCTGCTCGACGTCCTGCAGTCAGAATCCCTCTTACTCCTGCTCATCGCAGAGCCCGTGTTGCTTGGTGTCGCGAGCACATCCGATGAACAAGGCAACAATGGAGTCAAGTTCTCTTCACTGATGAATCTCGCTTCACTGTGTCATTCAATGATGGCAGGATTCGAGTTTGGAGACGACCAGGAGAGCGATTTACTGATGACACAATTTGAGAGGTGGATCGTTATGCTAGGGGTTCTGTCATGGACTGGGGAGGCTTCTACAGACACGGCATGACCCCACTCTACATCATCCAAGGCAATTTGACCGGCCCAAGATACCAGAACGAAATCTTGAGACCTATTGTTCAGCCCGCTCTAGAGGCCATAGGTGGTAATGCCATCCTCCAAGATGATAACGCTCGACCCATCGAGATCGTGTAAGTTTGAATGATATATGCGCTCAGCTAACTTGTGTAGTCGCATTAAGATGACCTTACCAACAAATACTAAGAAGAGAGATGCCTCTGTAGTTATTGCAGTCACTTCTGTGTTCTTTATTTTTATACAGTGTTACAATCTTGGTATCTCGCATGTCTTGAGGAATAGTTGTCTCTTCCCAGCACTGGCGCAATACCCTATGCAGGGGAAGTAATAGCGTGCTCTTACACCATTTGATTAAATCGGGAGGAATCCCATCACTGCCTGGTGCTTTGCCAGAGGCCAATCTATCAATGGCCTTGCTGAGTTCTTCCAATGTTGGTTCGGCATCCAGCTCCACCATAGTTGGCAGACATTTGACAGCATCAAGCGCTGCAGGCATTACGGTATTTTCTCTAGCATAAGGCTCAGAGTAGTGCTCAACCCACCTCTCCATCTACTTACCCTTATCGGTTAGCTTCTCTCTGCTGATGGTTTTTAGCTGTGCCGTCTTACTTTTCTTGAGACCGAGGGCTTTCTTCATACCGTCATACCTTTGTCTAATGTTGCCTGTTTGCGCTGCGGTCTGGATGCTCTCACTGAGCTGGAGCCAATAACCATTTGCACAGCGTCGAGCAGTTTGTTGAACTTTGCTTCTCGTAGCCTTCAGGATCTGTAGGGTTCTAGCACTCGGTGAACGTTTGTATTCAATCGCGACACTGCGCTTAGCTTCAATGACAGGTGTCATCACATCTGATGAAGCATCTAACCAGTCGTTTGACTTCTCTGTTTTCTTACAAAAGTGCAGTACTTTGAATGGTGTTCTGCAAGAGCTCCCAGTTCTCTGTAATAGTATCACCATGCTGTGGGCTACTGAGCACTTTCTTGAAGGTCGCGGTAAATTGAGCGATAATGACAGAGTCTGACATCTCGCTGGTATCGATGCGTGGTTTCCCTTCATGTCTAACACGATGGAGTTTTCTTGGTTGTGCTCTGATTTTGCAGCAAACCAAGGAGTGATCTGTATCACATTGTGCACTATGATACGAGCGAGTGGAGAGCACAGACCTAAGAAGTAGCCTTCTGACGGGAATCAGATCCAGTTGGTGCCAGTGCTTGATGGTGCGTATCACCATTACACCTTATGCGGGGGTCTTGTCTGAAAGTAGGTATTGGTCACGCAGAAGTCATAATGGACACACATCTCCAAGAGCCGTTGTCCATTTTCAGTCATCTTGCCATTACCAAACTTACCCAGACATGAAGGAATGAAGCATTATCGGTACCCCCTCTAGCGTTAAAGTCACCAAGGAGAACAAGCTGTTCTTGCGTAGGTGTGCTTTTAATGACTGCTGCTAGATTCTCGTAGAACACGTTTTTAGCTTCTGAGGCAGAGTACAGAGTAAGTGCAAACACACTGACAAGGGTGATGGGACCTGCACTAGTTTGCAGGCAGAGAGTTAACAGGATTTCTGATTTTTTTCCGCAAAATCTACTCCGTATTCTCTAGTTTTATTAAGGTCTTTCCCTTGCCAATAATATGTGTAGTCCTTCTCGCTCATCATTCCAGAGCCTGCCAAGGGCGTTTCCTGAAGTGCAGCTATTTCCACCTGAAGTCGTTTGAGTTCGTCATTGATTACGGCTGTTTTCCTGATATCGTTTATGTCCTGTAGGTTTTTGGACAGTCCAGTCAACATAGTCCTAATGTTCTAGCATCCCAATCTGATAAGTTGTTTATTTCTATTACTTTTTGGTTTTTGATAATTGCTTGGTGCAACATTTTCTGTCCACAGTTCGGGTTTGACTCTAATCCCCGTGCACCCAATGGGGAAAGCAGACAGTGGCGGGACAACACCTAATTGACTGGGGGCTGGCCAGCTTGAAGCGGGCGTAGCTGTCCAGTGAGATCCTAGAACCTCTCCGACTGTCGAAAGTAGCCCCTGGCGCCATGCCATACGCCAATTGGGCAAACTGCTTATAACCGGTAACTGCTACTTCCCGTAATTTGCCTATGCCTATAGGGTGAAGCTGGAGTGTTCTCACCAGGGCGCAAGCTTGGGCACAGTTATATGGAGATCACAACTTATCAGATGCCCATGCATCATGTTCCCCCTCTCCACGCAGCCGGTAGATCCATTGGTGCGGCAGTAGCCGATACAGTTTGGTACCAGCCACATCGCAGGAGTTGCCAGAATAATGTCAAATCAACATTAGACTGCCATAGGGACTCAGATTCCGGATTTTTCCTCAGGGTTTACTCCCGAAGCTTTTTCCATAAATGGACATTCCTGCTAGGCAGCGGTGGTTTGAATTCAGAGTTTTACCTTCTCTTAGACAGGCTACCAACCAAGGATCGCGAGTCCCATCTGCCCGAAGCTACAAGTTTTAAGACGCTAGTGACTCGCCTTCGCCCCTTCTTTCGTCAGTTGAAACAGTTCCGCGGGACTCAAAATGAGCCACACATGAAGATCGGGAGATGGTTTTCCGTGTCTATTTGAGACGCCTGCCATAGAAGCATTTATCTGCAGTGAGAATTTATCCTCACTACAATTCCCGGCTATAACAACCTTTGGAATCCATTATTTATACCAGGATTTAAATGGTATGACAAAATAATGTGGAACTCAAGAACCACACGTACCAGTAGAATAAGAAGTAAGACGCATTGGCGAATGAAAGAGGGTGGCAACGGGGGCGATAGCGTCTCCTTTGGAATTTTGAAAAGTTTTATTTCATTGCAACCGTTCAAATATATTTCCCCCCCCCCCCCCCCGCCACTTTGGACTCAAATGTAAGTAATCGTGAGGTCAGAAGACGAACGAATTAAAACATGTCTGGTACTGGACAATGGTAAGTAACCTAAAGGCTACGTACGTAGTTTGCAAGTAATTCTACGTATTGGGACAATGAAAGACAATAAAGGGAACCGCCATACAAAACAATGAAACAAAAGATGGCGCCAGGCATGCGATACAAGAAGACTTCACTCGAGCCGCAAATACATATGACTTTGTGACAAGAGGCGGATAATTTCTGTATGCAGCGGAAAATACTAAATCAAAACATGTTATGCTATAGTATAAAATATTTTTATCAAATTTGTGTCTCTTTCCATGATAGCAAACTCTATACAGAGCGATACAACAGGAGGCAATCTGATCATCAGAAGTGATACCCCTTCCGATCAAATGTTTTGGCCTCTTACTCCCCTTTACACTCTAAGGGGCGCGGACCCACCTGGATCATGACTCCCAAGTGTCAGCCTCCTGTTGTCTTGAGCAGAAAATTGAACCCACTTCACTTTGGTTGCAGCTTTAAAATCGACATTTTTCCGCCAGCTTTTCCGCAATTGTGAAAGTAACCCCTACTTGAATTCTAATTTGTGTCTTCTACTTTTTTTGTGGTGGGTTGCTTTCTTTTGCCACTCTGACTCCAAAAACTTTGCGACAGTGAAGATAAATTATATCGCCGAAGATTTCCAGCTTCTTCTCCAAAGTTATCTGCTTCACGTTGTTATCCAACTCTTTTGCCAAGGCTTCGTCCAGGTGCTTCCGAAGCCCTTTTGCACTGGCAGGTAGAAACGTGATTGTATCTATTTTCCCGTCCGAGAAGTGTGTGAGATCAGCATCAGGCAGATAAACTTGAATATTCTCAGCACTGTGGAACGACTCCTGGCTGAGTTCTTCTAACGTCTTACCCGTCGAAATAGAGCGCTGATGATCAGCAGAGCGCAGTTGATCTTCCCCTGATGAGCTCCCACGCTCCTTTTTTGTTCTGTGGATTCTAATGCCTTTCTGTGTAGAGAATCTTGTATCTTACTTTTATGCAATTATGTTATAAATAGTTATAGTTTTTTTTAATGAATATTTTTGAATAACTGTATAATAATAAGATGTGAAACAGAAATCAAGAAGAGAACAGGAGTGGAAAAAGCTGCACTAAACAACATGAGGCAAATACTGATATCTAAACAAATAACTGACACATTAAAAACAAAAATTCAGACACACTTGCTGCGACCTCTGTCACGGGATACCCTCCCCTACTCTGCAGTGATGGTCCAACAATGGCCGATAATTGAAGTATACAATGAGGGTCTTTAAAGGTTGCTACCTTCGCTCAAGATTACTCTTGGCAGGGTTGTAAATATAAAGATAATGCTTATATTATAGGGCAAGGTTTGGGAACCCGCGCCATCTCGTGCGGCTCTTGGCTCTCAGCTACTTAACTCTTAGTGTTTGTTCACTAAAACCACCTTCCATTACTTTATTAACAAAAAGTATTAATTATGATGTCATTTCTTTTCACTGCATTATTCACCAAGAAGCCCTCTTTGCACAAACCTTCCTAGAAGAAATGATGAAGGTAATGGAATTAGTAGTTAAGATTGTAAACCAAATAATGGCAAGTAGTCTGAATCACCGACATTTTTGTGAGTTTCTCCAAGAAGTCAATCATGAATACTCTGATCCTCTTTCGCATAACAAGGTACGGTGGTTATCTAGAGGCAGGGCTCTGATGAAGTTTTGCTGCTTGTCTTAATGAAGTAAAGATATGGCTGAAAGAGAAGAAACTTGAATATTTTGAGTTATCAAAACCTGGTTGGTTACATAAATTCTACTTCATGCTGACATGACTTCTTACTTGAACATTTTAAACAAAAAGGAAAGAGCGATAACTTTTGGAAGGAGTGCTTTCATATGAGCACAAGCTTTCTTTGTTTGCTAGAGACATTGAAACTGGAAAATTATTACACTTTCCAGCTTTAAAAGAACAAATGCAAACTACTGAAAGTAGCACTGACCTCATTCCTCAAAAACGTTATTGAGAGAATGACAGTTTCATTTGCTGATCGCTGTGACAGACGAACTCAGCCGACCCTGAATGACCCTGAAGTGTTGGATGATATAATACGACCTTCGTAGCGACCCCTTGGATAACATCAGTATCCCCGAATATTGTAACCTTTCGTCAAACGGGATTTTTCTTTTCACCTGGACTCATTAGCTATGCAACCGTTCCACACGTTTGCTGATTAATATGTGGACAGTTTATCTACCGTTCATTCTGGTCATCGCATTGATTTAAGGAGATATTAAATCACGCCCATGGACATCTCTTGAGCAATCATATGCAGTATTTTCATTAACTTGGCCCAGAGGGGGCGGCGCCAGAATCAAACAGATAGTAGCGACCACGATCAAAGACACGGACTGGGGGATCTCAGGAAAGACTATCGCCGCTATCAAAGGCAGTAGAGGTCCCTGAAATGAGCGACGCAAGTTTCCTGCCGGTATTTCGCATCTCGGTGTTAAACACGAAACCGATCGCAGTAGGAGCGAACGGGAAAGCCGGCGCAAGCAGCGAGCGAAGATACGAGAGACCAGGGGCGGCTTCTCTCTTTAGTCTAGTGGTCAGATCCTCAAAAGTGCCCTGAGATCTAAAAAGGTGTCAATTTTCTCATGTCCCACTCATCTTACAATTAAGTTAGATATATACAGACCACGTAGAAATACACTTTATCAATCGTTGGCCAGACCTTTACAGAAGCACTAGCTATATTTGAAATTCTGCTAGATTATCCCCTGGATTTTTATATATATTTGCAGTGAATTCTATTTCTGGGCAAAACGGTAAAATATATATTGTGTAAAGTGATCAGTGGTCTAGTTCATTCATTCTAATTCACTGGATTTTGTGTTAATTTAAATCTATTAAATTAAACCATCTCAATAGTTCCAGTTGTAAATGTAATGATATATCTGCTATATTATTTCCAAAAAAGATAATTGTCAGAACTGGACACAAGAGAATACTTGTGCTGTCAGAGCGAACTCTCTACTGGTACTATGGGTTTAAGGCACTCTCACACTAGACTCTTAGCTCGCTGTCTCAAAGGTACAACTATAGCACACAATAGCTGACATAAATGACATGATAACACCTATAACAGGTAATAGCCCTTTTTAATGAATATTACACACAGAGGAGCCGCACCCGGCTGACGATACACATGAACATGCATTGCACAATGCACTGAAAGAACTGCCACATACTTGCCACACACTATAGCTCAACAAGATATCCAAATAATAGTCGCAGAGACAATCTACTCAGCAACCGCCATGACTATCACTCACATAGGCGGAATTCACTACTGACAAAACGCAATACATAATTGCAATCAGATTATCAGAAATACAATCCAGGAGGAAATCACTAGCATGCACAATATCAAACTAGCAACAAATCACTACTCCTGATCTCATGAAAATAACGGCAAGAAGTAACGAACAATAGTGGCATCCATATAACTTTCCCCAGCAAAAGCTGCTGACAACGGCCATCAACGACTTCTCAGTCGAGCGGACATATCTAGACTCCCTTTGCCGCCAAACCGTTTCTTCCGGTTTTCCTTCTACCAAAAGCTGGCTGGACAGGTATTCAAAGATGAATACCAGTGTTGTCACACTACAGTGTAACCACTATAAAATTTAGTGAATAATTATGCTGTGACAATAGATGCTTAAATGCTGTATTTAACTTTTAAAGTCGCGAAGGAATTTATAATTAATAAATTTAGTTAAGTCCTATATTTATAGATGTGTATTTTAACCATTAGAACTCGCGCAGTGTTTATTAAATACATAATTAAATACGCGAATATATATATCACGGCTGTTTGTGCCCTATACCAGAGCGCTCTTTTAGTTTCGGTGACCGGAATTCTGACACCGGGTATAAAATTTTCGTGTGCACCGTAAAAGACTATTTAAGTTTTTGGCGGTAAAAATCAGCTGATATGTGTGTAAAATCAGTAAAATATAAATGATTACACACTCGTTCTGGATAAACACAGCGCTTAGATTCTTTTGTGTACTATAACTTTGTTCTCTGCTCTATTTTTGATTGCATTTTTATTTGTTTGAAATTAGTTTTGACGGAGTTACAGACTTTTGAAAACAGCGTTATCATTTGAGGAAATTCATAAAATAAGTAATCTTTTTATTAATTTAATATCTAAAAATCGGCCCATTCGTTTGAGTTTATAATTATAAAGACTTCTCGAAGGGAAGCTAAAGATTATTTCTACATACTTTGTTTTTTAGTTTCATATCTTGAGAATGTGTGGTAGTCAGTTTTGTGAGTTTGGCATTACAAGAACAAGCATATTGTCACCAGATTTTCTAGCATTTAAATTACTGTAAACGCATTCCTGATACTTACAAATCTTAAATAAGGTTGTAAAAAAATAACTTTTTGTAAAGCACCATCTGTTTTTGCATTTTCATTCATTCATAATGACATTTAGCTACGTATATAAGCGTCAGAAAACATGTAAATCTATAGATAGATTACTTCCACATACTTTGTTCTATCTTTCAAGTCTTGTTAATCTTGTATTTATAATATGAATTTTTTTTTAATTGTGTGTGAGATAAGGACTGTTCCATTAGTGTTCTTTGGTAGACAATCCTGTGCACACGACGGCTGCCAAAGAATTCTAAGTAACTGTTTGTATATCTTCTTTCATTCACAGATAAAGCATTCTACATCTTGGTGTTAGACTTGATAGTCCCAAATATTCCTCTATCTTTATACATACACAAGTAAACTATACTACATAACAACGAAATGGAACATACTGTTTTGCATCATATGAATTGTGCCAGTGCACTGTGCAGAGCCTGTGGCAAGAGAGCATTAACTTCCAAAACAACACGTTCAATTCAGAAAGCACTGAACTGTTCTAATTACGTTAATGATCTGTTCTTTGTGTTTGGAATTAACGTATCAGATGATAAACCCACACAGCATTCGACTATATTTTGTAAGAAGTGTTACTTACGAATACAAACTCAAAAAGAAGGCATAATGAGAAATGTCTTGACACAGCCAAGTTACTATCGGAAAACAGTCAGCACATCTGGAAAGATTAAAACCATAATTTAACTGTAAGTGAATGTCAACTGTGCAATTATGTTGCAAAGACATCTTTTGGTGTTTTAAAAACAAAAAGCTGCTATATCCCCTGTGATGTTCTTTCTGACCCATCCATGTCTAGTCAGTCATTTAGCTGTAGTCAGTCAGTTAGTTTGTAGTCAGTCAATTAGCTGTAGTCAGTCAGTTAGTTGTAGTCAGTCAGTTAGCTGTAGTCAGTCAGTTAGCTGTAGTCAGGATAGCTCTGTACAGTAGGAGGTTGATGTGCCTGCCCACATTAGTGATGATATTGTTCAACTGGAGGTTGATGTGCCAGCTCACATTAAAGGCGATACCATTATTCATTTGGAGGTGGATACCACTACTCACCCTAGCATGCCAGTTTTTGTTGCCACATCTACACCTACCAAGTCAGTTATACATACGACAAGTACATCCACCTCGCCTGTCTTCAAAAGCGACATCACAGTACAACAGTTACTTGCTAAGCCACCTTCACAACCACTAACACAAAAGGAAGAACCCCTATTCACATCCATTGTTAGAAAAAAACTAGAAACAGCAAAAAGTAATATCATAAAATGCAAAACCAGAGGACAGCCTATTGAACTACAAAAGCTAATTAAACACAGAAGAGAAACATCAGTCACCAGAACGCCAACAAAATGTAAGCGATCTCAATTGCTCCACACTGTTAGAAAACATATTGCTGGAACATCAACTGATTCATTAGACCTGCAGCAGGCACATGAACTACAACGCTGTTCAGAAACGTCACGTCAGGAAATTTGCAGGAAAGCAGGCATTGAAAGTAGAGTTAGAATATCCAAAGAATTAGCAATAGCCATGAAGGAAACAGTAGGTCTTACGTGGGCACAGGAGAGAAAACAGAGAAGATTAAAAATATAACTTCACAATTAAAATTTATAATGGAAACTCATTTGTTACAAATTTCTCCATCTGTTAATGTACAGATTCATCCTATAAAAAAGGAAGTGTGAATGATAATTGAGCGAAATTTTGGGGCTAGAGCAAATTATGGCAGTTGTTGCTTGAGATTGACAGAATTAACAGAGTGTGGAAATCATTTAATAGATGTATTTATTAAATACACCTATTTATCTATTAAATTGAACATTTCGTTTTACGCATGACCATACTCATTTTTACATGACCATCGTGATGTATGATTGAGATAATTGTTAGCTCTCATGTTTTTGGGGACAATTGGGTGTGTTATTTTAAGGTAATAAATGTGGACTTGCAATTTAATGTTTCAATAATTAATGTTTGACGCATGAAACCAAAACAAAACTTTGATATCCATTTTCGGCAGGTTTTCTACTTTTGATTTCTGTAATTTGTTATGCATGTTGATTGTAACCGATTTAGTGAAAATTGCATTATAAACAAACCATAACAAAATATTAAAAAAAACGTAAATTTTACACTATTTCAGACTATTATATCTTCTGTTCTAATTGTGATAAAATGTTTGTTCTTGTTCTAAAATTTACTCTAACATTTCTAGTCTAGCTTTACGCAAAATTAAAGCCGGTATTTATAATAATAAAGTAGCCTAAAAGCATTAATTAAGCCCTATCAAAAGTAAACATCGCCACATGTTTTTCCCATTAGGAAGTTGACCACGTGACCTCTGTCAAGTGGGCTATAAATAGCGCGGTCGGGGAAAAAGAGGAAATAACTAAAAGATCGCTGGCAAACAGCCGTGATATATTTATAAATAGTCTTTACGGGAAATTCATCGCACTTTAAAATGTTATTTGATTTTTCGGTATATTACATGTCTTTTTTCTTTCATACAGAGTGATCGTAACCTTGCGATCCCAGCAATAAAGAAATCATCTTAACAACTTCCAGACATATTGATGAAACATTTTTTAAATTTAATCTTGTGGCCGTTTGATAGTGGTTTATTTACTGATGGTGCTTTTCTTCTGAGTTTCCATAGATGGTTTTCAATCGTGCTGATAATAAAACGCGAATCCACACAACTGTCAAATAAGTTCAACACACAACGATGTAAACTTCAGGCATGTTAATCAAAGCCTGCCGTGAAGTGAAGTAAACTGTGAAGGCTGGTAGAACAGTTAACATTGTTTATTTACGACATAAGTTCAACGCTACGATACACTGTTCTTGACTAGGACAATCACATAAAATGCATGACAAGAATACTCTGGTGAATGATGATGGTTTGGTACTGTGGTGGGATCCTTTCAAACATGTTCCTTACATTCAATTAATACGAATCCAGTAATGTTCAAGCTAGATAAAATGTCCGTTGACCTTGCTTGAGGTCATCCAACTAAGCATGTACTCCCATACCACGAACTCCCGCATTCGTCCAATAAGAGACTGTTTCTATCCAAGACATAGTTCCATATAACGTAGACTCAAAATATATTCAATGGTACATATATGAAGAGGTATCTGAGTTAGTATCTTTAGGTTTTAACTAACCTCTCAAAAATCATGCCACGACTTTGGCATTACAATAAAGGCGTTTACACATATGAATACTGCAATCAAATTAACTTCTTTCCGTCGTAGGAATCCTCCTTCTACGATCGCTCTCAGAGGCTATCAACTCCGTAGGTCCATTCTAGGGATAACATTACAAGATGGATCCCCGCTAGACTGATACAAGGAGCAGCCTTAAACTACACGTTTCACTCACTAATCATACAAATATGAGGGGCGACAACTTACATAATACTTTCCATATTGGCTTCGACCTGAAGACCAATATCGCAATAAGGATGGCTTCCACCATACTTGCCACAACACAAGAAATATTCCCCGGACATCACAATGGTCCGTACTGCCCCATACAAAACATGACGTCATAATCTACTCAACTAGGTTACCCGTGCGTCCCAAAGCAACTCACACTGCTTTGTGCACGTCAGTGCGCGAATCATTCGACCGCACAAATAATATAACTATATTGAGACTGGTGCGTACATTTGGCAGGACCGAAGACTACCCCCTTAGGTAATAAATGTACGTAACAGCTCCCTTATTAACTCCCCTTTAAAAAAATTAGATCTATTAATTTTTTTGAACTTAGTACCCGAGAGAGGTGAGTCAAAACTACAACAATATATATGAAATGCATAAAGTATTACCATATTAAGAAAAGAATATTAAACGAAAACAATATAACTAAATGATAGTATGCATTAAAGCACACATCCACCATCGACCTACTTTGGAACGATGTGGTAATATTCGAAGTAAAAGAAGTTGAAAATGAAAATGAAAAAAACCATAAAAAAAAGATGATAATAAAATTCAACTAAGTTTTCTAAAAAAAAAATTTGAAACATATGATTTCAAAAATGAAAATGAACAGCAACACTGATGATAATCAATGACAAGAGAATCAATAAAACAGAAAAATTGAAAATACAATGTGCAAAAATGAAGCAATGCAAAATTAAACACTTTAAGAATCAACACCCTTAATGTTTTCTAACACTAGTATGGTTGACTAGTGATCTTAACAGTGAGATATCATAACTAAGACCCGTGAATGCAGGTATTACGTGACAACTAAGAAAGTTAGTATATGTGTGATCCATAATTAATTAAATAGATTAAATTGAATTATAGTAATTTATATATATCTTAATTACTAACAAATAACCAGTTACTAATATATTCTAAGTAATTCCAATATAAATAATTGTCAATGTTCAGTTACAACTAGTTAGTAATCGACGAGACGATGTTCTCAATGTTCCATACACGATAAAATATATTCTCGAACACGATATGTAGTGTAATATGTTCCATAGGAAAAACAAATGTATATTTGTCGCTTTTAACAATGTTTCCATACTAATAAAAAGTTACTGTAGTACCAATGTTACAGTCCTAATAAAATGTTATTCTAATACCACTGTTCCCGTTCTAATAAAACGTTACTACACAAGAAGTAATGTTATAATCCATAAGTAAGTATATCCTGAAAGATATATTTATACGAATAATTCAGTTATATGATCAGTATTTATAGATGTATAATCAATGAAAATGTACACAGTTATTCATGTTATCGGTGAGGATGTTTCAACATCTGGAAGTGGTTTAGTTTCGACAAGTTCGCTTGGGCATCTCGACAAACAGTCTGCGAACACATTCTTCACTCCAGGAATAGCTCGTATTTCAAAATTGAATGGTTGAAGCGCTATAGCGTAACGCGCTGACTTCGATGATTTTACGTTTTTCGAGTTCAGTGCGGTAAGAGCTTTTTGATCAGATTCCACCACAAAGTGTGAGCCGAGGAGGTAACGTTCCAGTTTTGTGATTGCCCACACTAACGCAAGGAGCTCTTTATCTAGAACGGAGTATTTGAGTTCGCTCTCCGTAAGTTTTCTGGACACGTACATCACCGGAAATAAGGTGCCGTTATATTCCTGCATCAAAACTGCAGCAATAGCGTAAGAAGATGCATCACTGCGAAGAATGAAAGTGAGATTTTTGTTAGGCAACCTCAAAAAAGGTTCTTTTGAAAAAAAATCGTTTTATATAGTCTAACGCCGTTTGGTGATCCTGCGACCACTTTATTACATTAGATGTGCCTTTTTTCAGTAGAGACGAAAAAGGTGCAGTTATAGTAGACAAATGAGGGATGAATTTTGAATAGAACTGTATTAGTCCTAAAATAGACCTAACTTGTTTTTTTGTCTTAGGTGCTGAGATGTTTAAAATTTTAGAGACGTTACTGTCTTCTGTATACATGAAACCATGACCTATGCGGTGACCCAGAAATGAGATGTCATGAAAACCGACAAAAGCCTTTGAAGGTTTTGCTGTTAAGTTATAATCCCGTAAAGTAGAAAGTAAAGCTTTTAATCCATGAATATGTTCATCCCAAGAGTCACTGAAAAGACAGATGTCATCTATATAAGTAATGACATCGGGACGATGAGACAATATGCGGCACATCTTGCGTACAAAGGTAGCTGGCGCATTCATTAGTCCGAATGGCATAAAATTCCATTGAAAAAGACCCCGTGGCGTCGAGAAAGCGGTGAATGGCTTTGCTTTAGGAGTTAGTGGCACTTGCCAATAGCCCTTTGAAAGGTCAAATTTCGAAAAGAATGTGGCATGAGATAACCTCTCCAATAAGTCGTCTAAAAGAGGTAACGGTTCCGCATCGAATTTTGTAACTTTGTTTAATTTCCTGTAATCTACGCAAAGACGTATATTGTTGTCCTTCTTCCTAATGATTACCATAGAAGAAGAATATGGTGATGAAGATGGTTCAATTATATTTAATTGAAGCATCTCATCCAATTCCTTATCAACCTTATCACGAAAGTGTAAAGGGATAGGATATGGGCGAACTCGAATAGGCGTATCGTCAGTCAGAATAATGTCATGTTGGATGACTGACGTATGACCTGGGATGTCAGTGAGGACATCCTCATACGAGTGTAGAATATTAGAGACTTGCTGACGTTGATCAGCCGAAAGAGTAGATGAGATTGTAACATCATTCCATTTCTCAGTGGAATGGAGTGGTACAACTGGTATTGGTAGTTGTACATCATCGAAAGAAGATTCTTCTTCTTGGATGACTGACAAACTAGAATAGTGTTGAATGGGAGGTGTAGGATCGTCAGTTGCCTGGAACACTGACTGTAGATAATCAGGACGTGAGTAATACTCCTTCAACATGTTAATGTGGAAGGTTTTATGTTTACCATTAACATCAACGATGTAGTCGACATCGGATATTCTTGAGATGATCCTGAAAGGACCTCTCCAGGTAATTAAAAGACGATTGTTATGCGCAGGTAGTAAGACAAAAGCTTCATCACCATGTATGAGCTGGCGAAGACGTCTATACTTGTTTGCAAATAGACGAGCTTTTTCTTTGGCTTGTTCGGATGATGCAGTAGCTAGTCTACAAGCATCTATGATTCTCTTTCTCAGAGAGATCACATACTCATAAGAGGATTGAGTTTCCTCTTCAATATTCTCGTCAACCAATAAGTCGTGGATTAACGACATCGGACCGCGTGGTTGCATGCCAAAAACAAGCTGGAATGGAGAAAACCCCGTGGCTTGATTTTGTACTTCGCGATACGCAAACAGAGCCGCGGGTATGACCCGATCCCAGTCTTGGGGATGGGCTTGGGTCATCTTACCCAACAACTGCTTGAGTGTCCTATTGAGACGCTCAATTAACCCATTTGACATCGGATGATAAATAGAACTAAGAGATCTGTCTATACCTAATGTCTTCATAACTTGAGACATGGATTCAGAAATGAACTGAACCCCATGATCCGACAAGATTTTCCGTGGAAAACCAATGCGTGAGAAGATTAACATCAATGCCTCTGCTACACTGGCAGATGAAGTGTTCTTGAGAGGGATGGCCTCAGGCCAGCGAGTGCACATATCAATGCACGTAAGAATATGCGTATGCCCTCTAGCAGATGGAAGCATCGGACCAATAATGTCTATAGCCATTTTATCAAATGGTCTAATCGGGATGTCCGCAGCTTGAATAGGAGCCGCATGAATGGACCCCGTACCTTAACTTCCTGACATATCAAACAGGACCGACAATAGAGAGTGATGTCCCTATGGACGCCTGGCCAGTAGAATGCCGAAAGCACTCTGGATTTGGTACGCGAAAAACCCATATGGCCCGCACATTGCGAGTCATGCGCATGTCGTAATATACGAGATCTCATAGAGGATGGGACTAAGATCTGATAACATAAGGATGAATCCTTTTCCCGTATTACTCTAACCAAAATCCCATTTTTAAGTATAAAGTCATGTTTAGATTTTGCAAGTTTGTTGCTGGTATTCTTTTTGTTCACATAATGAAAAATTTTTTTTTAATGTATCATCATTCTTTTGCAATGTTGCAAACAACTCCCGTGAAATAGGAGCATCATCATCACAAGTAGTATGAACTGTAGGTTCAATAGGTGTATCATGCGACATATTAGTAGCTTGCGCTCTAGTCACTACTGCATTTGCAGTTTGAATATGTCGCTCTTCCCATTCAGCAATTTGCTGTGGTGTACACTCTTTTATACCATGTATGCGACCAAGTATAACATCACAAATTGGATTCGGAAGGAGACATGCCTGGATCTTTCCTGAAAAAAATGGAGTATTAAGGTCAATAATAGCGGTGGGAAATGTTTCAATGGTGCCACCGAAAGTCACACACTTGACAACCCTGCCCGTGGCACAACTTGGGTTGATCAGCGAAGTCCGGACGCCCACAGTGCTACAACCTGAGTCAAATAGGATAGAGCATGAAATGTTATTGACAAATCCCTTGTTAAACATAAGAGAGCCCTGTCCCTGGTGTACTGACGCAGCAGTGGCCGTACAGACTGCAGGTAGACTAGGCAAGGTATGTCCGCAACGCAGCGTCGTGATCGCCTTAGGCTGGAAAAGAGTCGAGCATTCTGGACAGTCTTTCACCTGGGTACAATCAAGAGAACAAGACATAGCATTGTGAGTTTCAGCTACTTTACCCTGTTCAATGTTAGCCTGTGTATCACTTAAAGCGACATTAGAATGTCTACCCGTATTACTCGACGATCTATCTCTACGACGCGATCGATTGTGATTATTGTCATTAAAATTGCCACAATTGTAGTTTCTGCCTGAGTTAAAATTTGGATGAGTCCGATAATTTGTAGAATGATCATTATGATGTTGGTTAAATGGTTTATTTCCAAAAAATTGTCTGTTTTGTGAACCCTGAGATTTTGATCTCCAGTTTTGTTTACTATAATGTCCTTGATTATTTTTAAAATTATTGTTACCAAAATCTCGCGATCTGTGAGCTTGGTTCCAAGAAACATTAAATGGAGCAGATTGTTGAAATTGCTTCCCTTTGTAAACGTTATCATTGTTAAAATTGTAATTATTTCCCTTATTGACATACCTGTCAGTACTAAAGGAACGATTGCGTGGGAAATTGTTTTGTTGTGCTGCAAAAGCAACAGGCAATTCACTCTTAATCTGTGCATTACTCAGATCCATGGTTGGGTGAGCAGTGCAAAAATTTTTTGCATGTTCATCTAAGTCTTTCATTGATAAAGGTTTCCGTTCGTGTAAAAATGCGAGAAATGTAGGATTTACAGACGATAGTACCTTATCGCGCATCAGTAAATCTAAGAGACCTTCATACGTCTTTTCAATTTTGGATAATTCGATCCATATTTCGAGGGTGAGTCGTATTTGTGACAGAAAATCACTGAAATTTCTGCTTGATTGCGGTAGCAATGTACGAAATCTTAATCGGTATTCATCTTCTGACATTTGAAATTTCTTCAGAAGTGCGGCTCTAAGAGCATTATAATCATTCTTCTCATTAATACTGGTAGTATGATAAACTGCTAAAGCATCCCCAGTAAGTAACCTGGATAAATATGTGCAATACAGTGTTTTATCCACGTTATAAGACACACAAGTGGCCTCAAACCTACCTAGGAAGAATATCACGTCATCAGACGGGGGATTAAATTTTGGTAATTTAAGGTGAATTTCCTTAAAATGGTCATGTCTGGATGAAGTTTGGCTTTCAAAAGTTCTCTGAGAATTAGCTTCCTGAGTTAACCTAAGTCTCTCATATTCTGACTCTGCTAATTTCAGTTCATGCTGTCGTTTTCTATCATTCTCTTCCATCTCAAGCTGAAGTCGTAATGTATTTTGTTCAGCTATTAATCTTCTTTCTTCCATTTCCTTTTGTTTATTTTGCATTTCCTTTTGTTTAACTTCCATTTCAATTTTAAGTCTTTCTTCAGCCTCCTTTTGTTTCTGTTCTGCCTCTCGCTGAAATCGTTTCTCTTCTAATTCAGCGGCTAGTCTCATTTTTTCTCCTCTTCCTCAGCTATAAATTTCCGCTTCTTTTCATCTTCCTCAGCCTCAGATTTCAAATTTTCCAAACGTAACTTTTCAGCATCCAATCTTTGAGATTCCAACCTTTGAGATTCTTTATATTCTGTCATAGCAAATGATCTAATCTCTTCCGGAGGTATATTAAGCGCCTTAGCTTGCTTAATAAAATAGTCTAAGGTAGACATTATTTAATATTATTATGTAATAATACTACTTAAAAGTGTTACTACAACTAGTGGTCTTCGTTCCTGTCCTAGAACGGTAAAATCAAGTTATATCATAAGCAATAATATTAATAATTAATAATGTAATTTATAACATGTAATGGTGTGAAAGCAATAACGTGACAGACAATAGCACAATACTGACACGACACGATAATCAAGACAAATAACTACAGTCGTAGAAATCAAATAAGATAAAAATGTGGAACTAAAATAGAATGTCGTAAAAAATTACGATGACATCTACGATCCAATAATGCACAAGACAATTGACACCACAGTGTAAAAACATATGTTTTGTAAAAAACTGAATGATAGTCAGGTTAGACGGACAATAATCACATACAAAATACATCATGAAACTAAGGTACAAGTAAAAATAGCTACGAAAACAACAAGTAAACGTGACGAAACAGCTAAACAGATACTGTTATAAGGGACAACTAGCGATCGGAACTTCGGCAAGGTTTCTAGCCTTGTACCGGAATTATCGCTCAATTGAAACTTACAAAATGAGCCCTACAGAACGTCTGACGAAGAGCCCGAATTGGCTTCGATATGGATCTCGTTCGTCAGATCAACCTCCCTACCTCCCACGAAGAATACAACACATATAACATGTAAGATGAAAAATATAAATGTGGACATAACTACATGAGGCACAGCTAAACGTAATAAAGGGTACAACGAAAACACGTTATACTCATCTCGCGTGCAGGTAAAAAATCAATGTGCCTCGTCTCCGTGGATGTACGCTTGAGACAACGAAATACTCTGTTTCGAATACTTGAGTTCTGCCAGATGAGGACTAACAGCTGAGGTCCCACGTAGTCATACACTGATGTAGAACTTGAGATTGAGGTTCAATGTACCTTGACCTTGAGGTAGCCGTTATAAAGGATATGAGTTGTTAGAGAATCCACGTACTTTCAACTAGTGTGGAACTTGTGAGGTAATTCCCGTTTTGAATCTTGAGCAATTCAAGCCACACTGGCCGCCATTTACTGATAGTGGTTTATTTACTGATAGTGCTTTTCTTCTGAGTTTCCATAGATGGTTTTCTATCTTGCTGATAATAAAACGCGAATCCACACAACTGTCAAATAAGTTCAACACACAACGATGTAAACTTCAGGCATGTTAATCAAAGCCTGCCGTGAAGTGAAGTAAACTGTGAAGGCTGGTAGAACAGTTAACATTGTTTATTTACGACATAAGTTCAACGCTACGATACACTGTTCTTGACTAGGACAATCACATAAAATGCATTACAAGAATACTCTGGTGAATGATGATGGTTTGGTACTGTGGTGGGATCCTTTCAAACATGTTCCTTACATTCAATTAATACGAATCCAGTAATGTTCAAGCTAGATAAAATGTCCGTTGACCTTGCTTGAGGTCATCCAACTAAGCATGTACTCCCATACCACGAACTCTCGCATTCGTCCAATAAGAGACTGTTTCTATCCAAGACATAGTTCCATATAACGTAGACTCAAAATATATTCAATGGTACATATATGAAGAGGTATCTGAGTTAGTATCTTTAGGTTTTAACTAACCTCTCAAAAATCATGCCACGACTTTGGCATTACAATAAAGGCGTTTACACATATGAATACTGCAATCAAATTAACTTCTTTCCGTCGTAGGAATCCTCCTTCTACGATCGATCTCAGAGGCTATCAACTCCGTAGGTCCATTCTAGGGATAACATTACAAGATGGATCCCCGCTAGACTGATACAAGGAGCAGCCTTAAACTACACGTTTCACTCACTAATCATACAAATATGAGGGGCGACAACTTACATAATACTTTCCATATTGGCTTCGACCTGAAGACCAATATCGCAATAAGGATGGCTTCCACCATACTTGCGACAACACAAGAAATATTCCCCGGACATCACAATGGTCCGTACTGCCCCATACAAAACATGACGTCATAATCTACTCAACTAGGTTACCCGTGCGTCCCAAAGCAACTCACACTGCTTTGTGCACGTCAGTGCGCGAATCATTCGACCGCACAAATAATATAACTATATTGAGACTGGTGCGTACATTTGGCAGGACCGAAGACTACCCCCTTAGGTAATAAATGTACGTAACACCGTTCAATGCGACCTAGCTATCATACTTACATGAAAGAAAGCCTACCCAAGACTATTTAAAGAACACTCATCTTATTAAAATTACAAATCTGTAAGATAAACTGGAAGTTGAACTGTGCCAGTAGCGATACTTGATTTACTGCCCTACTGTGAGAGAGTACATATTTTCCTGAACTGTGACGGCTTAAGTTTTTCCTCACTGGATTAATAAACTTTCCGGTCAGTCACTATCATCAAGCATTGAAGGAATTTTACCATAGCGGAAGATTAAAGAGACCACTTCATTTTCACCCTGTGTCGAACTGTGTCAGTGCCATCCCATAGACCTCTTTTATATAATAAAACACAATAACTCTTAAGCTTCATGTCCGGCGATAAGTGAGAATAGTTGCTATCAGCAAACCTCGCAACATCTGGGGCGGGACACGGAAGTACCAGACCTTTTCATGTATCAAGAGTGTAATTGCTCTTTATATAATTCTATTGGATTGTCTGATGCTGTAATCGGTAAGTGTGTGAATATATGAGTGTGGATCCTCACGCGCGTGTATGAATGACAGGAAATTTAATCTTTTTTGTAACCATTTTGTTAACTTGCTTACCTGGTAATATAATTTTCTGTATACCCTGCATTGTTCCTTTAAGTGGGATAGTTGATAATTTGTTAACTCTGTTTAAAACCCCCTTCCTTTTCATTTGCTTAGTAAAGGGAAGAACAATTGGGAAGAACAGGATTCTTTCTACCACCCATACTCAATTTTTAAACACCTCTTTCAGAGTAATTAACTTTACTTTTAGGTTAATGTACCTATGTTCCTGATAACTATCTATCTTTGGACTGGGTTTATCTTTGTCTAATAAGCGGGACGGGCGTAGTCGATACCAATCTTCTTCACCCCCTCCCTACCTTGTTATTTGCATTTTCTGTAATTTGATAATTTTTGCTGTAAACACATGATTATTGTAGTGATTGGTTTTTTGACTTTAATAAACAACATAAACTTAATGGTTACTGTGTTGGAATACCCAAAGCCCAAAATTTCCCCTATTTGTTTAAGATAGTTGTATCCACGTCGTCTGTGTGTTTGAAGCACCAAATCGGTGTGAGAGCAGGTGTGTGTCTGGAAACTGGCAAATAATTGTTTGACCAGGAGAGCCTGAAAAGTAGATTGAGGGAAACGAGTTGTTGTAAATAAGTCTGTCTTTTCCATGAGCTTGACAATCGTGAAAGGCAAAAATCAGCCCTGTCACTACAACACAAGTGGTCTGAAATAAGTGAGCTCAAAAAAAGTAGAGTGAGCTGCTCTTACACGTGAATGGGACTTGATTCCCCGGAATTTCCTGCAGAGACTTGTGCGTTCATGCGGAGCCGCTGCCAAGCTTGTTTGAAAGCACACGGTGGACATACCAGATACTGAGGATAGTGGGAATGAATTTTTTTATTGGTTGCATTTTTGGTTTACACCCTTGCCTGCACAGAATGCAATGAATTTCATAATAATCAAATGTACAACTTAATGACCAGCATGGATTCATAGGAAAATGAATAAAGATTCCAAATATGTAAACTTGTAAACACTTATATTTACATTTCTCACTCTGTTCCTGGATTATACAGGTGGTGCGTTTTAATGTGCTTCAGTATATATATATATATATATATATATATATATATATATATATATATATATATATATATATATATATATATATATATATATATATATATTATTGAGAGGGATACCGTGTGATTTTTCTTTTCATGCTGCTCTTCAATTTTTTAAAATGGAGACAAAATTAAATATTTGGCTCTTTGGCAAGGAAATGTTCCCGACTCCTATTACAGGGAGTCTTCATGGGAGTTTTCAGTAATCAAGCACAGTGCTGAGGTTTTCCAAGCGGTCGTGAACTTTGTATCTAACCGCCCATTCTATGAAGATAAAGATATATTAGCTTGTTTCTAAGTGCACAACTGAATTATAAAGTAAAATATTACTTAAGTGCTCTGTTGTATTATATATTTATGGTAATGTTGCGTACAGTTTCGCTGAGTTTATAATTTGTTCAATGAACCTGTTTAGTTTGGAGACATTATTTTTTAGATTCCTGATCAAAGGGGTATAACTCATGTTTTACTCGGGTTGAATTCAACAGTGGTTGTTATCCCACTTGTTTTTAACCTAGCGGTCTAATATTAGAATCGATGTCTGATTGCCTGACCATATATGGCTTGAATGGTCAGCTTTTCTCGGAATGTTTGCAACTAGAACCGATGTCTTATTACCTGACCATATATGGCTTGAATGGTCAGTCTTTTCCTAGTATGTGTTCAACAATCGCCTACCTGAGTTTAGCTCAGAGGGTCTAGCGTCTAACGACGCATGCGCAAGTTTTTGGTGGCGTTAAGAAAGACGTCTAAAGATTGTTCCCCATGATATATTTCTATGCGTCTAGGAGACGAGTGTGTTTATTAGTGTTATTCTGAAGGGATGACAAGGTAAATTATCCTTCGATTCATTTTCCTCTATTATCAGAATCACGTATAACATTTATTTACCAGCTCAGGGACTTTTCCCTGGGCGGGAAAGAGTCTTTCGAGGATACGAGAGTTTGAGCTCACGAATTATGCTGACATTATTTGCTTAGGGCCTGTATATGCCCAAAAAACATTATATTATCATATTGGACAGGGTCTGTCCCACCTTTTTTGCTAAAGAATACCACAGAGGCCATTGTACCTAGAGACCTGCCATATTTTGCGGCCTGCTGTATACTAGAAAATGTATCTGACTTGCTGATGTCAGAATAGAGTTGGTTTAAACTCATATTTAAAGACCCGCTGGCAATGCGGGGTATTTTTGCTGTGGCTGTAGGAAGAGAGTTAGATGGAAGTCATCATCATATATGCACAGCTTACTGATGAACTGTTGATGCAAACTGTACTAAACTGTCGTCATGTCTAAAATGTTCCTGAGTTTTGTCAAATGACTATGTCCTGATGTCGGCGTCTCTTGTAATCGTACTGCATTAAAGTATTGTAAAGTCAGCTGCTGTTAACAACGTTCTCTGACTTCTACATGTGGTTTAGTGGGTGTATCGTGCCATTGTCCAAGAGCCTATACACATTCGCGTCCATCATCTTATCCGATGTCTACTCACCCACACATCATGTCAACCACACATTTCTACGATCACTACACATCTGAGAGCCTGTACGTTTGAGAGAGAGTCTTCATTACACCCTGTCAGTGCCTCAACGCCTGGTGACCTATATTCACATCATTTTACTGCCTGGGTTGACCTGACTCCGACTCACATATACAGCACTGTTACATTATGATGGACAGAATACACTACAACAGGTAACTAATTCATACGTGCACACTTCTCTCTGTAATAATTAAATCAACTTTTTATTAGTAAGTACATAAAACAAATGTAATGATCAATTATTGTGTAACACGAGTAAATAAAAAGTAAAGTTGCTGGCTTGAAAATTGTGGAGTTTTTCTTAACAGATAAATGGTTAAGGCGGTTTGATGTGCTGGTGTAGCGTAATGAAAAAAATGACTGTTATGATAGAAAGAATGGAAAAGGGTCAGCCAATCAGTAGCCGCGGGTTCGCTTGCGACTAGCCGGTTTCACAATAACTTCTAAACAAAGGGAGAGATTGTGCATTGGAGTACGTAGACTTAGATGGATTAAAAGAGAATGGCTGGATGGAAAGACATGATATTAGTCTCATTTGTTGAAGAAGAAGACCAACTATATGCATGTTAAAGGAAAAGTTGCTACTTTATTTGGAGATTATTGAAGATAAAGATACCAGCATGCTGAAAATTGTGTTGTAGATTGACTTCGGAAATTAATATTAAATCAAAGACAAAACCAATTACGGACAACCATATACACAAATGAAGCTAATGATCGTACATATAAAAGGAGATACGGATGACAGTGATCCATAATCTGGTTGAACAGAACGAGCACGTTTTATGAACCATGCTAAGCACAGATTCCCCATGTCAGCGTGAAAAACTAACATTTAGAATGCAGTGTGTACGGTACTCTCTCATACGTTCTCGCTCAACCCAAAAAAGCAAGCGAGACTCTTTCAAATCGTACAGAGCGCAAAATACGAATCAGAAGATAGACGGACAGCTGGAGGTAGCGCGAGCAGTGTGTCTGGAAAGTTTATTTCTTCGTCTTCCTGCCGGGCAGTTCAAATCATCACCAATTCGTCAGTCCTGTTTGAACTTCTGAACCATTCTAAGAGGGCATGTAGGTATATATATATATATACTGCTCAAAAAAATTTAAAGGCCAATTTCAATTTTTAGGTCATTTCACAACTGAGCTGTTTTTTTTTAAAACCTGAACACTATAGTGAACACATGTCACCCACTTTTCGGAAGGAACTGGCAATGGGTATGTTTGTAACATTTACCATTTTAGCCATGGCTCAGCGAAGACGCGGGGTTGTGGGGCGGGGTGGGGTAGGTGGGGCCTTCCCACAACATGGGGGGTGAGGGGTTGACACCACGCCACCGGACATGCACGGGGAGGGGGTGACTGGGGTGGGTCACCATTACCACCAGGAGGATTGTGAGGGGGGGCATGTCGGAGGTGCGGATACACCACCAGTGGCTGTGGACGCACCACGGTTAGGGGGTAAGTTGGGGTCCAATCAAGGACTAAAATGATTTGATGGAGATGGGGTTGGAGTGACAGGACAGCTGGACCATACGAAACAAGGTGGATGATACAATCAGGATTGTCGGGGGTATGTGCACAACGATGTTGCACCAATGGTAGGGTAGGAGATTTGAGTGGGTGGTGAGTGACAGTGTGTTGACGGGCGGATTAGTTGGCAAGAAGCCGTTTTCCTGACAGGTTTGGCGAGTGTGGTACGGTGATATGGGTATGGGGATATGAATCGTGGGGATGGGGGGAGAGTGTGCCGACGCCTGGAAGCGATGTAGGCACCGACTCCGAGTTGTGTGAGAGGTGCTCCGCTGTCGGATTCCGAGCAAACCATCGAGTACCCAACATGAACCTAGCGATTGGTGGTGTGGCAGGACGTCAATTAACACAGGGCGTGGGTGTATGAGCGATTAGGCGGTAGACAATGGATGAGCTCTAGTGAGGTGGGGGGGTAGGTGTGTGTTGGTTGTCCGATGCCCGCGAAATGTTTGTGTGTTGATACCCATACCCCCCCCCTTAAGGTAAAATGGGGGGAGTTTGGACAGAGTGACGAGCCCGCCTAAGTATGCAGTAGTAGTGTTCACCAAAATTTCGACAACGTGGGCACGGGGGGGTAATGGTGGATAGGAAGGAGCTGATGGAAGTAATGTGTCATGATAATTAGGAGATAATCTGGGTGAGGGCATTGTGTGTCCTAGCGAAGTGTTGGGCAGTTACGTTAATTAGTGTGGGGTCACCAAGTGTCACCCCGTACCCAGTAAGTCTACACAGCGGTATAGGTCACCACCATTTAGGATGTCACGATGCGCGTGATGTATAGTTGAGGGTGGGTGGTGGATGGGGGTAGCAAGTGTGTGGAGTAAGACGTGGGTGAGTGAAGCGGGTCATGACGTGATCGCTTATGGGACGGTTGTAGCGTGTATTGCAAGGTGAATTTGAAGGTTAGTGGGATACAATGATGGGGGGGGAGTTGAAATGTAAAAGGCACAGTTTACTTGGGGTGGGGGTACTTGTGGTAAGAGGATCTGGAGTTTGCATGGGTTAACACTCCCCCCCCAAGGTTAGACCAATGTGATGAGTGTTGTAAGTGGTTGTGTGTCAGATAGTGTGAGTGATTGTAAGGTGAAATAACGTTAAGGAATTAATAGGGGTTGGTGTGGGATGCTGTGTGGAGTACACTGGTCACTTGCAATTAGGTCACGGGCAGTTATGGTCCGTTGGGAAGGTTTAGTAGCTTGTGAAAGTCAGAGTGGGTTAGGATTGGAGAAGGATTTGTTATGAAGACAGACATCACACTTGTGGTAAGCACAAATGAGGGGGGGAGGGGGAGGTCAGGGAGTTGTTTCGGAGTTGATAAGCGATTGTAAGTTGGCAATTAGGGATTAGAGTGGTCCCGGGGTAGTCAAGATTTTTGGTGGGGGTGGTAATGATTTCGTTAGTAGTTTTGAAGTGGAGCGTAGCAAGAAGGGACTGCTTTTGTAAGCGTTAGGGGTAGGAAAGTTGACTTAGGGTTATTTAGGGATTTAGTGTTTGTGAGTATTGTGTAGGGGGTTACCGTGAATAGTTAGAGGAGAGACTATGGTACGTAGTATTTAGGTCATTTTACGAGGTGGGGGGACCGTTCAAGATGCGGGTGGGGCTGTGGTCTTGGACAGGCGTGGAGAGTTGGGTCAGTGGTGTGATTGTTAAGTTGGATTGTGAAAGTTGGAGATTTATGTTTAGTGTGTAGTAGTGGACGGCGATGTGGTTAGCAGTTGTCGTAAGTGGAGTGTAGGTGGCCAATTGATTATTTGACCCAACACCATGTAAATTTTTGGGTGGGGGGTGACTTGGGCGTTGGTTGTATTACAGCAATGGGTTATGGTGGGTTCTGAGGTCCAAGCCTTGGACTAGTACGAGCTTAGAGGCAAGTAGTGTTTTGATATGGGGGGTAGTTGGATGTAGTGAGTAGTAGTGGGGGGTAATGTGGAGTTTGTTGTCCATATAGTTGTATATGGGTACGTTATGGTGGGTGGGGTCCGGGACCCAAAAATATAAACGGGACCAGCCCTGTAGTTTGAGTAGGGAGGATTACAACCAAAGGGGTTGGTTGGCAATGGGGCTCTATGGGTTGAGGTCCTGTTGTATCTGTGCACCGAGTACGTGGTGGACCAAAAAAGTGAGAGAAGGAGTTGGTGAAAGAAAGCCAGAAGGGACTGATGGAGTGAAAGCACAGCCAGCTAAACTTTAAGTAAGAAACCAGAAAGTAAAAGAGGGAGTAAAGTAGAAGAAATTAGGTGGAAAGGGAACGAAATGGAAGGGCGAAGGAAAGGTCAAAAAAAGAGTAAAGAGGAACTAACACCACCCAGGAAAAGAGTCAATTAATAAGCGGAAGGAAGGGTGGTTGTGGCACGTCTAAATAATTAGGAAGAGTCCTAGAGATAAATGAGTACACTGCTTGGACACACCTGGAAATCTGGTTTCTGCCTTATTTGCGTGCCGGTCTTGACCAAAAGAATTAGATTTTTAATAACGTAGTACGGGGAAATGGGTAAAGACGTAAGTACCGTCACAAAGGGTTACATTTGAATAGGTAAGTAAAGATGTGGTGATTTTAAGCGCGTAAACACAACAAAAAATTTGGGTTAATCTAATAAATGCTCTCCAGCGTGGTGGTCACACTCGGAGACTGGAGGGTGTAGGACGTGAATATCGCAGTTCCATAAATGTAACCGAAGGTATGGCTGCTTCCAGAGGGTGGTTTGTAGAGGAAGGTTGAACCTTTTTATAATAGGTAAGAGGATAGTATGAAGGGTGGGAAGGGGAGTTGACCTACAAAGTGGGTAGAGGGTTTGGGGCGTAGGGAATGCGTCGACGATTGTGTCTAACCAATAATAGTTATTAATATTTGGTCGGGGGTGCTCGAATAAGTTCCTCTCGAATGTAGTAATTTAATTTAGTCGCTGCAAAGCCATACGGCAATATTAAAAGTAAATGTACCGTGGTTGAATGTAGTCCCCGAGGAGTATTTTCCTTTCTTAAATATTCTTGCATTTAGAGATTTTTTTTCAAAATGACTTGTTCGGAATAACAAAAAAAACGTGGCGTGCTCCATGTCCATTGGCTAGAAATGATTGAATTCCACACAGACTTGTCACCTGAAGTCGCTGCTTTAAATCACTTTATTTGAGCTGTCGTGAAATTTAGATCACTTGAGTACGGGTAATGTTAGTGAGATAGTGTGAGTTTCTATAGTGACCAATTATAGCCACCTAGTTCAGATGATAGTAGCGGTATTGGTGGAGTTTGAGTGAGTAAGTTAAATGATGCAGTAACGAAATGTTGTTGTTTGAAAGCAGAGCAGTTGTCACTGTGGCAATTAATTATCCACCACCCAACCCCCCGCTAAATCACCTACGCATCGGAACATATAAGATCATTGTGGCCAGGACTTCGCTTGGAATCATTGCTACCGTCGTACTATTTGTTGGCCAGGAATTCATTTGTATCACGTATCTTGATTATGTTTTCCTATTGAATTGTGGAATAGCTTTGTGAACTATAAAAACACCCTTTTTTCGAGATGCAAGTAATTGATCCGCAGGAGTGTGGTTGAGAAATGTTTAATTTAGCACTGATCCTATGCGGAAATATAGGTGAGTTAGCACGTGAGGAGCAATGATTGTAAAGCCTTCCATATAAAGGCTAGGCTGTTTGAGGGCAGGAATAGTGTTAAGTTGGAGGAGAGGTTAAAAACTGACATGGAATAGCAGCGGAATGACAGTAACACGGAGGCAGCTAAATGGCCCTTGATAAAATGAAGTACTAGGATGAGAACGTAATGTATGCAACTGATGCATTTAGGGGAAGGAATGATATAAATGTTAGTAGTGAGAGGAGTCTCGGAGTACAGAGAGGAGCGTCGTAAAGGGTTCCGATATAGGGAGTGGAACAATTGGGATTTGGTGGGGCTATAAATTATTTTTCAGTAATGGGAAGCTCTGAAAGAGTTAGAGGGAACGCTCTCTGACTAACAGTTTTGGATTTTATGAGGTGAGCAGTGTAGAAAGAGGCCAGTATAGGATGTGTTATGACGAGAAGAGTACAATTACGATCTTGTTCAATGACGTCGGACCTTATCGGTATTGAGCAAGCAACTGGCAGAGCTTTGAATGTCCAGTAATCGTACAGATAATGGGAATGTCCCTGGGAAAAGGAAAGTGAGGAAAAGTAGACTTGAGCAAGAGCCCAGGGGATGAAATGGAAGGAAGAGGACGTCAGTTTCCGAAGAACGATTTAACAAGTCACGCAATGATAAGCTACGAGTGCGGAAAGTCACATAGTGATCGAAACATTAGTAAAGGATACAAGTCATCATTAAAATACGATTGTAAAAATGGCGAGACATTAGGAGAGGATAAGAATTAAGATTAAAGTTATAGTCAGGACTAACTGAGAATATGATCTCAATAGATAGGAAGCTAATAATGTAGATAAATAATATTGGACAAAAGTCATTTGATCTAAAACTAGGTCATCAGAAGAGGATCACAAAAGTCCTTAAAGGAAGAAGAAAAAGACATTCATTACTATACACAGAAAGGTAGTTTGATAGGATAGTGTATTAGAAAGTATAAGAATTGAGTTCATGTGTCTATTCAAGATATAGATATTGGACAGATGTTTGTACATATAACTTGAAATTGATAAAATGGAAATTGTGAGTGAAAGGTTCCCTTAATGATAAGTGAAGTCAGGAACAATAGTTATTAAATGACAGCAATACTATAACATAGTTATTAACAAAGAAGTTATCAGTGGATCCTTTCAGATATCCTTGTAGAGTGTTTTATGTATGTGAGTGACAGTGGTGCTTGAAAATTTCAAGTGTACTTGAATGATGGGGGGTGGCCCATTGTCTGTTGTTATTTTGAGGACACCTGATCATAAAACTACCATAGGACAGTACAGTAGGGGTAGTCAATATAGGGCTATTTATGAATAATTCTGACTGAGGGTAAAAGTCATTATGATGGAAAGGGGGAATGCAGTAAGGTGAGGGGGATTGTGGTAATACATATGTCTCATGGGTAGGATATGGGTTGGTGTGGGGTAATTTTTATGGGACTCAGGTCAAGTACCTCTTTGTCACCTATAATAAGTAACATGGGGTTTGTACTTGGCGTCATAAGGATACTTGGGGTCTGCTCTTGGGGGTGCGTGAATCACTGTGGGGGGTGTCAAATTGGGGGTAATTACACTGTTTCTGGGAATGGGGGGTTGATAAGGTGGTAGTTGTAGCGTATTGTTGTGTATATTGTCGGTTTATCGTGGTGTTGTTAGTGTTTTATATGTGGGGTGGTTGTGGGATTATGTTTTGGTTATTATGTGTAGGGGTTATATGTTTATGGTTACAAGTGGTTGTTTGGTTATTTGGTTTTTTTGTTGGTGTTGCCGGTTGTGGGTTGTGTGTAGGATTTATAAGGGTGGTCTGGACGTGGGGAGTTTAAGTTAAAAATGGGGTAGGGTTGTATTTCTGTGTAGGAGTTGGGGTGTGATGGGTTTGGAAAACGGTGTTGTGTGTGGCTTTTGGAGAAGTTGAGGAGTTGATTGTTGTTGTTGATTGGAACTGAAGTTGGGTGGGAGGTCCAGTATTGGGCTAGTTTTGGGTGATGTGGTTTTTCAGGTGGGTGTCGTGGTTTTTTTTTGTTTGTTGGGATCGTTTTGATTTGTTATGGGTACTGAATGTTGTTGATGATTCTTTCGTTTTGTTTTTGTTCTTGCCATTTTGTTTGTTTGTTAATTTAGGGTTTTTTGTTTTGCTGGATTTTCGGATTTGCTTGTGTGTGCAGAGCAGTTAGAGTGTTTTGTTTTTTGGTACGTGTTTTCATGACATGGTTTGGGGGTGAGATTGTTAGGGTCGGAGAATTATTTTTGTTGATGTTGTGTTTCGTATTAATTGTGTTGGTGCCTTGGGTTTGTTGGGGGGGGTTCTCACTGGGCAGGAGGGTGTGATCGGGTAGGGGGAAGGGTTTGGAGGTTGTTGTTTTTGTTTTTGTTTTGCGCTTTTGGGTAGTTGTTTTTTTTTTATATTGGGGGGGTGTGGTGGACTCATAACATGTAGGATCCCCCAAATACGATAGGGGGGTTGGTTGCTCTTTTTGGGTGATTAATGTTTTTTTGGGTGTCTACACTGGGGGTGACAGACACTTTGTGTTTTATCAAGGGTTGTTTTGAAGATGATTTGCGGTTTATGTTTACGTTAGAGTAAAGCGTTATGGATTACACAGTGTTTGTGGTGATTTGTTTTTTGTTTTTGGAGCAGGATTTATTAATCTTTGGCTTTACAGAAATCGGTGTGGTGTTTATTGTTTACCATAGTATTCGTATGTAATTAACGAGCCGTATGTTGCATGTCCAGGTGGCTACATTTGTGGTTAAAGTATTGTTAGATACGACGAATTATCACGGTATTTAGTAAGGCATTGTGTTTGTTGACATTTTTTACCTTATAGACTTTATTTTAGAGAAGTTTACCTAGAAGTTGTAGGTGGGTCAGTGGGAATTGGATGATTCTTGATATCTGTCACGATCGCAGGTGGCACATAGATTTTTTTGTTTTACAACGATACGTTAAGCGCGTGTCAGCGCGTATGAGATTTATTGATTTGCGTTGAGTATGAGTTTTTGGTTTGGATTTTTTTAGCTGTAGTTGTTGAAATGTGGGTGGATGGCTGTTTTATGAGCTTTGATTATAAATTTAGGCGTGTATGGTAGTATATAGGTTTTAAATGTGGTTTGGTAGTAGCGAATAGAGCGAAACGCCTGACGTTATAAAAATTAGAGCTGGTGAAGATATTATGCAAGACTATTATGCCTCTCATCTAATGAGCATGGGATGAGCTGTACATAGGAGATCTACAGTCGACAGCCATCCCGCGCGTATAGGATGTATGTTATTTTCGCGTTCGTTATCAACTTCCCTGCACGGGCCGTCCACCAGAGCACAACCCGTCTCACTTTACAGAAAACTTAGTATCCGGTCACTGCGAGCGGGGTCCCCCCCTACCGCAACACCGCTCTACGGGTATGAAAAGATAAAGCACATAATAACGAGATATTGGGAAGTACGAACAAAGAATGCTAAATAAAGTAACTGTATAAAATAAGAACGTGACGATAATAGTGAAAGGTCGGAACAAATAGTAATTAGGCATGAATTGCACGATTAAGAGGGTGGTTTAAAAAGTGGTTATAGAGTAGATAAAAATTGTTGTATTTAAATATAGGTGAAAAAAAAAAAAATACAGGAGATAAAAAGATCAATAAAGAAAAAAATTTTTGATTAGTCTTGTGGGATGGGTTTTAGGTCAGAAGTGGGGCTTGTTGTGAATGTTAATTTGTTTAAAAAAAAAATAAAAAAAATGCTTAAAAAAAAAGAAAAGTAAAATAAAGAAAAAAAAAAAAAAAAATTAATGTGTGGAGAATAAAGAAGTTAATATAGAGGGTGGGGCCGCGATAAAGAGTGGAAGTTGTTTGGTATGGGGGCTACAGGGGTGGGTAGGTGACGTGTCGTTGGGATGGGTAGGTGCGTGTGATTGGTGGAATAAAGGATGGGGAGCGAGCTGATGAGAGTGTTAGAAGTAGAGTGCTAGACGACCTTGAATGGCAGAATTAGAGAGGCTGATAGGTGCGGGCTGAGACTTTTCACAGAGGAGGTGCGTGTCAGTGGGGGGGGGGGGGGTATGTGGAGTGAAATAGTGACTGTAGATTATGCGGGGCCGGGGGGGGTGGGGGGGGGGGGGTGGGGTAGGGGGGGGGGGGGGGACTCGAAGACGAGACTGATGAAACGGGAATCGAAAAGAGGGAGTGTTGGAGTGTGTGCGGGAAAGACAGATGAATAGAAAGGGTGGTACCGCTGTAGCAAAATTTTTACGAGCCTACGAATATAGTTCGTGAGTGTAGATACCAGGCGCGATGCTCCCTGAAAATGGAACTAGCCCATCCACTTCCGACTCCAATGGGGGCAGGCGAGTGTGCAGAGTCGAGGGGGGGGTGCCGGGGGCCTCCGATGGGTGGAGAGTGTTAATGTTTTGTTATTTGTTGGAAAATATGGAGGAAGGGTAAGCCGAGTGGGTGGGTTATTTGATTGGGAGGAGGTTATTTATTTTTGTTACCCAGTGTGGAGTATGACAGGAGAGGGGTAAGAGGGGGGGTGATTGAGTGTTGGAGAAAGTTTATTATCCGTTTTGTTTAATTTAGCAGGGACATATGAGTTTAGGTAGAAGGGGAAGGGGGAGTGAAAGTGAATTATTGGTTGTAAGTTATGCCCAGTGTATATATGAGGTAGAGGTGGAGGTTAGTCATTGATGAAGATTATTGTTTTTTGGGAGTTTTGAAGGTTTAGAGGGATAGAGGGGGGTGGGGTTATGCGCATTGTGCGCAACGAGTAATATTTTTGTTGTCGATTTGTGGAGTATGAGGAGCTTCTGGGGGGGGGAGGGTATATGTGAGATGGTGAGAGCGTGAATTTTTTTGTAAGAAATTTAGACAGTGCTGCCAGATTAAGCGGGAGTCTCCTGGTAGACAGCCGTAGCGCCCGCGCAGTTATCGTGATTATGAAGAGTTATCCTTTGATTTTTGTTTTTTTTTTTAGAAATGTTGCCTTTTTTAGCCTTTGGGAAAACCGCGTATGATGAGTTATAAAGGGAAAGGGTTATTGTATATGTGAGTCAGGTTTATTTTTTTTGTCCATGCTTAGACTTGAGTATAAGGTAGAGGGGGGGTTATGACATGGGTGCAGAGGTAGACGGTTTTTGTTATTTTACTAATAGGGGGTAGAGGGGGGGTATTAAGGGAGAGTTATTTTTTGTTATTTTGTGGAGCCCATGGAGCAGAGTTGGTAGAATGTGGGGTGTTATGCTGGACTGGTAGGAGAGGTTATTTTTGTTCAGTTTATTTGTGTGAGTCGATGAGGAGGGTATAGGGGCCCCAAAATGTGATTTGTGAAGAGGGGTTTTTTATTTTTATATGAGTGCGAGTATGCGGAGAGGGGGTATGAGGGGAGGGGGTATTATGATGAAGGTCCAGGTACGAACAACGTTATTTAGAGACCCCTACAACGCGCATGGGTAGGAGGAGGTGAAAGGCAAACCTGTATGATTAACGGGGTAAAAACGTAGGGAAAGAAATATTGTATTTTGGGTGTAAGAAGGTTTGATTGTGTGCCCAGATGAAACGCGGTAGTGGGGAGCTAGAGTTAGAAGTGAAAACCTTTCGCCATCCACCTTGTGATTGCTGCAAGCACAATGTGAAAACTTGGAACAAGTGGGATTTTTTAGTGGAGTAAAAGGCACAACAACCTATTAAAGCGGCCACATGAGCCCTATGGGCCCCTATATCACCCCCCCAGTACCTGTGACCAGATTGTTGTTATGGATGGGTAAGTGGGGGGGGTGTCCCCCAGTAAACAGTGAGTGAGCGTTGTATTAGATAAAGGTCAAAAACCAACTGAAAAGGTGCCTTCAGTGGGAAACACAGGTCTAGATTATGAATGTCCCATCGTCAGGGTGTCGCCTCACTCTAGTGAACAACCCAGAATAGCGGTAAACCAATCAAGTATACCACATAGACAGTTGGAGATATACAAGGTCAAGTGGGCGGACTAAGGATATAGCAACAATACTAGGGGCAACTCGATGGGACACTTTACTTCCTTAACTCCCTCAGAACTAGGATAGAGGGTGAAAACCTCGCTAACATATGTAGGTCAAAGGATGGATCTAGCAGCGTGCATGCCGATTATATGAAAACGAAGCGCCGAATATAGGCCACCGCAAACCCTCTAATAATGTGGTATGTGGGTATGTCGTTTAATGGGTATCTAATTATGGGAATGTTCTTCTTTACAGTCTTCTTATCTTCTTGGTTGAAGTCCCGCACAGAGAACCCTGTGAATTATGGCAGTTAACAAGTGGCGAGCGCACAGAGGGAAGACCTAGGACGACACGAGTCAAAGGAATGGGGAGTGAAGATGATAACCTATAAATACTGACACGAACTCAATATTCACCAGATGGGCAAGAGAGTGGAGGTGTGAAAGGCGAACTCTGCGCTAGAGAAGATAGGGGTCACACTCCTCAATGCTGTGTTGGGAGTAAATAAAAAATTACGTCTAAATGGAGCGCATAACATGAAACACCATACACCGTCCTAATACAGAGGAGGGAGCGAGGGATATTATATGAAAAAAAATTGTTATACTTAGGAAGTCTGGAACAAGGAGATCCAAAGGTCACTGTTACTAGTCAATGGACAAGTCGAGGGGAACTGGGTGCATTCCCAAGGCATGATATTTACTAGGTCTCCCGTAGCGATGTGCCCTGTTAGGACATCGCAAAAATATGGCATATAACCCCAGACCTAGTCCAGTCTACAGAGGGGAAGCCCGGTCGCGGCGCGACTTAAACCTCGAGAACCGCCGCCGTCTCCCTCGGTCCTGCACGCAGACCCGAGGTGTGTATGGACCCTTATGTCGGATACCGCGTCTGCTACTATGCTAACTCACCCCATGTGGGGAGAGGCGGTAGCCCTGTCATCAATAGATTCAAAGCATGTGGCAGAGGCATTACTCACAATATTCACGAGGTTAGGTTTCCCTCACCAAATCTTGACTGATAACGGCTCACAGTTCAAGGGGAGACTAACAGAAGAAGTATTTAGGATCTTTCAGGCAAAGCATTTCCATTGTAGTCCGTATCACCCCCAAGGGAACGGCCAGGTGGAGAGGTTCAATGGGACTCTCATTTTTATCCTGAGAAAGCTGGCCCATGAAAAACCTGATACGTGGACCAATTTTTGCCCGCTGCGCGGTTTGCGTATATCGGGAAGTTCCACACAGTTCAACCGGGATGGCACCCGCAACCCTGTTATTTGGGAGGCCAATAAAAGGTCCATTTGGAAGTCCTATTGAGGATGTGACGTGGACCGATGAGAAGGCAGAAGAGACTGTTACCTCATCATATGCGTATGTGAACGAACTGACCACTCGTCTAAAAACTGGCTGGAAACTTGCAAATGATAACCTCAGACAAGCCAGGAAGGACCATGCTGCATACTTTAATAAGAAAGCGAAAGATAGAGAACTAAATGTGGAGAGAAGGTGCTTCTTCTACTTCCCGCCAACAGTAACAAGTTGCAAATTTGATGGCAAGGTCCATACTCCGTTCTAGAAAAGATATCTAGAACTCAAACAAATTATTAAAATAGACAAGAAAGGAAAGGAGAAAATATATCATGTAAACCTCCTAAAGAAGTATCTCGAGAGAGAAACCCAGGAAGGGACACATTTAATTTCCTTGTCCATTGCAACCCAAATGAAAAATGAACCACTCAGCTCGCATGAATACCCCTTAAAACCATGTGAAACACCTGTACAGGTGAAAGTCAGTAAGCACCTGACTAAGAACCAGGGGGAACAGGTTCAAAAGGTTCTAAAGGAACATACAGATGTGTTAACGGATAAACCGGGGCACACCCATTTGTTGGAGTATGATATGCAGTTAATAGACCAAACACATATCTGTATGAGAGCCTATACGATTCCTTTCGCTAAGGAAAAAGCATTGAAGGAGGAGATAGATTATTTGTTAAAAGAAGGGATTATCTCTCACAGTGAATCTCCTTACAGCTACAGTGTGGTTTTGCTGAGGAAACTCTCTGGGGAACATCGTCTGTGTATAGATTACAGAAAACTGAATGCTGTCACAGAGAATCAGGTGGATCCATTACCTGACACAAATCAGCTGTTTGCAAAATATTTTTCTGGTGAACAAGGCAAAATATTTTTCTAAGGTGGATCTTAGCAAGGGCTGTTATCAAATTCCAGTAAAGCCTGAGGTCCGACCTTATTTAGCATTTAGCACCTCGGATGGACATTATGAATTCAACATGTTGCCGTTTGGGTTGAAAAATGTCCCGAGTGTGTTCTCAAGAATGATGAGAAAATTGTTGGATCCACTGAAAAATCCTTGTATAACGAATTTCATGGATGACATCCTCATTGCTACAGAAACATTTGAGGAACACATTAACTCTTTGACGATGCTATTTGATAGGCTCAGAGAGGCAAATTTGACTGCGAGACCAACCAAATGCTGTATTGGTTGTAAAGAGTTGGAGTTCTTGGGACATACGATATATCAGGATAACATGACCCCTGACCCCAAGAACCTGGAGAAATTACAGAGGGCACCTAGACCACAGACCAAGAAGGACGTGAGATCGTTTGTGTCGCTATGTGGATTTTGTCAGAAGTACATAAAAAATTTTAACTCTATATGTGCTCTTCTGACGGATTTAACTCGCAAATGAAATCCTGATAAAATTGTGTGGTCCGCTCAGTGTGAATCGGCGTATCAAGAGTTAAAGGAAAAACTCACTAGCAAGCCTATTTTGAAATTGCCTGATTTGACTCAGGAATTTGTGGTGAGAACGGACGCTAGCAACGTAGGATTAGGGGCTACATTGTTGCAACGGTCCAATTCACAAAAGGGGGAGCTGAACCCAGTCGCTTATGCAAGCCGCAAACTGAATAAAGCGAAGAAAAATTATTCAACAAGCGAGAAAGAGTGTTTAGCTTTAATCTGGGCTATAAAAAAGTTCCAGATCTATCTTTATGGTAGAACATTTGTGGTCTAAACGGATCATCAGCCCCTCGTATTTTTATCCCAGGCTAAGCTTGAAAACGCCCGATTATTAAGGTGGTCGTTACTCATCCAACCTTATTCATTCTCCATCGAGTACATGCCGGGTTCGCTGAATGTGGGAGCGGATTTTCTGAGTAGGCATCCCATGGACGAAACTCAGAGTTGGCCACAGGCAAAATGAGTTAATTTGATCTATGTGAATCTCGGATCTTGAACTCGCTGTACAAGCATGTTCTTAAGTGGGGAGATGTGTGATGATATCCAAAATTTCACCGATCAAAATATAGCATATAGTTGTTTGTAGGTATTAAATAACATAGGAATTACCGCGCCACCAAAATACTAGTTTTTTTTCTCGGTCTCTAAAGAGTTAACGCATAAAAACGATATTAGAATTTATGCCAATGTGACGTCACAGACTTGCAAGCCTTTAACCAAAACGCACGTTTGAATGTTAGTATCGTTAGAAATTGTTTATTTCTTGGAAAAGGCAAGGGGGAGAGAGGGGGAAATGCATAGAGCCCGTTTAAATTTTAAAACTGAAACTAACTGGCCAAATCGAACGATAGGAAAAATAAAGACTAAAAATGACGATTAAAATGCTACTAATTAGTTATTAAATATATCATATTCTTTAGTCTAATATATTATATTACTGTAGGAAGAAAGATATATTATTGGCATAAATATAAAGGAAAGACGAAAATGGTAAAAATAATAGCCAGAAGTATGAAACCTTATGCATTAGATGACAGACGGTAGACTAAGTAAATATTATCGTTTTGTATTAAAATGACTTGGATAATACTAGCTATATGGTAGAATGAAGACATATATAGACGTGCATGGGGCTTCTTTACTGATGCTGGCCATATTAAGGGGTGTCTCCTGATTTGAAAATAGTAGGTTAACTTTTTGAAAAAGACGCGTAGGAACGGAAGTCCCCTGATTGGTTGCTTAGAATGACTAAGAAGTGGGAATAAATACCCAGAGAGACGAGCGTTCCTCGCCACTTTCAAATTATAAGTTCACATGTATAGTTAGTGACGTATACAGACAAGTTGTGCTCATATGCCTTCGCTGTTCTGATAGTCAGCAGGAGATTCTGTGTGACCATTTATGGCCTGTAATTAACTTACATAGTGGGAAAATTCGACATTTCGAGTTTCTGGGTGAAAAACTGAAGTGAGCCAGTCACGTTGTTGTTCAACCATAGTACCTGTTTGAGGCAATATGAATTGAGTGCCTTACCTTATCTCGAATCCTGAAAGCTGAGCAGTGCTGTGTGCATGAAGACTTGTAACCAGGACATCGCAGAATTTTCTACTCATATCGAAAGTTAAGCCCTGTGTTTTGGGGCCTTGTTAATTCACTGACTGATCCTCCTCCACCGATTATATCAACAAGATTTATAAAAAAATGATGACATTATTGATCCCCCAAATATGTGCTTAAATTTGGAAGAGAGTTCTACACTAAGAACACTTCCTAGTTCAGGAAATAATAGACTTTAGTAGTTAAACTGGTATGTGTGTAATTATATCGTGACGTTTAATCTTTTATGAATCAACTCAATTATAATTAATACATTTGTAAAAAATTGTTCAGACCAAAATTCACTAGTGAGTTGTTTACTTACTTGTTTATTAACCTTAAAGTGTGGTTGTTGTTATTTTTTTCACATACACTGCATATACCCTAGACATCTAGCTACACAACACCCATACATCAGGACATATAAATTGGGGATAATATACATAGCGGGTGGTAGTCATTGGTGGAAGCAAAACAGGTTCCCTGACATATATTTAGAAATTAAACTTCCTCAGGGGTTTCCATAGCTGACTTCACATCTGCTACTGCTACACAAATAAATACATAATTAATATCAACCCACCACAAGGCTCTAGGACCTGATTCTATCCTGCAGGACGACAATGCCCGACCACATAGAGCTGGGGGTCGTGAACGACTTCCTACAACAGCAACATGTCACCCGCTTAGACTGGGCAGCTTACTCTCCTGATCTCAGTCCGATAGAACATGTATGGGATGTGCTAGGACGTAGACTTAGAGAAAATCATCCACTTGCTACTGACCTCAATCAGTTGTTCCTCTTCCTGGAGCAGGAGTGGCAAGCGATCCCACAAAGGTAGGCAGCAAAAGGCTGCTGGAATGCAAAGTGCATGATTCAACCCACGGGTTTGTGTACAGATTACATGAAAACAATGAACGTTACACGTGCAACACGATTCCCAACAGTTATGACCCTGAAAATGTGTACGCTTTGTGGCAGTATACTCGGTATAAAAAGGCCGTTGAGACAAAACACCCAGTACATGTGCTTGAAATGCCCCGTCTATCGGAAAACGACCGCCAACGAGCCATTGGTATGTTGGAGACCGGAATGAGCTCGCGGGCCATTGCCAGAAGGATGAATTGCCAATACAGCACTATTGTACGTCTCAATGAACGTTACGGAACCAATGGCAGTGCCCGGGAAAGACTTCGGAGTGGCCAACCACGAGTTACTACCCCTGCGCAAGATCATCACATTGTGCTGAGTCACCTAAGGAATCGTTCTCTCCTGGCAAGTCAAACAGCAGGAGCAATAGTGTTTAGATGTGGGCAAGTCTCTTGAATGACAGTCATACGACGACTCAGAGATACAGGAATTACTGCAAGACGACCTTATGTTGGGCCAAACTTGACTCACAGACATCGTCAGCAGCGCCTGCAATGGGCAGAGCAACATGTCAGATGGACTAGACTGCAGTGGAATGCTGTCCTATTCACAGACGAGAGTAGATTCAACATATCCTTTGCTGATGGACGTATGCCGATTTGGCGACGGTGTGGAGAGCGCTTTGCAGATTGCTGTGTTCGTCAGCACAACCAATATGGAGGTGGCAGTATTCACATTTGGGGAGGATTCAGTTTTCACCATCGCTTGCCTCTTCACGTCTTCCGTGGAAATGTTAATGCTGCGACATATCGAGATGAGGTTCTGGATGCCTTGGTTGCTCCTGCGTTCACAAATTATCCAGACTTGCAGCTTCTCCAGCAGGATAACGCACGTGCGCACACCGCATGCATTACGCAGCAATATCTACAGCAGCAGAACATTGTGACGATTGATTGGCCTGCCCTATCACCAGACATGTCCCCTATAGGACATCTGTGGGACGAGCTTGGACGCCAAGTCTACAGGCAAGGTTCTCCAGCTAATCTGCAACAGCTCGAAGCTGCTCTTCCACGTGAATGGGACTTGATTCCCCGGAATTTCCTTCAGAGACTTGTGCGTTTCGTGCGGAACTGCTGCCAAGCTTGTTTGCAAGCACACGGTGGACATACCAGATACTGAGGATAGTGTGAATGAATTTTTTTATTTGTTGCATTTTTGGTTTTCTCTCTTGCCTGCACAGAATGCAATGAATTTCATAACAATCAAATGTACAAATTAATGACCAGCATGGATTCATAGGAAAATGAATAAAGATTCCAAATATGTAAACTTGTAAACACTTATATTTACATTTCACACTTTGTTCCTGGATTATACAGGTGGTGCGTTTTTAAAGTGCTTTAGTATATATATATATATATATATATATATATATATATATATATATATAATAATAATAATAATAAATTCTTTAAGCACCAAACACGGCGCATAAGGCAGAAACCAGTGCTCTCCAGGTTGTTGGTTGTGACGCCACTCCTCTTAGCTCTTGCACATTATTTAGGCCCAACGTTCTTCCTTCTCTTATTATTGTTCTTCTGAGTGTTTCTTTTGGTCTTCCTTTTTTCCTCTTACCCTCAGGAACCCAAGTGAGTGCCTGTAGTGGTATTCTGTTGTTTTGCATTCGTAGGACATGACCGATATATGACCATCGTCTTTTCCTTATATAGTCGGAGACATATTTCTGCCTAGAGTCTTCTCTTATTTGTCGATTAGTCTTGAATTCTTTCCAACTGATGTTCATGAGTTTTCTAAGACATTTGTTCTCGAATGTATTCAGCTTATTCTCCAATGATTTTGTTATTTTCCAACTCTCACAGCCGTATGTTAACACTGAGATAACATTTGAATTAAACAGACGAAGCTTGGTATGTATATTCAATGATCGTAATTTCCAAATGTTAGATAATCTATTGAAGGCGCTAGCTGCCAAAGCAATTCTAGTATAGATTTCTCTTGTTGTGTCACCATCCTGAGTCATTTTACTGCCTAAATAATTGAAACTTTCAACTTTCTGTAGTTTTTCCCCGTTCAAGATGATATCAAAGGATATATATATATATATATATATATATATATATATATATATATATATATATATATATATATATATATATATATATATATATATATATATATATATATATATATATATATATATATATATATATATATATATATATATATATATATATATATATATATATATATATATATATATATATATCTATATATATCTATATATATCTATATATATATGTATATCTATATATATATATATATATATATATATATATATATATATATATATATATATATATATATATATATATATATATATATATATATATATATGTATATATATATATATATATATATATATATATATATATATATATATATATATATATATATATATATATATATATATATATATATATATATATATATATATATATATATATATATATATATATATATTCTAGTCACATGTCATGCCTATGTTATACTGCCAATAGAACAGATCATTGTGTCTTACATACACTTGCATAATGCTGTGCACTTTCACTCACTTACATGTAGACTTGCGGGCCATTACTACCAAATATTATCGACATGTCACAATTTTTTCCAGGTTACTGTTCTGGTTTGGAACAGCAGGATCTCGACATGAAATCCACTCGTGCTTCACTTCAACAACAAGGAGCTCTTCGGTGTGACTCTATTCGTGCACTGACTCCATCAGATGTTGGTTATTCTATTGCAGGGTCAATAACCAACCGCTGTGAAAACAGCTTGTATAGACCAAAAGAGCTGTACCAAATCACTGAAGCTGAGTAAAGTATATGTGCTACAACCAGTGTGAGCGTCAAAAGAACAGATCAAAAGAACAATAAAAGTGTTATGATGATAACTGTTCAAATTCAGTATTCGAGACATGTGACATTTTAGTCTTAGAGGAAAATTGAAGGAACATTCTATTTAGTTTGAAGATTTCAATAAGGTCTTTTGTTTATAAAATACTTACAACTGTAAATAAGTGTGAAATTAATCATCTATTTCATTAAATTTCATAATTTTCCATCATTCATAATTGCATAAGAAGATAACAAAGATTTGATGTACATAATAAATCATTTAGTAATTGTATTCATCTTACTTATCAATTCTATAATGTTGCAGTTTGAATTTTACTGAATTGTTAATCATAGGTTAGTTACATTGCAAGTGGCATCTTAGGCTCTGACTTTAATCTGAAATACTATCTGAAGCAGAGACCTTCACATCCGTGACTATCCTGTGATACCAGAGCTCTTTTCTGATACTGGGAATATATTCTTGTCAGACAGAATCTTCTTCTGTTCTATCAGTATCTAATACTGACAACTATCATCATAAAAATCTTTTGCTTCATTGGGGCTCGATCGCGGAATATACTTGTAAGTCCTGAGCCACACACTTCTTCAAATTATATCTTTTGCTACAACATATTTGTCAATTGAATTTTTGTTTGAAAAAAATTCAATAATATGATTTTGTTTTTGTCTTAGGAAAGTACCATAGTAGCACTTAGTAAATAGTTGATCCTCATAAAAATGAGCATATATTGTACTGTCCTTGGTTAATTCAGAATAATTAGAGTTAATTAAAATAGTAAGGTTACACACACTACTCAACTTTATCATAAAGGTTGACTTGGGGAAATTTAGAACTGCGATCATGATGGGAAAGGAGCTGGGCTGGACAGGCGATGCTCTCATCCAATATGTCACAACTGAAGCAGATAAACATATGAATAGGGAGGAGAAGAAGTTACAGATGCAAGCAGAAGCTGAGAGAGAAGAAAAGAGGTTAATGTTGGAAGCCGAGAGAGAAGCCAAGAGATTAGAAGCTGAGAGAGAAGCCAAAAAGGAGGTTGGAGGCTGAAGATAGGTAGTTGGAAGAGTAGGCTGAAAAAAGGAAGTAACAAGCTGAGGGAGACCATGAGCTGAGAATAAGACAGCTTGAACTTCAGGCTTCAGCTAGCACCAGTGGTAGTAGTTCACCTCACTCTGATGGTAACTCCAGCCAAATTACCTCAAATGGAGCCATGAACTTTTACCTGGACCCATTTGTGGAGAAAGAGGATGCAATAGAGGCATAAGGAGATAAGAATGAAAGGCTGGCCTCTACCTATGGCTTGGAAAAGGAAAAATGTAAGCTGAAGCTATCTCACGGGTTGAGGGTATTGCTGATGATGTTTTCTTAAAACTCCCTAAGGAAGAGCAGGAATATTATGAAGCCCTGAAGCAGGCATCGCTTGGTCGCTATGAACAAAACTCAGAAGCTTATAGAAAAAAATCCAAACGGCTAAGAATTACGCTAGAGAAACCTATGAGCAATTTATCGCAAGATTGGAGACGTATCTACTGCGGTTATGTAAGTTAGGAAACTTCACTCAGGATTTTGAGGAGTTAAAGGAGATGATTTTGATTTAACAACTACTAGATTCCATAGCCCCTGAAACTAAGAAGTTCCTGATAGAAAATAAAAGAGACAGGTTAGATGACATAATCACATATGCTGAAAGGCACCAACTGGCCTCACAATAAGTCTAAAGAAAACGATTGTGCTGAGTCAGGATGTGGGTGCTGCACCAGTTATCACTATCGATAACTATGAATTGGCAGTGGTGCACCACTTCACATACCTAGGGTCTACCATCAATGACAAACTCTCACTGGATACAGAAATCGACAGCCGCATTGGCAAAGCTGCAGCTACCTTTGCCCGCCTCACATCGCGTGTTTGGGGAAACTCTAAACTCACAATGAAGACCAAAGCTGCGGTATATAATGCCTGCGTCACCAGCACACTCCTATATGGCAGCGAGACCTGGACGACCTATGCTAAGCAAGAAAGAAGGCTCAATACCTTCCATTTGCGGTGTCTACGCCGCATCCTCGGCATCTCGTGGAAAGATAAAGTGACAAATGTCGAGGTGTTGTCACGTACTGGCCTTCAAAGTATGTATACGCTTCTTAGACAGCGCAGACTTCGCTGGCTTGGTCATGTTCGCCGCATGGAAGATGGTCGCATCCCAAAAGATATCTTCTACGGACAATTAGCAGATGGCAAGAGAACAGTTGGGCGACCACAGCTGAGGTTCAAAGATGTGTGCAAGAGAGATATGAGGGCACTGGACATGGATCCAGCAACATGGGAGGATGAAGCTGCCGATCGCACTAAGTGGCGATGCTATTTACGGCGCCACCTCAGATTTGGCGAAGAGAGGCTCACACAAGAAGCAGAGGTGAGGAGAAAACGTCGAAAGGAGCACCAGGAAAATAAGCAGCTGAGGGCTGTCACCTCAGGGGCGCATTCCCATTGTCAGTTATGACTGAAGGGACTATTATGTTTATATTGTCAGCTGGACAAAGCCTCAGCTTGAGAACTGGGAGGCTGTGAAGCGTAATGAAAAAAAATGCCTTGTTATAATAGATAGAATAGAAAAGAGTCAGCCAGTCAGAAGCCGCGGGCTCGCTTGTGACGAGCCGGGATCACAATGTCGTCTAAACAAAGGGAGAGATTGTGCATAGGAGTACGTAGACTTAGATGGATTAAAAGAGAATGGCTAGATGGAAAGACATGATATTAGTCTCGTTTGTTGAAGAAGAAGACCAACTATATGCATGTCAAAAGGAAAAGTTGCTACATTATTTAGAGATAAGTGAAGGTAAACGTACCAGCATGCTGAAAATTGTAGTGTAGATCAAATTAGGAAATTAATTTTAAATCAAAGACAAAACAAATTACGGACAACCATATACACAAATGGGAGCCGCGGTAGCATAGTGGTTAGTGCACTGGCTTCCTAGCGCAGTGGTCTATGGTTCGATCCCCAGATGAGGCGGGAAAATTTTTAGGCCACAAACGGCTCCTGGGTCGACTCAGCTCCAAATGGGTACCAGAGCTACTCTGGGAAGGTTAAGGCGGCCGGCGTGATGCCGACCACATCACCCCTCGTGTGCCGACGGTCAAGATAATATGGGCCTAACACCATATTCCCAATATGCCTAAATGGGCGTGTAACGGGTTCCTTTACTTTTTCTTTTTTTCTTATATACACAAATGAAGCTAATGATCGTACGTATAAAAGGAGATATGGATGACAGTGATCCATAATCTGTTTGAGCTGAATGAGCACGTTTTATGGACCATGCTAAGCACAGATTCCCCATATCAGCGCGAAAAGCTAACATTCAGACTGCAGTGTGTACCGTACTCTCTCATACGTTCGCGCTCAACCTAATAAAGCAAGCAGTGGCTCTTTCAAATCGTACAGAGCGCAAAATACAAATCAAAAGAAAGACGGACAACTGGAGGTAGAGAGAGCAGCGTGCCTGGAAAGCTTATTTCTTCGTCTTTCTGCCGGGCATAAGAATTTTTTTTTATAGATTACTGGAAGCTACTATAACTGTAGAAGGCGACTGCAGCATCATGATTTGCTCTAACAATGTATTTATTTATTTATGAAAATGAATTACAGTTAGACACATGTCATGCCTACGTTATACTGCCGATAGAACTGATCACTGTGTCATACATACACGTGCTTAACGCCGAACACTTTCACTCGCTGACATATAGACTTGTGGGAATTACGACCAAAGGTTAGCCACATGTCACACTTTGTTCCAGGTTACTGTTCTGGTTTGGAACCGCATGATCTCGACCTGAAATGCACCAGTGACTCACTTCAACAATAAGTGTGATAATGTTCATACACTGACTCCATAAGATGTTGGTTAGTTTAGTGCAGGGTCAATAACCAACCGCTGTGAAAACCACTAATGTAGACCAGAAGACCTGCACCAGATTACTTAAGCTGTAAACTATTTGTGAATATGCTACAACCAGTGTAAGAGTCAAAATAAAGATCAAAAGAAAAATATAAGTGTTATGATGATAACTTTTCAAATTCAATATTCAAGACAAGTGATATGTGAGTCTTAGAGGAAAATTGAAGGAACATTCTATTTAGCTTGAAGATTTCAACAAGAACTTTTGTTTATATAATACTTACAACTCAACTGTAAATAAGTGTGAAATTAATCTTTTATTTCATTCACTTTCATCATTTTTTATTATTCATAATTGCATAAGAATATAACAAAGATAGATGCACATAATAAAGGATTCAGTAATTGTATTTATCTGACTTATCAATTTTATATTGTTACAGTTTGAATTTTACTGAATTGTTACTTATCATAGGTTAGTTACATAGCAAAGATGGCATCTTAGGCTCTGACTTTAATCCTAAATACTATCTGAAGCAGAGACATCAAAGCTGTGACTATCCTGTGATACCATTGATCTTTTCTGACACTGGGAATATATTCTTGTCAGGCAGAATGTTCTTCTGTTCTATTAGTATCTAATACTGACAACTATCACCATAATAGTGATATATGTATATATAACTGAAAATGTGCTATATTATAAGAGACTTCTAGCCCACGCTCTCAGCTGCATATGCGGGTGAAAAGTCGCCCACCACACGTCGTCTAGTATAATATATTTCATCTATACCAAACATATTTTAATGTTTGGCTTTGGTATAAATCTTCTTCTCCCCCGCCCCCACTTCTCATATAATTCCGCATGGCACAGGTAATTTCAAAATCCTCCCATATAAGGTATTAACGCTACCTTTTTTTAGATGACTCATGTATGTAACGCATAACAAAACCTCATAATAAAAACTCATAATGAAACCTCAATTTAATTTGTTATCATAAATGCTAACAGACTTAAGTCCATCGATGGAAGTGTTACCTAATAACCTGCCACATCCAAGCGTCTAGCCGTGTGTTTTTTTTTTTTCAACACAGTTAAGGACCGTGTTAACTGTTGGGTCCCAGCTGGGTTGTTAACGTTTTATCTACCTATAGTAGATCAGGCAAAATAACAACACGAAACCTGAGTCATTGCGTACCATTATGGGAGAAAATACGGGTAACGAGTCACTCATATCAAATTTTCCAGTTTTTTCTTGCATCTGTTTACGATTACGGGAAAAAAAACTTAGATTGCCAAGCTATTTAGTCAGAGTCCACTGGGTTACATTTATGTTGCATGAAATTTATAACCAGCATGAAGCGAAATGGTGATAAGAGGCTTTTCTGTCGCTTTCCAGTTCTTATCCCAAACGGTTCTATAAGTTGTCTTTCACGTAGAACTAAGATTTCGTGTACACTTGGAGGAGCAAACGATTATATAAAACAAAAATATAAAGGGTATGAATAAGTATCATAACGTTGGGAAATAAACGAACATCAAATGAAATCAAGCTCTCTCACGCCTTAGTTTCTATGGCAATTTTAACATCTGTTTTGACCAAGTACTCAGACTTTTCTTGGGGGTCAATTCTAATTTGGTCGTTAGCAATTTGATTCGTCCATATTTTTAAAGCGAGTTCAATTCTTCTTTGTCAAAATTTTTGTGTACTTTTGTTTGCCTAATATACTTGTTGAGATGTTAATGAGTTTGTAGTTAGACAGTACCATTAAAGCAGCTTTAACTTCTGTCACCTCAGTTAGTGTTGTGTGTGTTTCTTGGTATATCTGCATATGACATATTCAGCTCTTTTTATCTCGTCGTGTGTTGTTTTCTACTCCTTGTCATCATTGTATACTTAGTTTTCCTTGATAGAATCTCTAACCTGCTCTACCATTGGGGGTGTGTCTTTTCTTTAGCTCGGATGTTTTATTAAGTAGATAATTGCCTGTGTGTTCGTAATGCTGGAGAGCTGTAGTGTGATTGTTTATGACTGATGTACAATGGGGTCTTTTGTCTTCGTGAAGGTTTATTGACGTGTTGATCGGTTCCTGCCTTGTCATGCAAGTCATTTAGTGTCATGTTGTGATCTGCAACTCTATATTATATTTTGCAATGGACTCTGTTTTCGTGTTTAAAAAAAAATAGAAAAGAAAGATGGCGGGATATCCTCTTTTTCATTGTATCATAATGTTTCTTTATGTTTTTGATTTATTATTCCATATCATTGGGGTTATGATGGTTAATGTTTTTTTCTTTTAAAAATAAATTGGAGGAGAGCAGAGTATTATGATTTGAATTTCATTGCCCTTCGCTAAGCCATAATTTTAACAGAGACTCAGAACAGAAGCTAAGAATAAGGTGCTTGCAGCAAAAAAAAAGAAATACTGGGACAAATTTGGAAAAAAGCTAGAAAAGATGCTCAAGAAAATGTAGAATATTGTTCTACAAGATACTAAAGAACATGAGGAAGAAGAAAAAAGTACCATCTTAAATTCTTAAGGACATCAAGACACATTTTTTTTGTAAGTAATGGAAAGAACGAAATAATTTTTCTCAGAGCTCCTTGGTGGTGAGCAAAGTCAAGAATCAGAACAGACAAGTACTATCACTGAAGAGGACACTAATGGTGGCGAAGATGGCACCAAGATGGAAAAATTGAAGGCAGCACTGGGGAAAATCAAGATGGGCAAAGCAGCAGGACATGATGGTATAATACAAGAAATGGTTAAATACATGGGAGTAGCAGGCGATCTATTACTCGTGAGGGTCCTACAGGCAGCCGAGTGCCACGTGACAATACTAAAAGGATGAGGAGATTGCCATCATAACACCCATCATCAAAAAGCGTGACATCCGACAATGTGGGAATCATAGAGGCAAATCTCATCTAGTATCAATGGTAAAATGTACTCTAGAATCCCGGAGCAGCGACACAGACGCCTAGGTATGCAAAAAATAGATGAGATGACATGTGGCTTCCGACAAAACCGTAGTACTCAGGACCTTATCTTCACACTCAGACAGCTGAGTGAAAGGCCTCTTAAGTATAAACATGAGATTTATTTTTGTTTCTTGGATCTGGAGAAGGCGTTAGACAAGGTCCCCTGGAGCAAACTTTGGGACTGCTTGGAGAAGAGTAAACAATCCAGCACCTCTGGTCCATGCTATACAGCTAAAAACTAGTAGGATGAGCCTAAAAATAGGAACATGGAACGTTAGAACTCTAAACGGAGAAGGAAAGCTTGACAATCTTATATTGGAGGCATCAGATATGAAACTCGATATTCTGGGAGTTGCAGAGGCAAGACTGTTGGATTCAGGCTACATAAAAAGAGACCAATACACGCTTGTACACTCAGGAGGAGAAAAACATGAAAGAGGGGTAGGAATGTTGATAAAGACGGAGTTAGAAAAATACGTATGTGGATACTGGACACACAATGACAGAATGATGTTACTAAAGATGAGAGCAAAGCCATTCGACATATCAATCTTACAAACTTATGCACCAACTAAAGATCACAGCGAGGAAGAAATAGAAGAATGCTATGAGGAGCTACAACACACACTTAAACCAGTCAAATCTACAGATGTGTTGATATTAATGGGTGATATGAATGCAAAAGTAGGAAAAGGAAAATACAAGAATATAGTAGGACAGTATGGATTAGTGACAAGAAATGATAGAGGAGACAGACTTATCCAGTTCTGTGAAGAAAACCAGCTGGTCATGTGTAACACCTTTTTTGAACACCACCCAAGGAAATTATACACTTGGAAAAGCCCAGGAGATGTAACAAGAAATCAGATTGACTATATCATGATAACACATAGATTTAAGAACAGTGTCACAAGTGCAAATATACATCCTGGTGCCGACATAAATTCAGATCACAATCCAGTTGTCATCAAAGTAAATATAAAGCTCAAAAGAGCAGGAAACAGAAGACAGGAGGAACCCCAGATAGAAATATCAGAGCTGAAACAACCAGATATAAAACAGAAATATTTAATCGATGTCATAAATAAATATCAACAGTTATTGACAAAAAGCATGGAGCAGTATAGAAGAGAAAACCCAGAAGAAAAAGCAACCGCAAAATGGGAATGCTTAAAAACAAGCATACAATCAGCAAATGCAAATTTACCTAAAAGGGAGTATAAGAAAAATCAAATTTGGATGACAGATGACATCTTGAATAAAATGGCAGAAAGAAAGAAAGCAAAAAAACTACAGAATATAAAACAATAGACAATGAAATACGTACTATGTGTAGACAAGCAAAAGAACAGAAGATAGAAACAAAATGCAAGGAAATAGAAGACTTGGAAGCAAAGCACATGACAAGAGATATGCATGAAGAAATAAAGAAATTATCAAATAGGTTGCGGTTTGCACAAGGAGGAAGCTGTATCAAGAACAAAAATGGTGTAATATTACTTGATGAGAAAGACATATCAAACAGATGGGCAGAATACGTAAGACAACTATTTGAGGACAACAGAGGTAAAACACCATCACCAGATTCTAATGAAGGCCCAAACATTCTCAGATCAGAAGTATCCATGCATACTGGTCCAACGACACAAGCTGAATCCATCCCGGCTTGCCCCCCAAGAATGATGCGGGGAAATAAATCTTTATAATATTATGTATGTATTCAGGAACATTCCTCCAGACGTCCTGTATTATATCTCTTGAAGATATCTTGGCCTGCTGAGCACCTTTCCAGGGATATCCTTATTGATTCATATATATTATTACATTCCAAGTAATATGGCCAACCACACAACTCTCCCTGGCCCGCACCACAGATACTCAGTTATTAAGGCCTAACTTCTTGGCACATTTCACACGTTTATTTAAACAATACTCCACATTGAATATGGTACGACATCAAGGCTTTTACTAAGCACAGGTCGCTACTGTCCTCGATTCTGATACTTTCAGTTTTAATGGGACATTCACTTACGTGCTCAAGAATTTCACACTCTGCTTAGACTAAACTGACATTATACAGTTAATAAATGCATAAGGCAGTGATGGTAACATATCTTGCAGGTGTAATATGAATATGCCCAAAGGCAATTAACACAATCTAAAATCAGGTCCTACTGGACACATTCCGTGCATACTGGTCAAACGACACAAGCAGAATCCGGTCTAGAGACGTGTTCGTGTTCCAGATTAACAAGCCATCGTCTGCTACTATTTTGTGCAGAAGTCAAGACGTCACTTCCGGAAACTAATGACAACGGTCTATAAACAATAAACCAGGAAGTGATCGTATACAACCAATGTTATGTTATTTAAACATAACAGATACAAAAAGGAAAATCAGCAGGCATGGATAACATAAACATTGAAATGATAGAAGCTCTGGAGAGCTTTGGTATAGATACAATCACAGATCTATGCAACGATATATACAATAAAGGATATATACCACACGACATGAAGACTTCAATTTTTATAACATTGCCCAAAAAACCAAATGCAACAGAATGTTCAGATTTCAGAACAATCAGCCTGATGAGTCATGCAATTAAGATACTGCTCAAAATCATACAGGAAAGAAGAAAAAGTAAGGTACACAGCGAAATCCAAGAAGAACAGTTTGGTTTTAGACGGAACAGTGGAACAAGAGAGGCAATATTTTGCCTAAGAATATTAGCAGAAAAATATACAGAGGTCTAAAAAAGTATGTAAATGTGCTTCACTGACTATAAGAAGGCTTTTGACAGAGTCCATCATGAGAAAATAATTGAATGCCTTGAAGACATAGGTATTGATGGCAAAGATATAAGAATACTCAGTAATCTTTATTGGGAGAATACTGCCACAGTAAGATCTGGAAGGAATTATTCATCATACATAGACATAAAAAGAGGTGTCAGACAAGGTTGTGTGCTGTCCCCTTGCCTATTTAATTTATACACCGAAAACATTTTCAAACAGATACAGGAAATACCAGGACTGAACATCAGTGGAAGTGTCGTGGAATATTCTAATCCACATATATAAATTAAAAGGTAAATATAAAGCCTAACAAATAAATCTAATAAAGAAAAGAGCAATGGTAAAATAACAGTGCTGTCACAAGGAATGTACTCGAAATCCCCTTTGTTTTATGCTTCGTCTGCAAATTGTAACGCTTTCACGTTGATAGTAAAAGCCTACTATATTATTACCCGCTTTCTTCAATGAAACGTGTGCTGTATTTCTTGGAAAAACATTGAGATACCAAGCTGATCAATGACCTAATTTAAATATTTCATTCATTCCATTTTATACACGGCGTAACTACAGACAGATGGACTAAAGGATAGAGAGAAGGGAGAGGCATAAAGCCGAACACGTGCAACACAAAACACGCGTCGCGCGATACACAATTACTACTATCACGCGTGTAAAGCCACATGCACTAACTTTATTTCAAATCGACAGTGATAAAATTCACTACCCTTCCCAGAGTTAGGTTTTTAAATCCTGAAAAACTCTTATTAGAAAAGATAACATTAGATGGGGTTACGTTTGAAAATATTACAGTACCCAGACAGCACATCTTCGAAACAGGAGGTAGAAGAAATTGCATATTTTGAACGCAGCCACTTAGCTCTATTAAATATATATATTTGGGTTCCTTAGGGTTTGCTGACAAAGAATATGTACAACGTTATGCAAATAGTCTAGGAATTAACAAGTTATAGCCAAAATAAAATGATGGTGCTGTCAGACAACACCCAAAATCAGAATCGCTCAGTGGTAGATTTTTTTTCACCACCATTGTACGGGAAATGGGCCACAAGTTACATTTGAACTGATTGGCTGGAATGATATGTAAGGCTAAACACGATTAGTCGGGCTATAAATACTATCTTTGGTTGTTAGGGGAGACGTAGGAAGTTAAAATTTTTTCAAACACTTGTCGAAACGTGGCTCCATTGGCCAGACTCGCTGATATACTCACTTAGGAGCGTTAGTTCGAGACCACTAGTCAAATAAGCTTGATAAAGCAACAGTGCGTTGAAGCCAGCTCATATTTTTGCTAAATAAAAGCCTGGAACATAAGCAGATGGGAATTTGTGCCAGTAGTTGTGCCAGAATTCATTGCTAATCAACGTATCTGTGTTTGTTTCCATGAATTGTGGGACCGTGGTCTTGATGGTATTGAGCAGCACCTGGTCAGAGCTTTGCTGAATCCAGAGTCGGACAGCATACTCCTTGGTCCATTTAGCTATCAGTGAGGTGTCTCCAGAGCCCAGGGGAGAATCGAGCAGAGGAGTCTTTTCCTGCCGCCATCACGCAAGATAAGCTGATGTGGCCAGCTGAGCTCAAAATTATGTACCCCATCTTAAAATGACCTTGTAAAAATAACATTAAGAGGGGAATTAAATTGTTTTAATATCAGGAACTGAGAACATCTCCAATACTCGTCCCAATAAAGACAAACTATTGAAGTCATGATGACAAATACCAACAGAGCTTGAACAAAACAAAACCAGTATTACCTCATATTACTACTACACAACTGACACACATAGGATACTTTTAATAATATATGTCATTACCATATTCATATTGATAAATTCTGTACATATAACTTGTAAGTAAAATTGATTGTGATTCCTGGTTCCCTTTGTATTTGAATCAGGACACATATTCATTCATAACAGCAATGAATACATATTGTTATTTGAAAAGTTATCAGTGACTCCTTTAAGATATCCTTTAGAGTGTTATATGTATGTGAGTGTCACAGTGTTGTCAAGTGTGGTGGAATAAATTAAATTGTTTATCTGTCTGTTGTTGTTATGACTTACACTTCATCATACACATACCCTAGACATACAACGTAGTCATCACACTATTCCAGAATAATTCTGACTGAGGTATACATATGTGGCAGCAAGCAAGGTTATATATAATACACTACTCTTATTAGATATATATACCTTCACAGCTGATCTCAGTCAGTACACTAAGTCCCCTATAAATATTTATAACATCTCACTTCACCACAGGAAGGTCAATAAACAACCTTAGATATGCAGATGATACCGTGTTGTTAGCTAAAAGCGAACAGGAATTACAAGAACTAGTGAAGCAAGTGAACAGTATAAGTCATGAATATGGACTCGACATTAATATTGAGAAAACAAAAACTGTGATAATTAGCAAAACAAATGATAAACCCACATTAAAGATAAGCGTAAATGGGAAAATCCTGGAACAAGTCAAAAGCTACGTATATCTTGGTCATATAATAACAGAAGATGGCAGATGTGAAACAGAAATCAAGAAGAGAATAGGAATGGCCAGAGCTACATTCAACAACATGAAACATATACTGACATCTAAACAGTTATCTCAGAAATTAAAACTGAGAATCATAAAGTGTTATATATATTCTGCATTTCTGTATGGTGCTGAAACATGGACGATGAATAAGCATTTGGAAGAAAGAATTGAGGCTCTTGAAATGTGGATATATAGAAGAATGGGGCGTATCTCATGGAAAGAGAAGAAAAAAAATAAAGAGGTCCTAGAAAATCTAGGTATAAAAAGAGAACTAATGAGGGAAATCAAGGTTCGGCAGCTAAAATACTTTGGCCACATAAAAAGGCATAACACCTTGCAGAAGACCATAACAGAGGGAAGAGCTGAAGGCAAACGTGCAAGGGGAAGACAGCGCTATAAGTGGGAAGATAACATCAAGAGATAGACAGGAAAGAGTCTCAGAGTGCACCACCAAGACAAGAGACAGAAGACGTTGGAGATCCATTACAGCCAACCTTCGTTGTGGAGATGGCAACTGATGATGATACAGAGCTTATACAAGAGTAGCAGAAATTATGTGAGGACGGCAAACCATAAATCACAAGAGTTCAGGACCATGACAGGTGTAAGACTGGGTGATATTATGTCACCTTATCTTTTCATTTTCCTCATGGACTATGTCATCAAAGCATAAAATGAGAGGACAAGAAAGTATTCTATGGATACTGGAAGATGAGACAGGTCTGTATTTAAGAGCTGACATTTCCCGATGATGTTGCCTTGATTGCTAAATCAGAAGCACATCTTCAATCCGACCTTCAAGTCTGAAAGTATTATTTGAATAGTAATCTATTTATTTTAATTGTTTTGCTGGCTGATTTGTGCAAGAGCGATTCCTTGTTGCTGATTCGCGATTCAGTTGTTGTTTTGGAAAAACGATGCTGAGCTTCTCCCTTTTTTGCAGCCAATGCCAAGTTGAAGAGTCTTTGGTATTATTATTACACTGTAGATCGTGGCTGTTCATGTGGCTTTTCTGCCATTTCGAAACACGTTCAGTTGAAATCACGAACTCCAGTTTCTCCAGTCTCGCTTGCATTTAAAGGATCATCACATCTGTTCCCAAGCAATCAAGAAGAAGCGTGTGGTACACTGTGCATTCCACACCATCTAAGAGCCCTCTCCAAATATGCAGAGCTTAAATAATGTGTTCTGTGCTCTCTCAAGGAATTGGTACGCCTTACACAGAGCCAGAGTTACTTCTGAAGCTCACTTCTCCGCTAAGCTTTTGTGTATTGCGGGCTTCTCAACATATTTCACCACAGGAGGAAACCCTGGAAGTGTGAGGATGATTTCAAGAGTCAATTAGGGTGTAATTAGACTGACAGACAGAGCTTCACATCGACTGTACACTTAAGCATTATGCTTAGCTGGTGGTCATATGAAGATGACTCCAGATATGCCTCCATGCATTCATTATTCACAATGATTACTTCATATTTTTTGGGGTGAAGTCTAACACTAGTTTACTGGAATTGCATTTGACATTATCTCACCAAGCGTCAATAACATTCATGAAAATAACTGTTACGTGTTGCAGCGTATTAAAGCCATTTTTAATATTCTACATTTTCTTGAGCATTTTTTTTTTCTAGCTTTTTTCCAACTTATTCCCAGTATTTCCTTTTTTGCTGCGAGCACCTTATTCTTAGCTTCAGTTCTGAATCTCTGTTAAAATTATGGCTTAGCGGAGGGCAATGAAATTCAAATCATAATACTCTGCTCTCCTCCAATTTATTTTTAAAAGAAAAAAACATTAACCATCATAACCCCAATGATATGGAATAATAAATCAAAAATCAGGAAATAAGAGAAAAAATTTTAATCACAATATCCAACAAATACCAAGTACTCCAACAGCTGGAAAATGAAATAGATACGGAAGACCACTGGCAACAAGTAAAAAATATATGGAACGAGACACGTGAAGAAGTACTGAGAAAAAGAGAACGTCAGCACACAGCACGGATAACAACAGAAACCATTACCAAGATAGAAGATAGGAAAGACAAGAAAGCAGATTTAAACAGAAGCAAAACCAGAAGCTCCAAAGCCAAAGCTCATGAAGTGTACATAGAAGCAAACAAAGAAGTAAGAAGAAACATCAAAAGAGACAAGATGAAAGATATTGATAATTTGGCAAGGGAAGCAGAAAAAGCTGCAGCCAAAGGAAATATGAGGGACCTGTACAACAACACAAAGAAGCTAACAGGGAAATATAAGCAAGAAAATGGCCTCATTAAAAGATAAGAATGGAAAATTGCTTAGTAATATAAAAGAACAAATGAAGAGATGGACAGAACATTTTGATTAACTTCTCAATAGACCATCTCCAACTAATCCCCCAGACATCCAGTCAGCTGATGTGGCAGTGCCGGGGTATGCAGGGTTTTCAGTTTACTTTATAGAGAGTAGGTTTGGTTAACTAGCCACGACCGCTAGCGATATAGTTTCCTCTCCTTTGTAAGATTGGGTCACCAGGTTCGATTTTCTTCTCTTAGGTGTTGATGTAGCAAATTTAATTGAGATGGATAGAATTCTTAGCTTAATCTCAAACTGTAGAAATTCACCTTTTCAAAAGCGTTCTATTTCATGCAAATCTTTTAAGGGGAGGTTAAACCCCCAAAATGAAAAACACAGAATTATAAGTTAATATCTATATCTGGTCATTTATACTAGCAAAATGACTGAAGAAAATACAAAACATTGAGGTATATACTAAAAACTTGCAATCTATGGCGGAAAAACAGTGAAAAAAAGGCAAATTTTAGCTTTTTTGGGTATTTTGTTGCCCAAGATATCTCAAATGTGAGTACAACTTGAGTTATGAAATTTGGCTGTTTCATTTGTTAATTTATGATAATGATTGTATACTAAAATAATTTTGATTGGTTTGATATCTGAGTTTTTTTGGATTTTAACATACCAATTGAAAAAAAGTTGAAATTTTTAAGGGGGGTATCTTAGCTATTTCTCAACAGTTTTGTAGTTTGTTAACATATATCCTTTATTTTAGTATATTTTAATGAGCACTATGTGTACAGCATGTGGCCCAAAATTTACTGCTGTATCACTAATAGTTTTTGAAAAATCATGGGCAACGTGCATACATTTGTGTGAAAAATGAAGTTTTGAGAAAATTAAGAAAAAAGGGAGGAATTACACTTTTACACAAAATTTACTCACCTCAGTATCCCCCTGCTATGTAGGAATCATCTCTGGTATTTTCCTTTATTGATTCCATGTTCTGTGTCATACTTTGCAGCTTACTTTTCATTAAATTCTTCATTTCAGCAGACTGTATGCGCTTTTCGTCAGTTTCCAAAAAAATACATCCTTTCTCTGGTAGACATGTACTATGTGGGGGGAAGCGATTGCTCTACCCTCAGCAGCCTCAGTACATGTAGGAGAGGCTTTGCTCTCAATATTCACAAGATTAGGATACCCTTATCAGATATTAACTGACAATGGTTCACAATTCAGAGGGAAACTGATGGAGGAAGATTTAGGATTTTTCAAAATATTCTCGTCCGCACATTTTATCATCCACAATCGATTGGACAAGTGGAAAGATATAACGGGACTCTAGTTACAAATTTATGTAAGCTCGCACAGGAGAAACCAGAATCCTGTGATTCGCTCTTACCTGCAGCTTTATTTGCGTATAAGGAGGTACCCTACCACTCTACTGGAATACCTCCGTTATTATTTTGATGACCCATCAAAGGACCCCATGGTTAATAAGAATTAGCCAGTCAAAATTATTTTTACACATGAAACTATGTTTGAAAAACTTGAATTCTGTTTGCTTCAGGGAAATGAATATGGTACCGAAAATTAAAATCCATGCATTAGAAGCAATATAGAATCACAAATATACAAATTTGTATATTTTACATATATAATTAGGTAAAAATACACTTACCTGACATACTTTAAAAATTTATATAACATCATCCACAAAGGTTTTAGTGAAAATAAACATACAGAAATGTGGGCAAATGAATGTACTTTCCAGTGCAATATGTATCTAAAATTTGATATTTTCAATGAAATTCTTCATTTTTGGGGGTTAAACCTCCCCTTAATATCTTTCAGCATGAAGTCAAATTTCAACAAAAGTCTAGAATTCAGAACATTTTTACAATAATAATAACAATAAAGTTCTAACATATCATCAGATGCTTTCATCGATGCAAAGATCCCTTTTGCATCTTTGTCTCATAGGCCTACTCAATTGTCAAAATGGCGAACCTTTTCTTTCCACCGTGTTCCTTCCTTTAGGTTAACGTTTTATTTTAGGTTCGACGACATATTCTCATCCCTTCAGATTAGTCCTTGATTTCTTTATCATCATAAGTATTCCTTGAGTTAAATATTTTCCAACACAAGGGTATTTTCTGCTCAGTATAGTTTGAGGTGTAAGACTAGTTTTGCAAATTGACTCAATCCTCGAACCTAGTTCTGCTGCAACTAGAGTTGGAAGCTCTAGTTAAAATATACGTTGAATGATAGTCACTACTTACGCAAGTAAGGAATATAAAACCACTCAATGTCCTGAAATACACATTTTATAATAAATGTTGAAGTTGATTTCCTCAAACTAAGGAATATGTAGAGCTGGACCCTACACGTCCTCTTTAGTTTCGCTCCTTCATTCTAACTGCTAGATGGCGTCGTTGTTCTATATTCCCCGGGGTAAATCTGAGCTATCCGATTGGTCAGGGGAAATCACCCAACTATTAGAAATGGCGTGTAGAAGCGACTCTGCCCTAAATATGTGACACTATAATTTATTATTTTCTGTTTCTCATAAAATATAAAATTATGGGGTGGTCTGTGCTTCCTCCGTCTTGTTAGAGTATAGTCTGTTTTCTGAATAAAGCACGGTATACACGGCTACATACAGATCCCGGGGCCCTGCAAATGTATCCCGTAGGGAGACATTTGTATACTATCAATATCCAAAACTATCCCAAAAATTTTTAGAAAAATTTTCTAAGTCGAAAAATGTTTCCAAAAAAAATTAATTTAATTCCTATACTGGGGTCCTATGTCTATATGAGGTCGTCTGCTATGTAAAAAAACTAGTAGTGGACATCAACTTCAAAAAGTGTAACTTATTCATCACATCATAATATTTTTCACCAAATTTTCTAATTGGCAACACTGACCAACAAAATATTCCTAACCTTCTTCTAATACAATAGATTGTCAACAAAAAAAATTTTGACGAGTGGCAACACTGGGAAATATGAGCAATAATATATCTCCTTGTCCTAACTCAATGTCATTACATAGTTGAAATCATTCTATTAGGCATGGTGGGTGAAGCATGTTATATATTCTTCGTTCTTTTTGTATGCTCCCTATCATAAGACTCCAAGTAGTTCAGAAGAATCTTATGTTATTTTCAATCTTGGTTTTCCAATAAGTTTGGGCCTACTTATTTACTGATTATGCATTCCAATTATATTCCAGTATAAAGTATTCCAAATATCCACATTATCCTTGTAATGACGATCCAATTGTACAAATCAGTAATTCATCCGTAGTGATTCATCACGTTTTCGCTTACACATTATGACACATGGGAAACTATGGCAGACATGAATATAAACATTTTCAAACAATTTATTTTGATAACCAATTATAATGTACACAATAAAATGATTGAAAAAATCTCATGACTTGTTCCTATTTATTTATCTCTGAATTTTTTTTCCTGTCTTGGGTTTTCTCTAAGTGATATGTGTAGCTATTTTTTCCAAGGTATCCAACACTTCGCCAGGTATCCATATAAATTATGCGTTTAGTAGTGATCCTGTTATTAAGAGTTTGGTTATGTCCAATCACTGATAGATTTATTTTCTTTATCCTCTGTCAAGACAATCTTCCTTGAAGTATATATTTTTTTCAAAAGTCTTTCTTGAACTATCAGTTAGTCATTATCCAACATCAACTAATCAGTAAGCATTAAAACAATATGTTTACAACATTTTACCAACATGTGAAATACAATGAAAAAATTTTCAAAGCATCATGGACTCTGTACATTAGGTTCTATATTACTTCATTTTTCCTCCAATTTGTCAGTTATGGTGCTCTAGATCGTTTATTTAATCCTTTCTAGTGGTCCTGTTATTTCTAGAAATTCCTCCTTAATGGTTCCTTATGTACGATACTTAGCAATGCCTTCTACAACATTAGTTAAACAATAATCATTTTTGTAAACATCAACAACATTTTTCCAATTTTATGACAACATGAGATAAAATAGTTTTGTACATATATTCAGTATATCAACACCAACTCTGCCTTCGCAGGTCGAGGGTTTGTCAGAGTCCTGCGGTGTTTATTACATCTGCTGACTACAGCCAGATGGGTAACCTATTTAAATTTTCTAAGTTATTTGCAGGTGTGGGGCATGAGGGAATATATATACATATATATATTTTTTTTTTTATATATCCATGACTCGTCTTCATGTATTTCAAATCCAGGTATTCTTTTTTCTTTTATATATATCCACTGTGTTGATCCATTACCCATTTGTCCGTGGGGTAACATCATTATTTTCAATCCATGTATCCTATGGGCAACATTGAATTCCATCCATGTATCATTTTTAGTGATCCAATCGCCGTCAAAATGTATCAGTCATATTTGGCTCTATGATTATTCAGTCAAATTATAACAACCGTTTCTATATAAATATCAGCAAGCAATTATCATTTGCTATCCACCTTATTATGACAATGGTTATAATACACAGCATATGTAAACATCAAGGAAATGTCTTCTCCTATACGGAGGTAATCTTATCATTTATTTTCTGCTGGATGCGGTAATTATGCAACTATTTTATTCATATGCCCTTTTTTTTTCGTATATTTGTGCTTCTCATAGAATGTTCATATTCCATATGTATGGTAATCCATACTCATATGGTTCCTTTAATGGCAATCATTTGTCCCTTGCTTTGATCTATGTCCGTGGAAATCCATAAAAATTTCCAAGTATTTTTCTCGTCTATTTCGTAACTACGAAAGACTACAATTGTATTTATTAGTGGACAGTACTGTGGGGCATTTGTGTATCGACATTACAACCAAACGTCAGCTGTGACAACATGACATAAAGTTTCACCTTAATAGGAAATTGCATCTTCATCATACATAAACAGTTGCTTCTTCATCTCATGTGTCATTAGTGGTTATCATCCGGTAATGGGGTATTCAATGTGGGTTCAGCATATACAAATGCTGTAGAGGGGTATTTCATTTGCTAGGTCAGCATGTGCAAATGCTATTTCTTTAACATGGGCAAAGGCATCATCAACCAATAGGTGCAATTTGTTCAATCTGGGGTTAGCATATACTAATGCTCTCAAGGGATTTTTCATTTGCAAAAAATCAGCATGCGCAAATGTCATTGGGGTACTTGTGATAGGCAGTATCAACAAAATACTGCTGGAGTATCAGAGATCAAGCTGGTGGGGGTATGACTGGTAATGGGCAGTAGGAGTAAAAACTAATTTCTCACTCTGAAATGGTGATTTATTTTCTCTTTTTCTTTTCTTTTATGTCGGCTGCTAACCTCAGGGCAGTCAATGTTTTACAATATTGGCTTATCATCATCAAAATGTGTGAGGGTGGCATATAAACATAATACATCTTATAAAAAAAAATTCCAATTGTTTTTCTCTTCTCATTTTTCTGTTATGTTTTGTCTCTTTTCATTTTTTTCTTTTTCATTTCTTTTTTTCCATTTCTCTTCTGTTTTCTTGTGATTTCTTTTCTTTTCTTTTTGTATCACAAGTACTAAAGAATGATAAAAATCAATTCACTAAACACTAGAGATACTATCAATATTCCTAATAGTAAATCCTAACCAATAGGGCTGCAAGTAATAGTTTAGGTTAGAACAGAATGAATATTGTAGCAGTATCTGTTGTCAATAAGTGGCGAGGAAAGGGTACATCAAGGATCTCCTGATTACAACATGATTGTAATTCCAAGGAATGAATATGATTGGGATTGAAAAGATCACAAGTCTAGAATGTCGTCTCAATATAGTGGAAAGGAAAAATAGTAAGTTAAAGATGTTGTAACAGTGGAGTGAAGAAAATCTTACTATAGAGAGTCAAGGTTGGGATATGGAATCTTGGAGAATGTTTTAAAATCTTGACAGTACTAATATACATCTGGGTCTAAAATAATAATGTACATTGGAAAAATAAATAATCCTGTGGAGAAAGATAGTATAACATGCAATCCTAGTTTTGGGTATGAATTAATATGCTGTTAACAGATGTCATAGTAGGAACAGTATGATTGATCAAGGTGATAGATATAAAGGAGTTTAGCATAAATGAGATCACAGAAATATTAGTATGAGGTAAGAAAAAAAAAAAACTACTGGTGTAAGGTCTGCATGAAAATGCACTAAGATGCGAAATTACAGAACTCTGGAACTGCAAGGACAAGAAGTCTGGTGAATGGAGCGTGGAATATGATCAGTTTCAAAAGTAGAGATCAATGTTACAACAGAATAGTGTGACACATGTGTTATAGGTAAGGTTGTGTAACATTCTAAATATTAAGAAAATGTCTGTAACTAAATAATGTCTGTAAACTCGTAACACCGTGTGTTATCAATTGTTTTGTCATTTTTATTTCACAAAACTATACTATCTAATGAAAATCCTCCGTGTGGGCTGGTCTTGATTTTTTTTTCTGGGCATCAGTAGTGGTATGGCTGGGAAAAACTTTCTGGCATAAAGTCATCTATAACTGTCAATCTGAACATAGTCTGAAACGAAAGTACATGTGAAAGTTAGTACATTGTTAAAAAGTAATTTCACATTCGCGGTGACCGTACATGGGATGGCATGTACATTGAAGACTTGAGGGGCGTGTTTTCAGAATAGCTTTGCGAGGTCTTTGAATTCTTTCGCAAACTCCAACATTGCAATTTCCCGACTGCTTAGGCGAGAATCATACTGAGTAACTGTGGGTGACACTGCATTTTCTGATTGTTGGGGCTCTAAGGACATTGGCGAATGCGGTGATGGCTTAACATCTTTTGATTGCGGTGATGGTTTCAATGCAGTTGGGGTTTGTATGGCTGGCACATCTGTTAGTTTTGAGGCAGGGGCATGTTTCGCCTTGAATTTTCTTCTGACCTGGTTGTGCTGTACGTTAGCACCGTTTACAGTGGGCGCAGTAATTTGCACACTGTTGTTTTTGACTAGTTGAGATGAGGCTAACACTTCTCGGCTGGGCTTTGAAACACGATAGCGTTTCTTCAATATTTTTCGTCTGATTTCATTTTGTGGCAATTTCATGCATTTAACGACAGGCGGTGAGTCATCTGACCCTGCTGTATAGGCGCGTTTGACCCTGGAGCTGACTGGTATAAATAATGTGCTGTCCGCATCACTGGTTTCAATAGAACTGGCTGTATCAATGTCTGTCTCTTGTTCATATAGTTCTACCATTTCTCTGTCATTTTGTTCGTTGGGGTCTGACAAAGCTGTGCCGGGGCCGACACTGTCTTCTCTCATGTCTTGTTCTGTTTCGTCTCCATAAAGATTGCTGGTATATGGTTCAACAATCTGTTTGGGTATAGTTTCTTCAGGATCTGATTGTTCTGAACGACCAATCTTGTTCTTGTGGTATAGCAGTGTTTGGTTTTCACTAGTGTTCCAACTGGAACTGCCTGAACTGGGGGTGTGATAGGTATCAGCTGACGATTTATCACTGCGGGAGTAAGTTTGAGTGTGAATATAAGTTGCTTTGTTGTTGTCATCGTGTGACGTCTGTGGCCTGATTTCTTCGTTTCTAATGCGCAGGTCTCTGTCTTGTAGTCGATTACGTAATTCAAGTGGAGGGATATCTTCTTCGCTTTCGGACGAGTCTCGTTGTTGTCTTGCTCGATGTAGTGCATCGGTGGGTGGTCTGGGTATGCGGTCGTCTTGGTAAAATTCAGAGTCTGTCGTCTCTGACTCTGATATGTCAGACGGATCTGTACTGGATGGATTATAATTTAGGGTGGCCTTTCTGACTGGTCTTGCATTTGTCGTCAGAGGCGGAATGGGTCGGTGATTGTCAATTTTTAGTTGTTTTACGTGAGCTTTTGTTTGGTGTTGTTTCTCTTCATTCCAGATAATGAAGTTTACGGGTGTAGTTTGTTTCATGATTTTGTAGCCATCCAACCATCGGTCATCGAATTTTGAACTGCGTACATGTTTCTTGTAGTATACTCTGTCTCCTATTTTGTACGTTGGTAGCTTGGCTGATTTATCATGTTGTTTCTGTTTCTTGTGAAATGCCTTCTGCGTATTTCTTTGTGCAATCTGGTGAGCTTTATATTTTTTCTTGAAGGATTATTTCGACGGGGTCTTCTCCCATGTATTTTCTTTGTGGGCGAAGTAGGTTGTCTAACGGAAAGTTTGGTTCTCTTCCGTATAGCATGAAAAAGGGTGACATTCCTGTGGTATCGTTCACGTTTACTCGGATGGCTTCAAGAGCTTGGTTAATGTATAGGTCCCAGTATTGGTGGTTCCCCTTGATATATTTGCTAATAATATCATGTAGGGTGGCGTGCATGCGTTCATTTCTGCCATTTGCATTTGGGCAATAATAGGTGGTTGTGGTATGTTCGATATTCAGCTGGTGTAAGGTGGCTTCAAATGGGTTACCGATAAACTGTTTACCGTTGTCTGAAATGATTCGTTTTGGACAGCCATGCCTGGGAATGAATTCTTGTAAAAAAATTTGCGTGATGGACTGCGATGTGGCATCACTGAGTGGGTAACTTTCTGGCCAAACAGAGTATTGGTCAACTATGTGCAGGAGGTATTTGTTGCCTGATTGGGTGAGTGGGTAAGGACCTGATAAGTCAATGCTTACTGTTTGTATGGGGTAATGGGAAGGTTGCATTTCTTGAAGGGGAATTACATGTGGCTTCATGTTCCGCAATTTACATGTTTTGCAAGTGGCCACGTACTCTGTAATGTCTTTGTAGAAGGTTTGCCAATAATACCTTTTCTTTATAACATCAATTGTTTTGTCTCTTCCCATGTGCCCGTTGTTATCATGAAACTGTAGCAATACTTCTGGGATTAGATGTGCTGGAATGACTTTTCTTAGTGTCCCTTCTTGTTTACTATCAATATAGTATAGAGCTCCATCCGTTGGGTGTACTGTAAAATCTTTACTTTTTGTTGGGTTTTCCTTCACGTATGTGAGCAGCTTAACAATTTCTGCATCTTTCGCTTGTTCTACTCTCATGTCAAACATATCTTGACTTTCTTCTTCTACTTGAGTGGCAGAATCTGAGGTACTTCTTCGACTTGATGAAGTAATTTCATTAATTTCTTTTGCATTATCGTCAATCTCTGAGGATGTGCCATCATTTTTGACTCTATTTGTTTTCACTTCAGTTTCATCATCATATTTAATCCTGGATAAGAGGTCTGCACAGGTGTTCATTTCGCCTGGGATATGTTCGATAGTGGTGTCGTAGGACTGCAAATTCATTGCCCATGTCTGTAACTTCTTTGGCTGTTCTTGTGTTTTGGTGAGCCAGTTAACCAAAGGTTGATGATCAGTTCTTATAATGAGTTTAGTTCCTCTGACATAAAAGTCAAACTTTTGTACTGCATAGTGTATGGCGTATGCTTCTTTCTCAGTGGTGGTCCACCGTTTTTGTGACTTTGACAATGCGTGGGATAGGAATGCAATGGGTTTCTCATTTGGAATGTTTGGTAGGATGGGTGTTTCATCTTCTAGTACTGGTTGGACCAAACATGCACCAATTGCGTTATCTGAGGCATCGGCGTATAGTATCATGGGCTGAGAAATGTCTGGATGTCCAAGCAGTGGGATGGTGGTTAGGGCATTTTTTAGATACTCAAAGGATCTCTGGCAGTCTTCTGTCCATTTGAAGCGTGCATACTTGCGGGTAAGGGCTATCAAAGGCTCTGCTGCTCTGGAGAAATTGATGATGTGGCGCCTATAGTAACCCACTGTACCAATAAATGAGCGTGTTTGTCTCACCGTCTTGGGGCTAGGCAGTTCTCTTATGGCTTTGACTTTATCTTCATCAGGTCTGATGCCATGTCTATTGATGACAAAGCCTAAATATTTTGTTTCTGTCTTTAGAAACTCACACTTCGACAGTTTTAACTTTATTTGGTGATGCCTGAGTCTATCAAACACTGTTTCAACCTTGCGGAGGTGGTCTTCCATCGTGCCTGCGGTATGTATCAGGATATCGTCTATGTATGCCAGGGCAAATGGATGTAGACCCTTTAACACTTCATCCATGAGTGACATATATGTTGCTGGCGATCCTTTTAGACCAAATGGCATAACATTCCAAAAAAAACTTCCGATATGCGAACAGAATGTGGATTTCTGTTTTGCCTCAGGTGTCATGGGGATGCACCAAAAGCCTGACCTTGCATCAAGTGTGGTAAAGTATGTAGACTTTCCTAACGTCGCAAGTAGATCGTCTATCCTGGGGAGGGGGTAGGAAATGACTTTTGTGATTTTGTTAAGGGCACGGTAGTCGCAGCAAAAGCGACTGGAGCCATCTTTCTTTGTTACGATCACTATGGGTGAGGACCATTGGGAGTGGGATCTTTCGATGATTCCTGCCTGTAGCATTTCATTTATAGACCTTTCCACTAGTTCTCTGTTTTTCAAGGGTGTATGATAGGGTTTCATATGTATTGGCTCTTCGGTAGTTGTTTGAATGTCCATTGTGACAGTGTTAGTTCTGCCCAATTCCATGTCGTTTAGTGCGAATACATCTTGGTGCTTTTCTACAAACGTTTTCAAACGTGGCTCATTATCTTCTGTGGCATTCAGGGTTGCAAGTAACTGAGCTATTCTCTCTCTGTGTTTATGATCTGCCACTATATTTCTGGTCTGTCTTGCTGCCTCCGTTTCCTTCCCATAGTATTGGGGCATTTTTCTTGCATCTTGTGAAAATCTCTGCTCCTGGTATGTGGTTTTCTTTTGGGTATTTCTTTGCCGTTCATTGGGCTGTGCTTGGTATTGTTTCCTCTGCCATGTGCTGTGTGCATTTCCATTTGTCACTGCATTTACTGTATATACGTTTCCTGTATTATTTCTGGGGTAGTCGTTGTTGTGCCATTTTTTCTGATTATTTCTGCCGTAACTGCGCTTATCCGCGTACGTTACTGTATTTCTTCCGTTTGTGCTATAGGGCTGTCTTCTTTCCCTGGGCGAAAATTTTTCATTCTTTCTATTTCCAACTTTGCTGCTATAGTATCCTCCTGTGGTGGAGTCGTATAAGAATTCTTCCTTTTCTTCGGAACATTCAATTGGTTTTGGGACTTTATCATATCCACCTGTTTTTGAGTTATATTGATACTCCATGGGGCATGTATCTCTGTCTTGTCGCTTCGGATATCCTCCTGGCAAGACAATCTCTGTTTCTCTGTCACTCTGTGATATACAGCACTTCATCTTTTCTCGTGGTGTGCTGGGGCGCAAGAATGAGTAATTATAGTCATTTTCATACTGTGGCCTTGCTCTTCTTATGTATGGACTGGTTCGTTTCTGCCATCTGGGTAGGGTATGCTGTGGTGTAACATAACTGTGACTGATATTGCTGTCTTTTTCTGCATAAGCCTTATAACTGTTTATTTTCCGTGTACCATGGTTATTTGTACTGCGATTTCGTGCATTATATCTAGTGGGAGTGGTTGAGACAATTTGTGAATGGTCTCTATTAGTTTTGGTTTGTCTTAACGTTGACGTATCCACTTGTGCTACGATTGTGCCTCTATTTATAGTGGTAGTTTTTCCTGACATATTCAATATCATGATGGGGAAATCTCTAGCCTTCGAGACTTCAGCGATTCCCTCTGTAATTTGCAACAATGGGTCATCAATAATGCTTTCTTCTGCTAGGGGCTGTATTTGGATTGATTGCCCTGGTGTTATGTACTCTGAATGTTTTACTCTGCCTTTTGCTATGACCAGGGAGTTTGGAGCCACCGTTATGGGAGCTATAATCCTTACCAAAGACGCTATGTGGATATCGTCCTGCAGATCTATGTATGTATTGTTGACTTTGATTTTCTGGAGGTCATAGTATATTCGAACTTTGTGTTTGTTAAAAAAAATCCCTCCCTAGGATAAGATTTCTAGACATTCCTTTAGTAATGACAAATGGGTGTTCAAAATTTGTTTCGCCTAAGGAAAATTTTAGCCATGCTGTCCCAACTGAATTTAGTCTTTGTCCCGTGACTGAAGCTAGGTGTGTTTTGGACGGTTGAAATCGTACTAAGTGTTGGATCTTCTTGAACAGCTGGAACCTAATAAGGCTGATGGATGCTCCTGTATCTACCAGTGCTCTATATTGTTGGCCCTGTATAACCATGATGCAGGAACTGGGGTCCGGATGTATTTTAGTTCCATCATGCAGCATTTCTTCATATTGTATTTTTCTGGATGGGCCCACTTGACAATTTCTGTTCTGTGTTGTTTTTTTTTGTTTTGGACCATTTTCTGTGATTGTTGCCCTCACTAACGGTCCTGTTTAGTGAGTGGCGCGGCCGTTTCCCTGACGCATGAGGGGTTGAGGTGTGCCTCTGGTATACTGATTTCTGGTGTAATCACGTGGGGGTGGTGCGGGTTGTTGTGGTTGGTAACCTCCTCTTCTGAATGGTGCATTATTGTAATTTGCTCTACAGGACTTGTAACCATGACCGAGCCTACCGCATGTGAAGCATCCGTTTGGATTAACATTATTGACGTCGTTTTGCCTCTGTGTGGGGAGTCTATAATTGCGAGGCCTATCATCTCGTTGTCGTGGGCGAGTCCATTGCCTCCTGGCATGGTCAACTTCCATAGGCTCATGCTCATTTTGGTCCCTATATTCTGGTCGGGGTTCCCTACCTGCTCTTTGTTGGAACCTTCGGTGAAGATTTTCCTCTTGTATTGCTGCTTGGATTGTTTCAGCAATAGTCTTGGTGTCCTTTCTAATGAGATGCCTTCTGATATTTTCCGCTCTAAGGCCATCGGCAAATATCCCCACTAACTGTATTTCTACATCAGGTGTGGTAGGGATTTCTCCGCAAAACGCCTCTTCTGCCATATTGAGGAATCGATCTCCAAAAAGTTGTACCGATTCATCTCTTTCCTGTTTCATGCTTCTAAGGACTGACCAAGCATGCATTTTGTCTATAATTTCCCCATATCTCTGGGTGAGCTCTTTTTTTAGGGACTCGTAGGTTTCTGTGGGGTACTGCTGGGACCTCCTTCTTAAAAAATCAGTCACGTACGAATCAGAACCTAACAGAGCGATTTTCTTTTTCTCTTCATCCGTTGTTGCCTCTGCTAGTGCCGCAAATTTTTCCATGTCGGACAACCATCTTCTGAATTTTTTTTTTGTTTCCATCGAACGGCTGAACAATGGATCTAACCTGTGTGAATTTCGCGTAGTTGTCATTTTTCTGTAGGGTTTCAGTAATTTGCCGTAGCGCTATCAGTGTTGGTCCTTCCATATTTTGTCTGTCCTGGGGCTGCAGTGGTTGTGCTTGAGCGAATCTGTTTTCCTGTTGCTGCTGCTGTTCTACCCCAAGTTGCTGGAAGTTTTCCATTAATTGATCCATCTTCGCTATTTTCTGTTTGACTTATAGTGGTGGGTTTTTTTGCTTTTTAAAGAGAAGTGGTCACGGCATCATATTACCATCATGTGTGGCAGTGCCGGGGTATGCAGGGTTTTCAGTTTACTTTATAGAGAGTAGGTTTGGTTAACTAGCCTTGACCGCTAGAGATATAATTTCCTCTCCTTTGTAAGATTGGGTCACCAGGTTCGATTTTCTTCTCTTAGGTGTTGATGTAGCAAATTTAATTGAGATGGATAGATTTCTTAGCTTAATCTCAAACTGTAGAAATTCACCTTTTCAACAGCGTTCTATTTCATGCAAATCTTTTAATATCTTTCAGCATGAAGTCAAATTTCAACAAAAGTCAGGAATTCAGAACATTTTTTACAATAATAATAACAATAAAGTTCTAACATATCATCAGATGCTTTCATCGATGCAAAAATCCCTTTTGCATCTTTGTCTCATAGGCCTACTCAATTGTCAAAATGGCGAACCTTTTCTTTCCACCGTGTTCCTTCCTTTAGGTTAACGTTTTATTTTAGGTTCGACGACATATTCTCATCCCTTCAGATTAGTCCTTGATTTCTTTATCATCATAAGCATTCCTTGAGTTAAATATTTTCCAACACAAGGGTATTTTCTGCTCAGTATAGTTTGACGTGTAAGACTAGTTTTGCAAATTGACTCAATCCTCGAACCTAGTTCTGCTGCAACTAGAGTTGGAAGCTCTAGTTAAAATATACGTTGAATGATAGTCACTACTTACGCAAGTAAGGAATATAAAACCACTCAATGTCCTGAAATACACATTTTATAATAAATGTTGAAGTTGATTTCCTCAAACTAAGGAATATGTAGAGCTGGACCCTACACGTCCTCTTTAGTTTCGCTCCTTCATTCTAACTGCCAGATGGCGTCGTTGTTCTATATTCCCCGGGGTAAATCTGAGCTATCCGATTGGTCAGGAGAAATCACCCAACTATTAGAAATGGCGTGTAGAAGCGACTCTGCCCTAAATATGTGACACTATAATTTATTATTTTCTGTTTCTCATAAAATATAAAATTATGGGGTGGTCTGTGCTTCCTCCGTCTTGTTAGAGTATAGTCTGTTTTCTGAATAAAGCACGGTATACACGGCTACACTGAAAAGGAGCTACAAATCAGCTGTGAACGACCAAGTAGAGAAGAAATAAAGAAAGCCATAAAGCTTCTGAAAGATGGACAAGCAGCTGGTCCAGAATGCATTCCAGCAGAGGCCATCAAAACAGTAAATTGATGCCTCTGCAGAGATATTGTACAAACTACTTGGCAAAGTCTGGGAGAGAGAGGACATACCAGCAGAATGGAAGGAAGGTTATCTCGTCAAGTTGCCTAAGAAGGGAAATTTACAAGAGTGCACAAATTATGGATGAATAATGTTACTATCAGTGCCAGGAAAAGTATTAAACAGAATCATCCTTGAGAGATTAAAAGAGTCCATAGACAAGCAACTGAGAGATGAACAAGCAGGTTTTCGACAAAACAGATCCTGTACAAACCAGATAGCCACACTGAGAATATAATAGTTGAACAAAGTCTGGAATGGAATTCACCGCTATACATCGGGTTTGTGGACTATGAAAAGGCATTTGACAGTATAGACAGAGAATCACTTTGGAAATTGATGAGGCATGATGGGGTTCCCATGAAGATGATGAACTTAATAAAGAAGACCTATGAAGACATGACATGCAAAGTTCTTCATGAAGGACAACTTACAGAACCATTTAGGATTAGAACGGGAGTGAGACAGTGATGCCTCTTGTCTCCATTTCTTTCCTTATTAGCAATATTCAATATTATTAGCAATAGATTGGGTTATGAAAACATCGACATCACACAACATAAATGGAATCCAGTGGAATCTGACTAAACAGCTTGATGATCTGGATTTTGCAGATGACTTGGCTCTTCTGTTCCATAACCATAATCCGATGCAAGAGAAGATGAAAAATCTAATGAGAGGTCACAACAAGTGGGCCCAAAAATACACAGGGAAAAGACAAAGATTTTGAGAATAAATGCAAGAAATTATAACAAGGTTTAACTTGAAGACACACCACTAAAAGATGTAGAATCGCACACATATCTTGGAAGTAATATAGACAAAGTTGGAGGGACAGACAGTGATATCAAAATAAGAATACAAGAAGCACGAGGAGCTTTCATTACATTGGGAAACATATGGAGAACACGAGAAATCAAGTCCAACACAAAAATAAAAATTTTCAACTCAAATGTGAAGTCAGCCCTATTGTATGGCTCTGAGACATGGAAAACAACAAAAACAACAACCAAAAAGCTACAGACTTTTATAAACCGGTGCTTGCGTAGAATAGAAGGACTGAAATGGTATGACAAAATGTGGAACTGATGACAAGAACCAGACAAGTGCCAGTGGAACAAGAGTTGTGAAGCAGACGCTAGCGATGGATAGGACACACCTTGAGGAAACCTGTTGAGAGCATTACAAGGCAGTCCTTGTTCTGGAATCCACAGTGACAGAGAGGCAGAGGTAGACCAAAAAACACATGGAGAAGAGAACTGAAAACAGGTGAAAATGAAAAAAACATGGAAAGAGCTTGAGCAGATGGCCCAGGACAGGAAGACTTGGCATGTGTTTGTTGAAGGCCTATGCTCCACGGGGAGCTAAAGGGTATTGATTGATTGATCAGTTGAGGTAGAATGCATAAATGAACACCGAAACAACATCTTGTAAAAATGAATGCAATGCAGTCCGTGGTAAAGTTCTTATAATTTATTTAGACAGTCCACGAGACAAAATACTCCACATGTTACATCATAAGCATAGATGAGATTCCATTAGACATGGTACTATGTCATCAGAAGACATGAAAATTTGGCAAAGATGCCGTCCGTCAAAGTCTAACTGTCAGCGATACTATGATTAGAATAACTCGATACAAAGTGTACTCATAATTGCTAGATACTTTCCTCTTTCATGCACATATTAATCTAAGTCATGTCATCTTAAACTTGCTCCAAAAAGTGCAGAATTATCGTGCATCATACACACAAGCTGGAGCTTATATCAAACACGTCCGAACACTGCGAAGGGCATACTGGAAAGAGCTCAAAGTGACCGTTACTTCTGCTCATGCAGACGCTCATGTAGACGAGCATGCGTACCATTTCATTTTAAGTGATTTCATAAATAAATTCAAGGGTGCGGTTTCAATAGCGATACGTTTTAGTGCTGCTCCCTTTGCACACAGCGATGCCTTCACTAGTGAACGTAAAGCTCAACAGAAATGATATAATCATTTCCTGTAGACGACATTACTTTGTAAGAAAAAAATAAGTGTTACATCTGACATACGTTGTCGTATGCGTTTAACGACATGTTTGTGAGTTCGTACACACGGCAATCGGATGTTTACAGATCATTTTCAGAAAAGTATTGTTTGAAATTTTGCACTAGATGAATCATGCAAAATATTCATTTCAGATTGGCTGATCATTTGAACTCCATAACAAACAGAGCGGGGTTGGACCGTGAAAATAATCTGTCGTTTGTTCAGTGTTATTTCACTGTGAAAATTTACTGTGAGATTCACGCTGCAAAAGACACCAGACTTGACAGTAGTTAGAAGTCAGAATTTCCATTTATCAGACCTTACACCTTTTATTGGAGTTTTCATCAGGACTTACAATTCAGCCCAGGAAATCTCTAACATTTTAAATAAGAAACCGGGCTCTGAGGAAACTGAACACACAAAGTCAAAAAAGGGGAGTTTTAGTGCTAAATTACACGTGTAAGAGGCCTAACCCAGTGCCTTAACTTATTCATCTTAGCAAAAACGTCTTTGAGCCATGATTGGCGTAAGTTGTGATTTTACATTTTATATTTCATTACTAACATGTGAACTAACATATATGTATATATTACCATGTGGATTTTAATATGTGAAAATCGCTAGTGGGTGTCCTAGTTATTTGAGGCTGGCAACCTCAGCGTATAGAATGATGATTTCTTGAACCACCATTGCCAAGGGCTGGTAATAGCGTTATTGCTAGTTTCGTAAAGAGAAGCGTAGAGTAGTACCAGGTTCCATATGGAACAGGGAGGAAAAGATGAAGAAATGACGTACATTCTAATTATAATACTTACAGTTTCAAAGCAGTGTAAATTTAAACGAAACATATTCACTTTAAAATTAATGGAAGTTTCAAACTTGTCAATCAGTGTAAATATAAATGAAAACATATTCAATTTATATTGTGAACACTTTTCAAACAGTGGAAATATAAATGTAAACATATTCTATCTGTATTATTAGAATTTTCATTTAAATGTAAAATCATTATATATAACTGTTCAGTTTTAATGTAAAGAAAGATCTCTCGAGAGAGCTTGTTTAATACCTACTCATCGAGAGTAATTCTGAGTTAAATGGGATGGTGAAATAGAAATACGGGGGCATATAACTATGCGTGATGATAAGTGATTTTTCACAAATGTTTGATTTTTAAATTTTGTTATTTGTAATTATACAAATTTTACTTCGATTTAATCATTTCTAATTGTACTGCATGTTTGTCTCAGTCAGTTTACTACACACACTCAAAACTGAGCTATACCAGAATAATAAGAATTCCCCTGAGTTAATCAGAGGTGGGGGCTTAAACGAGCTAACATAAACCATTGCTTAATCTTTCACAAAAGTTGTCGTCAGATTCTAGAATTAACGTGCTCAGCCAAATGCAGCATTGTTTTCGTTTATCTGAATATCTTGTGAATACTCAGTTGTGATAGAAGTGTAATTAACCTTCTATCTACATATCTGCAAAGAGTAATATTGTGCGAAGGTAGACACATTTGAAGCCCATATTAGATACTCTTGAGTTTTGGCCCCTCTTGGACCACTACTGCAAAGCAGGGGAGGCAATACCGTCACAATGTAGTTCCCGAACGTCGCTGATAAAGCTTTGGCAGAATACGCAATTTCTTCATCAGGCGACTAATATGAAATTTTGCATGGGGCTGGAAATCACATCATGTAAAAGACGTGCTATAGAACCACGACAGCACGAGACCGTGCTTTGATGCAGACGTCTTTAACGAAGATACCCGCAGTGGTGACCCCCTGTCTCTATAATTAGTGAAAAAACGGAGAAGAATTACTTATGATATTTTTTGTTTGTTGCGTTCCTGGTAAAAATTTACTTTCGTATCTTCCATAATGTCTAGATTTTTTAATCGCTTGGGAGGTGGTTGATTTGATCACTTTTTTTCACATTGTTGTTGTTCGCCTGGTGCTGTTATGGCGCCTGTTATGGCGCCTGTTATGGCGCCTGTTATGGCGCCTATTATGGTGCCTAACTGCTGTTGTTGTTTCACCTCTTTAAAATGATGCACCACCGTTATGGTGCACCTGTGCCCTTTATTCCTGTTTGATTAATGAGAAAACACTTCACGTGTCAAATCTGAAGATTTTTCAAGAAAACAAACAGGTCACTCCGTAGTACAGACTTCTGGTTTTGCTTCTGTTTAAATCTGCTTTCTTGTCTTTCCTATCTTCTATCTTGGTAATGGTTTCTGTTGTTATCCATGCTTTGTGCTGACGTTCTCTTTTTCTCAGTACTTCTTCACATGTCTCGCTCGATATGTTTTTTACTTGTTGCCAGTGGTCTTCCGTCTTTCTCTACTCTGCGTCATGGACCTTCTTGAACCAAGGCTCCTCTTTCACCTTGGATGACCGAGTTAAAATATTAAAATTATTCGCTTTATTTGACACATCCAGTCTGTTGCTGTTGACGTTTTTGTGACTTAATTATCTAGAGGTACGGGCAGTCGGTCCTGTGCCTAAACCTACCTAAACCGACTCCTGCTACATTACTGCATTATAGTACACAGTGTTACAATTGTGTACGCAAATATAAGGCACTAGTTGTAAGGACCCGGCGTTGCCCGGTTTTTCCTAGTAACTATTTAGGAAACTTATGAAACGTCAAAATAAAATTATAATATTTTGATATTCGAGTGAAAATGAATTTTCATTTAATGACTACCGCTTTAAGTGACTTTCCTCGTGCCTTGTTTACAGTAATTGCAAATGCAAGCCGCAATAAATACTGTTATTCCTTATGGTTCTACCAGAAGAGTGATTTCACTTTTGCTTTTCAATTTGATTCCGAATTTTTCCAAAATACTCTTATTTCTTATGATGGAATCGCAAAAACAGTTTTATTCTGCTTCCGAGTTTTAGCAATAAGCAAATTAATAAGAAACATTTTCCTTTTCCGACCTTGCGCACCAAGAAAGAATAGTCCAACTCATCCTTTTTTAACGTTCTTACCACTGTTTTTCGTAGCACGTTCTTTTCACACATATATACATTATTGCTTGTAAAAAAACATGATTATTATTTTCTGTCATACATACTTCAAATATAAAAGACACAGTGATTGTGTTGAATTGTATTTTTTAAACAGAAGTTTATCATTTCGGTGAGACATGACCCATTCAACCAAGACAAACGGATAACACCTGTTATATTAGGACACGTGTTTAAGTAAAGATCTTTCGTTTTGGTGTACTGTTTAGCTTTGAACTAGTTTATTGTATTAAGGGCCAAAAATAAAACTTAAATATTGCCTTACTTTGGTGAGGCGCACCCAGTTTGAGACTGGCACATGTACAATTATAGAAGACCCTTTTTTTTTGTTAAATGCTCGCATGAGTCTCATTGAAAACTGAAAAAAGACCATATTCTTTGACAAAAGATATTACAGTCTATTTGAGTTTTGAAGTGCTTAGTCTTCGAAATGCTATGTAATATTTGGTAAATGAACAAAAACTGCGTTGTAAAATGTAATCACATTTGATTTACAAAGTAATAATAACTTTCAAATTCTGCATCAAAGTAATTTTTATTTTATTTTCGCATAAAGCATTAGTGCCTGTTTAAATAATTCAAATTGGTATGTAAAATAAAGAAACCTAGAGTTGTAAATTACGATTATTTAATAATGATTTTTCCATTTTGATTGTTTCCCTTGACTCATAATTTTACCATATGGATTGCTTCCGTTGAAAACATCGGTAGAAACATTATGTTACATAGACATTTTCTAAATTTTAGTACTAAGCGGGGACGAAGGTTTATTTTTAAAAAATTCTGAAGCATGTCAACACGAATGAATGCATACATCTGCTTTGTCAATCAAAACAAACATACATTCAAATGAATTGAATACATATTTGACAAAAAAAGCCACCAGCTTATTATTTTTTTTTTAAATGCTCTAAAAACCAAATTATGTGACCTGGCAACCTGTGAAAAAAATAATTTCCATTTAAATGGTCCTTCAACTGACCTGATAATTTTGTTTTCTGCAAAAAACTAAAGATTTTACTATAAAATAACATAAAAATAATTTCAACGGAAAAATACGACTATCGATTGAATTTGGTTTTTACATATGTTGATACAGTTATTTAAACAACCCGACTAAATCCAGGCATTTCTAAATTTTAATACTAAGCGGGGACGAAGGTTTATAAAAAATATTCTGAAGCACCGACAAACCATAAGTGAAAGCGAATAAGTCTGCTTTTTCACTAAAAATAAACATGCATTGAAATTTTGACCCCGCATTTTAAAAATGATGTAAAAAAAAATACCTTGTAATATTTTCATTAAGATTAAACACGCACTGTGGATGTTCATGCTCATAGAACATTTACTGGTTTTAATATATGTATCGATACAGCTCCGATCCAATTTGAATCCACTTGGCCAAATGAGTGCCATTAAAATTGCATAGTTAAAAAAAAGGAAGTCCAACAGAAAACTGTTTTTTTTTTTCCTTGTATTTCCTATTAAAGTAAAAATGTTTATTTAAACATTGTTAATTATCTTGTAAAATATGATAACGTATGGTCATTAATAACAAACATAAAATAATAGTTTTAACATTTGTGTTACGGCCCTTGATATTTATTGGATATGTATATATTTGATTATGGCCCATGATAAATAAAGGGCTTTCATACATTTCTTACGAAAAACTTTAATTAATCATAATGTCATAATTACAATATTAAATTAGAAAATAACTGCATGGCGTATCGTGGTTGAGTAAAGTGTAGAGTATTTGTCGAGTTGGACAATAGTAGTGAAATCGACAAGGGATAGTGGACTGACAGAGTTATAGATTACACACACAGAAAGGTGTAAATAGGAGATGGACTTGAGACAACCTGGAAGAAGATTTATCAAAATGATCTCTCTCTCCAAGCCTCAACTCACTTTTACTGTCTAAGCACCTATTGCTCTCACTCTTTTCTCTTATCAAACATAGAGATTATAGTAAAGAGCTAAAACAAGTTAATTATGGATGGAAGGGTCGTGAACTGTGAAATGTGTAAACTTTATTAAAGAAGAAAAGCATGGAAAATAATGCATCTCATCATACACAGCATAAAATTCATCAATAATCATCAATAATCAAAATATGCAAAATACACCAACAACACACACACACAACCGATCATAAAACCTGTAGAACACAGATAAATGAATAAACTGAGTGTCAGCCCGTCCGCTTTCGTAGGCCCAAATGTAATAGTTCCAGAAAAGTGTCTTACATGTAGATCCTTCAAGGTGAGGGAATAAGCCTACAAAACTTTCCTTGTTGGTGCTATCATTGGTGACCTCTAATTGCGCGAGGTGGGCTGGAAGACTCTATTTACCTCTGGTTTACCAAATGAATAAAACTGCGTGTCAGTCTGTCCGCTTTCGTGGGACCAAATGTGCCAGCTCCAGAAAAGTGTCTTACATGTAGATCCTTCAAGGTGAGGGAATAAGCCTACAAAACCTTCCTTGTTGGTGCTAAACGTTGGTGACCTCTAATTGCGTGAGGGGCTGGAAGACGCTGTTTATCTTCTGCTGACCAAATAAACAAACTGAGCGACAACCTGTCCGCTTTCGTGGGACCAAAGGTGCTAGCTCCAGAAAAGTGTCTTACATGTAGATCCTTCAAGGTGAGGGAATAAGCCTACAAAACTTTCCTTGTTGGTGCTATCATTGGTGACCTCTAATTGCGCGAGGGGCTGGAAGACTCTATTTACCTTTGGTTTACCAAATGAATAAAACTACGTGTCAGTCTGTCCGCTTTCGTGGGACCAAATGTGCCAGCTCCAGAAAAGTGTCTTACATGTAGATCCTTCAAGGTGAGGGAATAAGCCTACACAACTTTCCTTGGTGGTGCTAAACGTTGGTGACCTCTAATTGCATGATGGGGCTGGAAGACGCTCATAAGTGCGAGGTTTTCATAACCCAGAACTACACCAGACGAAGTTATTTGGGGAAGAAGAGAACCAGGCGCTCTTATCCGGCGCTATCGCTTGCTTGGCATTAAATCCGGTTTAAACTGGTTTGGTTGTGGTTTTGGCTGAGTGCCCCGTTTAGGCACACAAAGGCGGGTGATATCAGATTTATCTATAGACATGCTGGGCGGTTTTGATATTCTGGAAGCCGCAATGCTCTGACTGGTGTGACGTACGTCTAAGTATGACAAATGAATTTCCCTGACTCGATGGATGATAACAGAATATTGGCCTCTCATAACTTTAGAACCCCTGATCATCTGTTGTAACTTTTACCGGCATGCAGCGGTATCATCAAAGAACAGGCTGATCTTCAGAATTCAACGTGGAGCGGCCGCGATCTAAAGAATCAGGGACTCGCAGCTCACAGAGTTAGCTTCTCGGAAACTTTTCACACTCTCATGCGAGCAGCCTGAGACGGAAGAAAATCGGTAGACCGGGGAAAACGAAGGAATCGCAGCGTTTAACACATCGGCGAGGTACCCCGAATTTTGCTCAAGATCAAGAAAGGTGCGAAAATTTAACACGCCCTATTCAAGTTACATTCGATAAGTATAAATAGAGAACTCCGATAAACTGCATTTTATCGTTCGCTCTGACAGAATCCTAGTTGCACTAGCATAGTCGGATTCCTGCTGGATTTCATCTACCTTCGTGACTATTGGAGTGTATTCTTTCTGTGCAGACGGTAATTTATACATTAGCTTCGAGTGATCATTGGTCGAGTTATTTCTATTGATTTCAATGGATTGTGGTGTAAATTTAACCTTATTAAATAAACCCATTTTCTAAGTTCTAGTGCAAACTAATGTTACAGCTAAAAGTATTTCCTAATACAATTGACGCGTAAATTTATTTTGCAGACGTTAAAGAGAATTATAACTTTAATACAGTTTAGTTCTGTATAGATAGATGTGCTTTTAATTATTTTTAACTCACGGGAAGTTTTCCTGATTTGTTAATTGACGACGCTCATAAGTAAATAGGCTAACTATAATTTATCGCGTCAGATTATAATATGATTTGTAATGCATTTCTTGTTTTGATTATCTTTCATTCAGAACGATCATTCAACCTGCATCCCAGCAATTATTAACTATATACAGAGTTCTGCAAAACTCAATTTGATAACTCCAGTAACATATGAACTTTTTTAAAGCTAAACTTGTGGCGACCGGTAATGGGCCCCGCTCCTCTGAACGTAACTGAGAAAAAAGCCATTCAAGAAACACTTTAAAAATACTAGTTCATATAGAGACCTTAACGACAACTGGAAGCAGAACATATTTTATTCACTGCCCCTATTTGTGAAGAAAAAGCATCGATACCTGAACACTGTCTGTCACGCATATTCAGTGGATTTTACCTCCCCCCCCCCCCCCCCCCCCCCCCCCGAAGAAGAACTTACCTCAGTGTTTTTCTTAACTTGTGACATTACGGAAAAAGGAAGTTATCTCCACCAGCTGTGCCAATTTTAGGAACCACCCCATACCTCACGCCTAGCCAAGTGCCTGTGCCTTTCTTTAGGAACTTTATCTAATAAACAAACAGTACCGTTAAACTTCAACGTCCAGCGATTTCGGGACACTTTGTTAACTTAAACAACCCGCAAAATCTGGGGCTGTACACGGAAGAAATTACTTTTACCTAAGCCAAGGTTTAGTGCTGTTTTTTTTTTATGTATTTCCTATGAAGTGCCAGAATTCACCTTTCGGTAAGTCTGCGTGTGTGTTTGTTGGGATGGCCAGCCCTAGTGTGTTTTTTTGAATGAAAGGAGATTTATCTTTTCTTTACCCTTTTAATTAGTTCGACCTTATACTAAGGTGCATTATATTCCTTGTACGGGATCTCTCCTACTGGGATTGGGTAACTGTGTTCATTCCCCCCTCCCGTAAAATTTGTTGATTTAAAGGGAGACAATTGAGAACCCTAGCTTTCCTCTACCCCCCCCCCCCCCCCTTCTTTCTGTAACCCCTTGCCTCAGAGTAATATATTTACCAGTGGGTTAAATTGCCTATCTCTGATCCCCCCCCCCCCCCCTTTTTTTTGTCTTTGGGACCGGGTTTTGTCTGTTAGTAGATATAAACGGGAAACGGTGGATGGGATATTTCTCCTCAAAAACCCCTCTTCCCTTATCATATTTGTATTCTGTAACCTTTGATTTTTTGACTGTAAATGTACAATTATGTGTGAGTCCTTTATGATAATAAAGGTATGAATATTTATTTGTGTTGGTTGTCGGTTGGCCTAAAAACTCCAAAAATTTCCATCTGTGTAGGTTGTATTCATGTACGTTGAGCGACAGAATCACTAAATCGGTGAGCGCGTTGAGCGACTGGAACTGACAAACAACTGTTTGTGCAGAAGAGAGATAGGAGTAGTCTGTGAGAAAACAGATATTGTCGTAATAAGAGACTGTCCTTGCTCCTTCCCAGCGCTTGTGAATCTACTACCTCATTCACCTAAATCCTTATTCTCACAGAGCCTTCAATATCACTTTACACTCTAAAGGGACCAATATTCATCAGCACCCTCTCAGATAAAAAATTACGACAATATATGGTTAGCTCGTTCGAGATTTTGAACCTAGTTAATAGAGTGTGGTTGATTGTCTTTGTGAAGTAGGGTATAATCTTTAAAAGTATTACTTCCCCTAGACCAAGCCGTTCAGTATTTTGGGCCAACCACACAATAATTAAGACAGGTTTGTTTTTCCACAGGAACAGGCAGTTAGTGATAATAAAAGATTGTCACATTTGTATTCTCTGGCAGAGGGAATTGAAATTTTTGGTTATATAATTGCTGGGACTGCGTGATTGTTTTACAATCACTAAAGGTTATGAAGCGTTTGAGTTGAGCTAAGCTAAAGACGGATTGTTCTGATTTTTTAAAATTAAGTTAACTACGTCTCATCTCAAAAATTGTCTTCAGGGACGGAGTTTGTTGTTAGAGAATTAACATTTTCTGGGAAATTTTTTTTTTCCTTTTAAATTGTTTAATATAAATTTTTCTCTAATGTTAGTAAGAGTAGATTCTTTTCTAGTGTAACTTACCATTTAATTGGCATAGTTGCTTGCGTTACGAGTCTTAAGTGACAATAATAGCGGCGATAAGTTAACACACGAGGTCATTCAGTAAATTTTTTTACTTTGTTTTCTCGTAGCGGCTTTGAGTTTTTCCCCTTCTTGTTCCATCTTACTATTCTCTAGTCTTAGAAGCATCCAGTTCTTTGACAATGGCTGAGAGAATTAGGATAAGATCCATTTTGAGACAGGAAGCGAAAGACTCAGGATTAGACACAGAAGCCGCAAATCTGTTTATCACCCATGAACTGCAAATATATGACGCGGAGCAACAAAGAGCAGAAGCACAGAGGAAGGAAGAGAAACAAAGGGCAGAAGCTGAGAGGAAGGAAGAAAAAGAGAGAGAAGAGAGGGCAGAAGCTAGGAAGAAAGAAGCGGACGATCGTCAATTGGAACAGAAGAAAATTGAGGCAGAAATGGAAGCCCGCAGAGAGAGAGAAAGAGAGAGGGAAAGACAACATGAATTAGCGCTCAAGGCTTTAGAGAGTCGGAGTGCCTCTACTTCAAATAATGGAGAGCCGTCTTCGCCCCAGTCTCAAACAATGGATCTCTCCAGCACTCAGTCTGCCCAATTAACTGCGATGTCTTTCGCTTTAGAGTCTTTTCCTAGCCCTAACGAAAAAATTGACAGCTACCTAGAAAAATTCGAGAGACTCGCGAATCTTTATGGGTTAGAGAGTACCCGCTGAGCGCTCAAACTTTCAACGTCACTGAAAGGCAATGCTTATGACGTATACACAAAGCTGGGACCGAACCAACATGATTACGACATGCTTAAGAAGGCCTTGCTAGAGCGGTTCGAAATGACCGCCCGAAAATTTCTGCAAATGTTCAGAAACAGCCGAAAAGAGAGCACGGAGACATTCCCCCAATTCTCTTCACGTCTCACGGGCTATTTGACAAAGTGCATTGAATTATCTGACCTACCTCTTACATATGAGGGACTACTTGAACTTGTTCTTGTGGAACAGATAAAGGCAACTTTGTCAAACGAAACCCGTAGATTTTTGGCTGAACAGGGCGCAGTCAGGCTTGAGGACATACTCAATAAGGCCAAACGCTATACCAATGCAATGGCCGAACTTCCCAGCACTCAACGTAAACCCACAGATGAGCCATCTCGTAAACAAAATCTAGAGCAGTCATCCTATTCCTCTAATTCCTCTCAGAATTATAACCAACGAGAAAATAATACCCAGAGACCTCCCCAGGAAAAATCGAAATTCTACAAAACCCGATACCCCCCCAACAACAATTCTGATCAACCCACCAAGCCTACGTGGCAGCGCGGCCACCAAGGTCAAGGAAAAGGGAAGACCCCTACACCAGGAACGTCTGATCAGGGCAAACAAACCGGTTCAAACCGCGTTGGATGTTTGCATACAGCCTCGAAAGGTAGAATCAATGTCAGTGATTCTCAACCTGAGGGGGACCGACCCTCAACTCGAGGAACTGTAATTTTGAATGGTACCTCAACCACTTGTCTCTTTGACACTGGATTAAGTTTTAGTTGTATTGTTGCTAGACACCTAGTCAAACCAGGTCAGGAGACAGAGGAAACCGTCAAACTTAGTGGAGTGTTTAAGAGTGATGCGCCCAGGACGCTGCCTATCGCACTGGTATAAATACACTCTGACTTTGTCAGAGGAGTTATAAAAGCGGCCATTATGGATGATCCTATCTACCCAGTTATCCTGGGATGTAGATATGTGTTTATTGGGAGACCAAAGGAGCCGATTGTGGCAGCGGTAACCACAAGAGGGCAAGCCAAGAAGGAGAGGGAGCCTGCGCCAAATTTGTTGCCGAACGAACTGAAGGAGGCGCAACAAAAGGACCCTACACTAGAGCTCTGCTTTAAAAAACTGCCCATGGCTAAGGACCCCAGACACAACGGAGACATCTTTTCTAAGGATGGCGTATTGTATCGTAGAACGGGAAACCCGGACACGGGGAATAACCAGCTCCTAGTTCCGACGCAGTACCGAAGCCAGATCTTAGAGATGGGGCACTCTCTTCCCTTTAGCGGACATATGGGACAAAACGCCACAATTCAGCGAATAAAAACCCACTATTGGTGGCCAGGAATGAACTCTGACATTGTCAGGTATGTGAAATCCTGCGCCCAGTGCCAACGGGTAGCACCCAAGCACTTGACACCCCCAGTACCTATGGGGCAAATGCCAATAGTAGGGACTCCATTTGAACGGGTTGCTGTCGACATCATTGGACCCCTGGAAAGGACCAAAAGAAAGCACAGGTTCATCCTGACTTTAGTCGACACTTGCACAATGTGGGCCGAAGCTGTACCGCTAACATGCATAGATTCCAAGCATGTCGCAGAAGCCCTTGTGCAAATTTTTACACGGTTGGGATTCCCTCAACAAGTTTTGATGGACAATGGATCCCAATTCCGTAGCCTGTTAATGGAGGAGATCTTTAAGATCTTGAGGGCCAAACATATCCACACAAGTCCCTACCATCCGGCCGGAAATGGGCTCGTGGAACGTTTTAATGGCAGCCTCACCACCATGTTACGCAAGCTGGGTCAGGAGAAACCGGAAGACTGGGACCTATATATATCGGCTGCCTTATTCGCCTACCGAGAGGTTCCCCAAGCGTCTACGGGATTCCCGCCTGCTACACTTTTATTTGGCAGACCTATAAAGGGGCCATTAGAAGCCTTACTTCGGTCCCTGACAGACCAAAAGGCTGACGAGACAGTCGTCTCTGCAAGCAAGTATGTATCTGAGCTCAAGGAAAGGCTAAAGCTAGGATGGGATCTAGCTACAACCAACCTTACGAAAGCCCGCGCTAAACACGCTAAAAGATACAACAAAGCTGCAAAAGAGAGAGAGCTCCAACCAGGGGAAAAGGTTTTGTTGCTACTCCCAACCGGAAGCAATAAACTTCGCATCGGATGGCAAGGGCCGTTTACCGTCCTTAAAAAGATCTCACGTACCAATTACAAGATCTCCATCAAAGGAAAGGAGAAGGTCTTCCACATAAATCTGCTAAAGAAATATTTGGAAAGACCGGTGCCATCCTCCGAGCATCTCCTGGCTGTCGCCATAGCAACGGAAGACGAGGAAGATGATGATGGTTGCATGGAGTATCCACTGCAACCCACAGAATCCTTTAAAGATGTCAAGTTCGGCGACAATCTCTCACCTGAACAACAAACAGAAACCAGGGCTCTACTAAAACAGTACAGTGCAGTCTTAACGGATGTACCTGGTCGAACAAATCTCATTGAATTTGATATGAAATTAACAAACGAGACCCCTGTTCAAACCAGAGTTTACCCCATCCCATACGCTAAAGCGGATGCACTTCGCGGAGAAATAGACAAGCTGCGTCAGGCAGGAATTATCAGTGAGTCTACATCTCCTTACAGCTCGAGTGTAGTGCTGTTGCAGAAGCCCAATAAGGAAGTTAGGCTGTGCATTGATTACAGGTTGCTAAACGCTGTAACGGAATTCCAGCCCGAACCTCTCCAAACTGTTTCTGAGTTGTTCACCAAGCTCAGCAAAGCAAAGATCTTCTCCAAGATTGACCTCAGTAAAGGTTATTATCAAATACCAGTCAAGGAGGAAATTAAACCTTTGTTAGCTTTCAGCACTAGCGAAGGACATTACACATTTAATGTGATGCCGTTCGGTTTGCATAACGCACCAGGAGTGTTCACCAGGATGATGAGGAAGCTTCTAGAGCCTTTGCAAAGTCCCCATATCCATAATTTCATGGACGACATATTAATTGCATCGGAAACCTATGAAGAACATATTGTTACGGTTGCTATGCTCCTCAGGAGACTACAGGAAACGGGTCTCACAGCCAGACCTAGCAAATGTCTCATCGGGTTTGAACAGTTAGACTTCCTGGGGCATACTATTTCTCACGGATGCAGTTGGCCTATTAAGAAGAACGTGGAGAAAATTGTGGCAGCAAAAAGACCCCGAACGAAGAAAGACGTACGTTCCTTCATATCGCTATGTGCATACTATCAGAAATACATCCAGAACTTCAACGGACTGACAGCACCTCTGACTGACCTCACCAAGAAAGGTTGTCCTGATAAGGTCATATGGGATCAAAAGTGCGAACACGCGTATAGTACTTTGAAAGGACAGTTGTCGGCATACCCCATCCTAAGGTTACCTGACCTTAAGAAACCTTTCATACTGAGAGTTGACGCGTCAGGTCAGGGCATCGGGTCAACATTGCTGCAAGCCGAGGACAGTGACCCGAACAGGCTATTCCCAGTAGCCTATGGCAGTCGGAAACTGAATAAAGCGGAACGCAACTACAGTGTCGTTGAAAGAGAATGTCTCGCTCTGATTCATGGCATCAGACGCCATCATGAGTTTCTGTATGGTACTTCTTTCACGGTGCAAACAGACCATGCTCCACTAGCTTTCCTGGGTGCCAAGAAGGAATTCAACGCAAGGATAATGCGTCGGGCCTTGCTATTGAGTGTTTATTCCTTCAAAGTGGAATATATTCCAGGAAAACAGAATGTCGGAGCTGACTTCTTGAGTAGAAACTGGATCACGGAGGAAGAGGAGAAAATCGACGATGCCAATCATCCAAAAACTACCGATCAAGGCAGCTTCATTGTCATAAATGAAACATGAAAACGAGTTTCCATGTCTCAAAAGTGGGGACGATTGTGACGTACGTCTAAGTATGACAAATGAATTTCCCTGACTCGATGGATGATAACAGAATATTGGCCTCTCATAACTTTAGAACCCCTGATCATCTGTTGTAACTTTTACCGGCATGCAGCGGTATCATCAAAGAACAGGCTGATCTTCAGAATTCAACGTGGAGCGGCCGCGATCTAAAGAATCAGGGACTCGCAGCTCACAGAGTTAGCTTCTCGGAAACTTTTCACACTCTCATGCGAGCAGCCTGAGACGGAAGAAAATCGGTAGACCGGGGAAAACGAAGGAATCGCAGCGTTTAACACATCGGCGAGGTACCCCGAATTTTGCTCAAGATCAAGAAAGGTGCGAAAATTTAACACGCCCTATTCAAGTTACATTCGATAAGTATAAATAGAGAACTCCGATAAACTGCATTTTATCGTTCGCTCTGACAGAATCCTAGTTGCACTAGCATAGTCGGATTCCTGCTGGATTTCATCTACCTTCGTGACTATTGGAGTGTATTCTTTCTGTGCAGACGGTAATTTATACATTAGCTTCGAGTGATCATTGGTCGAGTTATTTCTATTGATTTCAATGGATTGTGGTGTAAATTTAACCTTATTAAATAAACCCATTTTCTAAGTTCTAGTGCAAACTAATGTTACAGCTAAAAGTATTTCCTAATACAATTGACGCGTAAATTTATTTTGCAGACATTAAAGAGAATTATATCTTTAATACAGTTTAGTTCTGTATAGATAGATGTGCTTTTAATTATTTTTAACTCACGGGAAGTTTTCCTGATTTGTTAATTGACGACGCTAATAAGTAAATAGGTTAACTATAATTTATCGCGTCAGATTATAATATGATTTGTAATGCATTTCTTGTTTTGATTATCTTTCATTCAGAACGATCATTCAACCTGCATCCCAGCAATTATTAACTATATACAGAGTTCTGCAAAACTCAATTTGATAACTCCAGTAACATATGAACTTTTTTAAAGCTAAACTTGTGGCGACCGGTAATGGGCCCCGCTCCTCTGAACGTAACTGAGAAAAAAGCCATTCAAGAAACCCTTTAAAAATACTAGTTCATATAGAGCCCTTAACGACAACTGGAAGCAGAACATATTTTATTCACTGCCCCTATTTGTGAAGAAAAAGCATCGATACCTGAACACTGTCTGTCACGCATATTCAGTGGATTTTACCTCCCCCCCCCCTCGAAGAAGAACTTACCTCAGTGTTTTTCTTAACTTGTGACATTACGGAAAAAGGAAGTTATCTCCACCAGCTGTGCCAATTTTAGGAACCACCCCATACCTCACGCCTAGCCAAGTGCCTGTGCCTTTCTTTAGGAACTTTATCTAATAAACAAACAGTACCGTTAAACTTCAACGTCCAGCGATTTCGGGACACTTTGTTAACTTAAACAACCCGCAAAATCTGGGGCTGTACACGGAAGAAATTACTTTTACCTAAGCCAAGGTTTAGTGCTGTTTTTTTTATGTATTTCCTATGAAGTGCCAGAATTCACCTTTCGGTAAGTCTGCGTGTGTGTTTGTTGGGATGGCCAGCCCTAGTGTGTTTTTTTGAATGAAAGGAGATTTATCTTTTCTTTACCCTTTTAATTAGTTCGACCTTATACTAAGGTGCATTATATTCCTTGTACGGGATCTCTCCTAGTGGGATTGGGTAACTGTGTTCATTCCCCCCTCCCGTAAAATTTGTTGATTTAAAGGGAGACAATTGAGAACCCTAGCTTTCCTCTACACCCCCCCCCCCCTTCTTTCTGTAACCCCTTGCCTCAGAGTAATATATTTACCAGTGGGTTAAATTGCCTATCTCCCTCCCCTCCCCCCCCCCCCCCCCCCTTTTTTTTGTCTTTGGGACCGGGTTTTGTCTGTTAGTAGATATAAACGGGAAACGGTGGATGGGATATTTCTCCTCAAAAACCCCTCTTCCCTTATCATATTTGTATTCTGTAACCTTTGATTTTTTGACTGTAAATGTACAATTATGTGTGAGTCCTTTATGATAATAAAGGTATGAATATTTATTTGTGTTGGTTGTCGGTTGGCCTAAAAACTCCAAACATTTCCATCTGTGTAGGTTGTATTCATGTACGTTGAGCGACAGAATCACCAAATCGGTGAGCGCGTTGAGCGACTGGAACTGACAAACAATTGTTTGTGCAGAAGAGAGATAGGAGTAGTCTGTGAGAAAACAGATATTGTCGTAATAAGAGACTGTCCTTGCTCCTTCCCAGCGCTTGTGAATCTACTACCTCATTCACCTAAATCCTTATTCTCACAGAGCCTTCAATATCACTTTACACTCTAAAGGGACCAATATTCATCAGCACCCTCTCAGATAAAAAATTACGACAACTGGTAATCCATTAGGCGAGTAGAGAACTACTACTGCCTGAGATGATTTCAGATTTAGCGTTGGCTCGTTGCACTGCGTGAGCTTAACTTGGCGTTGACAAAGGGTTTAGGTTCAGGAATGGGGGTGACGACTCGTGATTGCTAGCTGTATTCAGCATTCCTCAAGAACGAAGAGTATATGACATTCTTCGCCTGACTGGAGACTTGACTCTAGCAATTCCTTATCCCTGAAACTTAGACCCAAAAAAAGACACCCTTTACATCAAGCAACAACAAAATCACTCTAATGTTTTTTAACCAGTTATGCTCCGCTCCTTCAACTCTATCAATTATAGCATGTGCCCGCATAGGCTTAATATCTTTTGTACACCCATGTACCTGTCAGTAATCGTCCTGACAGCAACAATCTACTCCTCTTCTTCCAACTAAACATACAGGAAACCTAACCTTGTAGTTACAGTTGAATGAATATGCTTATTCATCTTACAACATTAAATGAATTACATAACCAGATTACAGCATGTGACATTACACAAATAAATCATATGTCTCCGTGGGGAAATATATCAACATTCCACAAAATGAGTACATAGAAAATGCAATGTTCTTGCTATAATAATACAGCTGTGGCTGAATCATAAGATATAATTATATCTATGCCTGGTGACTGCTTTCTGTGAAAGTTGTAGACTAGTGCCTAGCCACACAAGTAAGCATAAAATGATTCTCCCTTGCCACTAGAAATATCTATCATAAAAAGGAATAAGTGACTTTCTCCTATAATTCAGTGTTAAGTGAATGATCCACACCTCTGACCTTATCTTGCAGAAATAACAGTTAATATTGCCGACTCTTAACCCAATGGTAAGCATTGTATGAACTGATTCTACGCCTAGTATCTGTTATTGTAAGTTTATCATTTCCCATTATAAACCGTAACAGTTTAAGCACCACTTAACTAAGGCCGTAGACAGCGATACATTATCACTGAATTAAATTTACCGGGAGAAATCCTCAAAAAATGAAGTAAGTCACATTCCTTTCAGATATATAAAAAGCTAACATGAATATTTATATATATTAATAAGACATGTCAACTCACTCCGAAAAATGACTAGAGATAGGCCTTAACATTTAGTTATGTGTTACAGTCTGCCTTATCACATGATGGTCCATCTCGGGCCAGGAAAATATTCACGAGTGTTAGTCTATTAAGACTTCTACTCTTATAGTTTACCACTAAACACCTGTGTTAAATCACGTTTTATTTGTTAAATGCCGTGAATGTCCACCAGTTGATAACTGTAGATGTTGGGACTGGTGTAGTAAAGTGTAACGATTGTCAACTCATTAAACCCAGCACAGTTTTGGTCATACAGGTCATCTTGTCCTGGAACGTGATGAGGCTCCGACAAGAATGTGAGTGTAGACAATGAGTGTGTATATGAATGTCAGAACGCGAATGGTAGAATGATTCGATAGAGTTGTCAGGTTGGTAGTACATCACTCATACTCACACTGTTCGAATTCAAGAAGTACTGGAACTACGGTGGTCTTTTTATAACATTTAATGGGACGCACACTTGGACAGTACGTGTATGGTTACAGGAACAAATGTCGACATAGACAGCATAATGTTGATCACAGGAATATCATCTTAAGTTAGCATTCATGCTTGGCAAATATCACAATGGAGCATTCGTAAATAAGCATTCAGAGTTCCATCATGTAAATCATCTGGCTTTACTGACTGGGCACGTCAGACCATAACCAATATATAGGAAGGCTCCTAGACCTAACCTCGTCTAGCGAATATCCCTTCACGTAAAGTTCAATATATATATTTTTCATAAAGATATAGGAATCCCAGACATGGGTTCTCACATGTAGCAGTGATCTCTTGGTTCATCGAGCGATAGTACAGGCATCCCTTTTTCTCACTCGATAAATACAAAGTATATGGATTTCAACATGGCTGTGCTTCTCTCGTGAGCTTCACTCACTATTAGATACAGACCAAAATTGGTCATTCGTTAAATGTCCTCATTTCTTCATAGCTTCTATCATAGAGGTAATTGAATAATATCATATAATCTAGTGCTGATACATAGGAATGTCATCTTCCTTTGAATAAATATTCTTTTCAAAAGTACCACTGTGCATCTGCTTATCGACAACGATGGCGAAGCCCAAGTTCATAATAGATTGTGGTTTTACCTTTCTATGCGAAATATAACTTTGCCATTCCTTGGCAAAAGAGAATAAACACTGGGGTAAAGTACATACAACATGTCTAAATGACTATCACTTTTCCCCATTTACTTATAGATCACTTTTCGGCGATAAGCCGGCTACAACAAAATTCGACATCCCGACAGGATGACAGCCATGAATCACACCCCCTGCTAGCGATACTTCTGCTGCATAGCCTTTGACCTTTTCTAGCGACAACCAACATAGTTCGACTTAGAAATGTAAAGATATCCATATATAAGACATACTCGTCCTACTCATACAAACACTACGTATAAATTCAGGCCATAGATATACTGAAGCAAGAACAATCTATTCCTACCCAGGCAAAGAATAAATCGCAGTAGGCCTAGATTCGTCCGCGGAATCCGATCGAAGATGACGGAACTCCTTTCAAGGGAAGTAACTCAAAAATGACTTCTCCTTAAGCACTTAAAAAAGGAAATACTTTGTTTACAAAATATTTGCGAACATAATAAGTATATAAATGTATTATATTGCAAGATAGTAAAGATTGCACTTTACAACCTGGCATGGCCTGATTCTACAGATGTATCGGCGTAATGCGTAGTGAGGAGTAAGACAAGGTTATTCTAGAGACATCAGAAGTCAACAACCGCAAGAAAATTCCTTCAGGTAGAGCTCCAACTCGTCCAAGGGGCAAAACCCAGAGACCGACCGCGATTGCCACCTCCAACCCCCCCCCCCCCCCCCCCCCCCCCCCCCCCCGAGTCGAAGATCAAACTATTTTACGACCGTAAAAGATTGGTCCCTGCTAACGAGCCGTATCTTCACAGAAACCCGTTCGCTCGTTCAACGCGATCAAAGACTTAAAGCAACCAGAGGAATGTTTCTCTAGTCGAACGAACCACAGGTGCGTTTAGATAACATTACGTTATTGCTACGCTGACCGTTGAAGGCCAGAACGTAAACAATCCGCGGGTGGGTTTGAAAAGGTCAAAAATAAGGGCCACGAAGGTAGGAAAGAAAATATAAAATGACAAGGAAACCAGAACATTAAGAGTGTTAAAAAGAATCGGACGTGATGATAAAAAATAAATTAATAGTCACTGTGAAATGGCGTACTCCGGCGCTGCCATCACTGGTGTCAATACCTTGTCGAGGTATAGTGGCTTGCGTACCCTGATTACCTCCCGAGCTATGGCAGCGGCAGTTTTACTCCTGGAAGGTTCTACCAAGCTGTACAGGTTTTCGCGGGCAGGGGTCAGACTAAAGCAGACAACCTGTGTGGTGAAAAATACAGTGATACAACGTTAAAATACCTCCAATTATAAAGATAACGGGTAAGATAACATGTAGGGATAAAATTATACGTAAGATACGAGGATACATTCTCGCCTACGCCAGCACTTTCTACCGCCATTGAAACTAACTAGTTAGACATGCAGACGAAACGGTTTACCCTTTTAGACGGGAGGGGAAACGGAGATAAAAAGGAAAAAAAATGACTGAACACGTGTTTGAATCTAAAAGGCAAAAAGACGCAATTTGTAGTTTAAAGAAAAAAAAATCACGCCACTAGTTGAGACAATGTAAGGAATAGGTAGAAAAACTAACCTTGAGAAAAGTAGGATTTTCTTTAATAATAAAGTTATGAAAATAAAACCTAGCTAGTTTGATAGCCCATCTTGAGCAGAGAAATAATATACTTTTAATTATACAGACGGACAGATAAAACGGAAGATATTGACGAAAGACTGTATTGTCCACATCAGACTAGCGAACAGTTTTTTGTGCATATTTCACTAACGTTACATTTTGGTGTCCTTGAGCCCTAAAAATGCAAAAATCAAACTGCAACGAACTAGAGGGGAAATTCGGAGGATAGAAGCTAAAAAAAACTTAGGGGGCAGGTTTGTGCAGTTTTTGCATGTAGTTAGTCCAAAAAACAAGTGTATTTTTGTGAAAAGCCAAGTAGAGACAGACGGACCAACAGAAAATAATACACACTTGACTGAGATCTGACTGAAATTTGACTTTTGGTTTGACTATTTGAAAAAAGTTAGAGGGGAGGTTCGTTGATTGGACAGAAGTATTTATATTAGTGAATGAGAGACGCGCACTTGTACCATTTGATATAAGACTGTCCATTAACACAGTTCTTGACTGCTTGAGGTGATTTCCCGGAATTAATAAATAAAAATCAGTGGGACGCCCTAATCTAGCCAGCAGCTCAGCTGAGTTTTGCTAGTCCAAAATAACTGTGTTCTCAATTTTGAATTGTGGTAATGTTACAAGCCACTGTTGCAAGGTGGTGGTTTGCTCTGAACAATGTTCCATGTGATATGAATAAAACAATTATAAATTTCTGGCCATTGTTTTTTCATTGATATGTTAGTTTTTTCATTCAGAGATAGTGCATCGTGCCTTCGATGGAAGATTAAGCGAATGCGGGGGTGGAAGATTCCGAACAATAATTGAACCTTGGAATACGATTGATTTGATAAGTCATTTCATTGAGTCCGTACATTTAATTCACAGTTGTACACACAAGATGATCATTTCAAATAGGAGTAGAGCATAAGTCCATATAAGTCATGCATAAATTAATCAATAACGTAGACTGCTGGTTATGTGTCCATGTCCGTTTAAGGATACAATGCAGTATTGTCGTCAGAACATCACAGCTATATGCACGCGCAGCTAGACATGGCTACGTGCCGACAGTGAGACTGCGAGTCTGAAGATATTCATACGAATTTGACGATTATTCTTCTCCTTCTGAGAATTCTAGTTAAATACTAACCTCCATAAATTTCCCTCTCATATAGAGTTCTAGGACTGACCCTGATCCATCAAAAATGCACATAAAATGGCTATATCATGCCATTGAATTGGAAGGTTAGAAAAAACGCAGCTATTCAGCTTGGCGGTCAAGTAACAAAGGGTCACGTTTCTTAGTTACCGACTGTGTCCTAAACAACGCTATACACGTCATGATCGATCGTGTATGGAGCGTTCAGTAATTGAAACATCTATCGCAATATATTAAATGCCTTAACCTTTTACAATTGCACGTCTGATAACCTTTAGCAGACGGCGTTAATATCATATACCGTAACAATTCCCTGTACACCCGGGAAAAAAAAATCGATAGATTTTTTTTCAAGATCTATCTGACTTAACAATTTTTCAAAAAAAAATTTAACACAATTGTGACATATGGCCGACGATGTTCTAAGTAGAACCGTGTCGTGGTCATGTCAACTAACTATTTGTCATAGTCATCTAACATTAATCATATTATATATCAATTATACATATTATTATATCAACTAAATAAAATGTCCAATGTTAACAGTGAATGATAGAATTAAATTAAAGTAAGGTCTGTCGTATTAGTATGTCATATAGGAATTAATTTGACTAATTAAAATTAAATTAATGAATTAAACTAAGAGATAAATTATTAAGATTCTAATGTAACGCGATGTTATGAGAGAAGAAAAAAAAAACAAAATAAGTGAGAAGAAATAGAAAGAAATTCGAATATAAGTTTAACTTAATTGTGTGTGTTAAGTGTTAGTGAATAATAACTATCTAATTTAACTAACTAAATAATGTATAGGTACATTTAAAAAAATTATTAATCTAATACTTGTGTGAGATTTATTTTCTCTTTTCATAATTTCTTCTTTTTATATTTCGTTCTTTTTTTTTTTTTTTTTTTTTTTTTTCTTCATTTCATTTTTTTCTCACATTTCATTTTATTGATAATAATTCAATTAAGAAGTTAAGTTAACTAATTAAATAGTATAGGATATGATGATCCATCCGTAGTCTTGATCCTGATGAATTCTTTTAGGCAAAAATGTTCAAACGTTTACGTTGGAAAGAAATGTCATTTATCACAGCATCCAAGAATTAAGTGCACATAGGACAATAAGTTCGACTTGTCGTCAGATATTGTTCCATGATTGTTCAACGAATATTCATATATCGTGTATGGACGTTAGACGAAGTTTGAATGTCAATACGTATACCTTGATTGTCTTTAGTTCCATTCTGTGATGCATATAGTGTTTATAAAGTTTAAATTGAAGGCAAGGTTAGTTCCTTTATAGTTGATATTTTTTAGGAATGTCAATGTTGATTATTCGTCGTCAATAGGATTACGTGACAACGCATCAGCCACAATGTTTTCAGTGCCAGGAATATGTTCAATGGAGAATTCAAATGGCTGTAGGATGATTGAATATCTGGCGAGTTTCTGGCTTTTATGATTAGATCGACGCAAGGATGCTACAGCACGTTGGTCCGTCTGTATGGTGAAGGGAGCACCAAGCAGGAACTTTTCGAGTTTAGTTATTGCCCATATCACAGATAAAAGTTCCTTGTCGACTGTTGAATACTTTGTTTCTGCAGGCTTTAGCTTTCTTGAAATGTATAAGGTAGGATGTAGAATGCCATCATGGTTCTGGAGCAGGCATGCACCAATGCCGTAGTTACTAGCATCTGTTCGTAAGAAAAATCTTTTGGAAGCATCGGGAAGTCTTAAAATTGGTTCATGCGAGAACAAATTTATAATTTTGTTGAAAGTTTCATTGCATGTACCAGTCCATGTCACCTTCACTGGCATGTCTTTTTTTAACAATGAAGACAATACAGCCGTGATGGATGACAAGTTTGGTATGAATCTACTGTAATATTGAACAAGTCCTAACAAACTCCTGACCTGTTTCTTCGTCTGAGGAACTGCTATGTTTAGAATTTTGGAGACTGTACTAGGTAAAGTTCGGATATATCCCGATCCAATGATATGTCCCAAAAAGGTTATCTCATTACACGCAATTTGCACCTTTGTAGGTTTAGCAGTTAGATGATAATTCCTTAGAGTGTCGAAAACATATCTAAGTCCCGAAACATGTTCCTCAAACAACGAACTAAACAAGCATATGTCGTCAATATATGTAATAACGTCTGGTCTACCTGATAAAATTTGTCGCATCAGGCGAATGAAGGTAGCTGGCGCATTAACAAGCCCAAAAGGCATCACATTCCACTGGTATAGACTTTGTGGAGTGGAAAATGCGGTGTAGTACTTAGCCTTTTCGGTCAGTGGTATCTGCCAATAACCTTTAGTTAAGTCTATCTTACTAAATATAGTTGCGTTGGATAGACGTGGCAGTAAGTCGTCGATAAGTGGATGTGGTTCGCTGTCAACTATAGTCTTAGCATTTAATTTTCTATAATCAACACATAGTCTGATGTTATTGTCCTTCTTCCGGACAATCACTAATGGAGAAGAGAATGGCGAATTACTAGTCTCAATGATTCCCAGAGACAACATCTGTTCAAGTTCCTTAGTAGTTTTAGCAAGGAAATGTAAAGGAACAGAATAGGGATGTACACGAATAGGTGTATCATCATTGAGAGTAATGTCATGACTGATAGCCGATGTGCGACCCGGGACGTCGGTCAATACATCTGGATAAGATTGTAATAGATTAGCAATCTGTAGACGCTGTTGCGGTGTAACCGTTGAAGAGATGGTTACATCCCGCCAAGATTCAGTAGGTTGAACTACTGGTACCGGTAACGGTAACTGTACCTCAGGAAAAGAAGATTCTTCTTCCTGGATGACAGATAAGTTAGAATAATAACAAGTAGATACTGTGTTGTCATCTAGTTCATGAAAAATTGTCTGTAAGTGTTCAGGACGTGTATGAAATTGCTTGAGCATGTTAATATGAAATATCTTTTTATGTCCCTTGATATCTAAGACGTAATCAACGTCGGAAATTTTATCAATGACTTTGTAAGGACCATTCCAAGATATCAATAATTTATTGTTATTGTGAGGAAGTAACACATAAGCCTCGTCGCCTGGGAATAATTGGCGTAATCGTCGAGACCTATTTTGTAGAGATCGAGCCTTAGCTTTTGCAGCCTCAGAAGAAGCTGTTGCCAACTGGCAAGACTCAATAATGTTCTTCCGAAGATTAATCACGTACTCGTAAGATGACTGAGTGTCCTGAGTCATCTCCGCGTCAATTAATAAGTCTTTTATTAGTCCCATAGGACCTCTTGGGGGAGCACCAAAAACTAACTCAAAGGGAGAGAAGCCAGTTTGTTCATGCGGTACCTCCCGATAAGCAAATAGAACAGCTGGGAGTGCTCTGTCCCAGTCATGAGGGTGCTTAGCAGTAACCTTATGTAGTAGTTGTTTAAGTGTACGGTTAAGTCTTTCAACCGCACCATTACTCATAGGATGATAAATACTACTTAAATTCCTATCAATGTTCCAAGTTTTCATGACTTCCTTCATGGTGTCAGATATGAACTGTGACCCATGGTCTGATAAAAGTTTTCTAGGAAACCCTATTCTAGAAAAGATGAGATGTAGTGCATCAGCTACATCTGTGGTAGTGGTGGTCTTTAATGGGATAGCTTCTGGCCATCGTGTGCACAAATCAATGCACGTAAGGACGAATCTATGTCCTCTGGCCGATGGTAGCAATGGACCAATAATATCTATTGCCATCTTGTCAAACGGTCTTACTGAGATATCGCAAGCCTGAATAGGCGCCGTGTGAAAAGCTCCACGTGCTTTCACTTCTTGGCATGTAGTACAGGAACGTACATACTGCGAGATATCTCTTGACACTCCTGGCCAAAAGAACGAAGACAGTACTCGAGATCGTGTTCGAGTATATCCCATATGTCCAGCACAATGTGAGTCATGTGCATGTTGAAGAATGTACCGTCTAAAAGTATATGGGACCATAACTTGTTGTTTCATTTGTGATTTGTCATTAAAACATCTAATCAATATGTCATTTTTAATAACAAAACAATGTTTGTTATTATTACCTCAGGATAGATTGTCAAATTTATCAACCAGCTTAAAAAAATTTTTTTAAGATTTATCCTCTTTTTGTTTGGTTGCAAATGTTTCCCTGTCAATAGGTGAATTGACTACAAATTCCTCTTTGTTGTCTGCATCCATTTTATTATCATCAACTTTCTCCATGAGTTGAGTCTGCGCTCTAGTCGTCACGGCGTTTCCAGTGCATAGGTTATGTTTCTCCCATTCTATAATCTCATCTGGAGTACAATCTTTACTGCCGTGTATACGACCAACCATCAGATCAGCTATAGGCTTTTTTAGCATACATACTTTTACGTTCCCTGTGAAAAAAGGGTGTGTTAACATGAATAATAGCTGTGGGGTAAAACTCAATAGTTCCCCCAAAAGTCATGCAACGGACATATTCCCCCGTTGCACAGCTAGGATGTACCAGCGACTGTCGTACACCAATCGTTGTGGATCCTGAATCCCTCAGCACTGAGACGACGGATCCATTAACTAATCCCCTGTTAAAAATTAGTAGGCCTGTTCCATCGTTGACTGCAAGACCTACCTCTGGTGTAATATGTCCGCAGTTAAGCACTGTTTCTTTCGCCTTCTGAAAAATAAGATTGCATTGTTGGCAACTATTTGCCACATTATAATTAATAGCAAAACATGCAGCAGAAGACTGTGTTGTATTATTGTCAAGTGGGACCTGAGCTATAGGGGTAGTATTATTTGTAACTGCCGCCCCTGTATTATGGTTGTAATGAGATGATCCCCGAGAATGAGATCGATTCCGAGTATAATTGTTAGAATTATCTCGTCGTCCTCTATAGTAACTATTATCTCGATGTCTCGAGCCATGATTATTACCATTCCAGTTACTATTATTATTGGGAGTATGTGATCGATTATAATGAGTGTTATGTTGACCATTGTGGTAGTTTGTTTGAGGTGAATAATTTCTATCTCGTGATCTACCTCTGTTGAACTCATTTTTATTGTTGAAATCATTATTATATCCCTTCTGAAAGTGAACATTGTGATTTCTTTGGAACCTGCTTCTGTCTACACTGTGATGTCTTTGTTTGTTATTATGATTGTAGGCCATATTAGACGCCACAGGTAGAGGTTCTCTTAATGAGGAGTTAGAAATGGTTGCATTCGGATGTGCCGAACAGTAGTTTAAAGAAATTTTTTTCTAACTCGTCCATAGTACCTGGTTTACGCTCCTGCAAATATGCAAAAAATGGCTGGCTAACCGAAGATAATACCTTATCCCGCAGTAGTAAATCAACTAATTTGTCGTATGATTTGTTGACTTCTGCCAGTTCAACCCATCTATTAAATGTATTGCGTATGTTCGCAATGAATCCTGCAAAATCTTTTGGAGATTCAGGTAAAATTCCCTTAAATTTCAACCTACAGTGTTCCTCGTCCAGGTGAAACCTTCGTAAAAGCAAGGACTTAATAGCACCGTAGTTATTTGCTATTGATGGGTCAGCATTTTGAGAAGCCGTCAATGGTTCTCCAACCAAGAATTCATTTAACTTGAGTACCCATGACTCTTCAGGCAAATGGTTTGTTTTGCAAGTCTGTTCAAAACGTGACAGGAACGATGAAAGTTCGTCCACGTTCAAGTTGAGAGTGGGTAATTTAAAGTTGTAGAAATGTTTAGTTTGGCTGGATGATGATCCATTTTGTGCGTTATTATTCTGGTTTGCATCAGCACTTTGTGCTTGTAATTTTGCTGTCTCCAATTTAATACGCGCCAATTCCATTTCTTGTTGTAAAATAATTTCCTCTCGTTTCAATTTATTCTCTTCTTCCTGTTGAGCAATTTCTCTTAATCTATTTTCCTTGGCAATTTGCTTCATCTCACGTTCCTCTTCCTCTTTCTTTAATGCAGCCTTTTGTTCTGCTTCTTTTCTTTCATATTTTTCCAGTTCTGCCTCAGCAAACTGACGAAGTTCTTGAGATTTATAACCATATTCCCGACCAATTTTAACGAAATGGTCTAAGTTCAACTAATAGACAATATTTTGTAACAATATTGTATCTAAATAATACTATATCATAAATAGTTATGATATCTGTTAAATATAATGTAATTATATCACACAATTAATCTCAATATCCAATAATGTTGGGTATGATTCCTAGTAATTATATTGTTCAATGTACTAAGTCACTCTCTTAGTACCAGAAAAGTATATTAAATAATATACAATGGGTCTATTACCTCAAAGGTAGCTATAAGATTATTTTATTTTGTCAATATATATATTATATTATTATGCCCTAGGCATCTATTATAAATTGTAGTGCTACTTTCTTGGACTATCACTGCATAATTATGCAATGTCCCATATTAACCTTAAATATCAGAAAAAATTAATTAAATTAAATTACAAGGGTATTATTCCATATAATATCATATTATTAATGTAGTATTAATATATATTATGAGGACAAACAAAACAATGATGCAACTAAAGGGTACAAACAATGTTAAGACGCAAACAAGACATTTTCACAATTAAAAATGAATTTATGAACTAAATAAAATAAGCGGAAAAGTCACAAGCCAAATGAAGGGTCAAGGTCTGACCCGAGGTCAACTTAATATTCAAAGTACACAAAAAAAAAATGACTGCAAAAAATGATGACATCACAGGACTCATAACGGACGAAAATTTAACAATCATCAAATAAATGATAGTAAGAGGAGACTGGACGAAATAGTTAACAAACATGATACAAAACTAAAAAAAATTGTTAACTGAGTACGAATAAAATACGCCAGTTATCTACGGAACGGTACAGCTAACACAAATCGTCAAACGGTAGCAGATTTGGACAGACAGTCCAATGGCAAACCTCAATGGGGCTTCCAAAAGTGCAATCGTTTAACTGCCTTAAGAAACGACCGAAATCAATTCAGGCATCGTGAGAGCCACAGAATCTTATTTCGGTTCATTCTCCCTACCTCCCACGAATTAACAACACATTAAGACAACAAAAAGTACATTAAACATAGGTAAATCATGCCGATGTAGGCAGAGGGCATGGACTTAGTAGCACTGTTTGCAATAACAACAGTTAAACACCTAGACTTATCTTTTCCGTTGCTTAGATCAGTGCTAGAGGTCGTCAACAGCTAGGCCTGTGCCTTTGACTGTCTGCTCCTGATGGGCAGGCAACGGTAGTCCATCTTATGCATCTTGATCAATTTGAAACGAACTAGAGAGGCGTTGAAAAGATGTCTTCTTCACTGCGACAATGCAACAGTGACGTCATGTTGCTATTCATGATCACGTGCGTCACGTCAGCTTCGTAATGGTCATGTGATCGAAACTTGATCGTAAATATTTCATTCGAAAGTCATGAAAAATTTTTTGGGTTTTTGGTTGTTTTTCGTCCCCACATACCGGGCACCACTGTTACAAGCCACTGTTGCAAGGTGGTGGTTTGCTCTGAACAATGTTCCATGTGATATGAATAAAACAATTATAAATTTCTGGCCATTGTTTTTTCATTGATATGTTAGTTTTTTCATTCAGAGATAGTGCATCGTGCCTTCGATGGAAGATTAAGCGAATGCGGGGGTGGAAGATTCCGAACAATAATTGAACCTTGGAATACGATTGATTTGATAAGTCATTTCATTGAGTCCGTACATTTAATTCACAGTTGTACACACAAGATGATCATTTCAAATAGGAGTAGAGCATAAGTCCATATAAGTCATGCATAAATTAATCAATAACGTAGACTGCTGGTTATGTGTCCATGTCCGTTTAAGGATACAATGCAGTATTGTCGTCAGAACATCACAGCTATATGCACGCGCAGCTAGACATGGCTACCTGCCGACAGTGAGACTGCGAGTCTGAAGATATTCATACGAATTTGACGATTATTCTTCTCCTTCTGAGAATTCTAGTTAAATACTAACCTCCATAAATTTCCCTCTCATATAGAGTTCTAGGACTGACCCTGATCCATCAAAAATGCACATAAAATGGCTATATCATGCCATTGAATTGGAAGGTTAGAAAAAACGCAGCTATTCAGCTTGGCGGTCAAGTAACAAAGGGTCACGTTTCTTAGTTACCGACTGTGTCCTAAACAACGCTATACACGTCATGATCGATCGTGTATGGAGCGTTCAGTAATTGAAACATCTATCGCAATATATTAAATGCCTTAACCTTTTACAATTGCACGTCTGATAACCTTTAGCAGACGGCGTTAATATCATATACCGTAACAGGTAAGGAAAAAAGCATTTATCTTGTTTATTTTAATATTTTGAGTGATTGATACTGCCATATCATGAAAAATGATTACGACAAGTAAGTGTCGGCTCTAGGTCCCCAGCCGCAGTCCAGGGCCTGGAGACAAACTAATAATATATGAAAACCTATCTAAGACTATGGAAGGCGGATCTATTATTGACATCAGTGGGAACATATCACCCACCTTATTGAATAGAAGAGGAAACTATTGAACATATTTCGGATGCAATGCAGTCTTGGGAAACTGATACTAATTGATAACAACTGGGTGAGATGTGTTACGTTGATCAGAGAGATCTGACTCAATCTGTGTAGTGTTGTTGTGTGTAAGAGTGGCGCAGTAAATAGAGTACTGACACATGGCTCAAATTGTGTTTCAGAGTTTCTGATCTGGCACTACGATTGTGCCAGATACTCTTGTAGAAGTACAAGAGCGGGTGTCTGTGCAGCCTAACATTTTACTCCAGCTCAATAAAGAAATAGCGCTTGTAATATAAACATTAACATCAGTCCCTATGTTAAGGACTATGAAATTTGTAACCACAGATTGGACATGATGACGCCACCCCAACTAACCATCCAGAGCTAGTTTTCCCAAGACAGTGTAGATAACATTAATATTAATCATTGTAATAATATACCTATGTACAAAAGTTATATTTGACTATGCAATATATATATATATATATATATATATATATATATATATATATATATATATATATATATATATATATATATATATATATAGATGCGTTTCATTGATAAATACCTATCATTTCATATGTTCTGACCAAAAGAAACAATTGGTTCAGGACTAATAAATTAAAAAAAATTTTTAAACTTAAACTTTAACAGCCAGTGTTAGTTCAGTGTATTATAGAGTTTTTTATTATTATTAGACTCATTAATTACATGTGTGTGTTTGTGTATTTTATTACCTACACATTACATTTCAGTACCCTAGACTTGTAACGTAGCTAACACTCATTATAGGAGAATAGGTCTGTTTGAGGTCGTAAGTGGTAGCAGAAGGGCCTTCTGTAACTCACATAAGCTTTTATCTCAGGAGCCTTCACAGCTGACCTCATACAGTACACTAGGTAACATAACAACCATACAATAACATCAAAAACCACTACACCCTGGTCCTCCAGGTTGGGGGTTTTAGCATAGGGCTGACACCCCTGTCTATGTAATAAGAAATGAAGTTATGGAAACGACAACAAATGATTAAACTTTGCTGTGGGATGGACATCCGGAGTCTGAGGCTCGGATGACTGTCAGTGGTGAAAGCCGAAAGGAAGCCACTGACACGAAAAAGCACGTCCTGACCGCAAAACGCGAAACAAGAATAGGATGTTGGAATGTCAGGACAATGAACGTGACGGGTCAACTAAAACAGGTCACAGCAGAAATGAGAAACTATAGATTACAGATTCTAGGGATAAGCGAGAGCAGATGGACAGGGGCAGGAAAAGTTAAAACAGCCACAGGAGAAACAGTACTTTACTCTGTAAGAGATGATGGACAGCACAATGAAGGTGTAGCCATTATTCTACAGAAAGGAATAGAAAGGACATTACTGGAATGGAAACCCATCAACAACAGACTGATAAGAATAAGATTGAGAGGGAGATTCACCAACACTGCGATAATACAATGCTACGCACCAACGAATGACAGCGATGAAGATGTCAAGGATGAATTCTATCAACAACTGCAAAAAGAAATGTAAGACACACCTAGATATGATCTTATCGTAGTAATGGGAGACAATACATATAATGAAAGAGTAATGGGGAAATGCGGCAGCGGAACAGCAAACGAAAATGGGGATAAATTAAAAAGTTTCTGAAGCATTAACAACCTGGTCATTGGAGGATCACTTTTCCCACACAAAGAAATTCACAAATTAACATGGGAATCACCAAATGGTCGGGACAAAAACCAGATAGACCACATCATGATTAATGGTAGATGGAGACATGCAATACAAGATGTGAAGGTAAGAAGAGGTGCAGATGTGGGAAGTGATCACCATTTAGTAGTAGCAAAACTGAAAGTGAAACTCAGAACGGCTGGACTAACTGTAACTACACAGAAAAGGTTTGACATCAGCAAATTGAAGAACCCCGTTACCAGAAAAGCTTTTTTTTTTGGCTGATATAAAGAAGCGATATCAATTTGCCAAGAGTCAGGAAAAGACATTGATTGATGATATAGACCAGAAATTCAACACCATTTCAACAATGTATAAGGAAAGCAGCAAATCATGCTTGGGATTCCAGGAAAGGAAGAAGCAAGACTGGATAACACCAGAAACATCAAACGCCATAACGATGAGAGAGGAAATGAAAAGAAAGAAAACAGAAGCAAAGTCCCCCAGGTTAAAGCTACTATATAGCGAACAGTACAGTCAGTTGATTTTGAAAAGGCTTTTGACAGTATACATAGGGACAGTTTATGGAAAATACTGAGGGCTTATGGAATTTCCCATCTGCACAGTGTCAATCATAAAAAGCCTCTATGCCAACTTTACGTCTAGCGTTGGGCAGAGCAACCTAACCTTTGAGGTGAAGACAGGAGTACGACAGGGATGCCCCTTATCAACCACTCTATTTTTAACAGTCATAGACTGGGTGATGCGCCAGACAACAGAGGGCAGTCCAAGAGGAATAAGATGGAATACATTTTCTACATTAGAAGATCTGGAATATGCAGATGACATTGCACTACTAGCACATTCACATCAACACATCCAGGAGAAAACGGATAGACTTAATAAGTATAGCCAGCAGGTGGGCTTGAACATCATTCTAAAGAAGTCAGAGGTCATGACGCTCAATGTGAGCAACCCTGAGCCCATATCAGTAAGGAATCAGCAACTGGAATAGACAGACACCTTCACAAACTAGGATGGATAGTAACACCAGACGGCGGAGCAAGCAAAGACATCAAGAACAGAATGAACAAAGCAAGAACAGCCTTTTTCAGTTTAAACAACATCTGGAAGTCCTCTCAGTACAGCACAAGGACAGCATTAAGATTATATCAGAGCTGCGAGCTTTCTGTGCTTCTCTATGATGCGGAGTACTGGCGAGTTACAGAGAAGGAAATGTCGAAATTGTCATCTTTTCACACAACATGCCTAAGAAAAATTCACCGAATCTTTTGGCCAAATACCATCTGTTAAACTCTTTCTTTGTGTGTAGTTGTTAACTCATACTGGCTACTAGTTGTTGAATCATGCTTTATTTGCTAAATGATGTGAATGTCCACCAGTGGATAAATGTAGATGTTGGGACTGGTGTAGTAAAGTGTAACGATTGTCAACTCATCAAACCCAGCACAGTTTTGGTCATACAGGTCATCTTGTCCTGGAACGTGATGAGGCTCCGACAAGAATGTGAGTGTAAACAATGAGTGTGTATCTGAATGTCAGTACGCGAATGGTAGAATGATTCGATAGAGTTGACAGGTTGGTAGTACATCACTCATACTCACACTGTTCGAATTCAAGAAGTACTGGAACTACGGTGGTCTTTTTATAACATTTAATGGGACGCACACTTGGACAGTACGTGTATGGTTACAGGAACAAATGTCGACATAGACAGCATAATGTTGATCACAGGAATATCATCTTAAGTTAGCATTCATGCTTGGCAAATATCATAATGGAGCATTCGTAAATAAGCATTCAGCGTTCCATCATGTAAATCATCTGGCTTTACTGACTGGGCACGTCAGACCATAACCAATACATAGGAAGGCTCCTAGACCTAACCTCGTCTAGCGAATATTCCTTCACGTAAAGTTCAATATATATATATTTCATAATATAGGAATCCCAGACATGGGTTCTCACATGTAGCAGTGATCTCTTGGTTCATCGAGCGATAGTACAGGCATCCCTTTTTCTCACTCGATAAATACAAAGTATATGAATTTCAACATGGCTGTTCTCTCTCTCGTGAGCTTCACTCACTATAGAATATAGACCAAAATTAGTCATTCATTAAATGTCCTCATTTCTTCATAGGTTCTCTCATAGAGGTAATTGAATAATATCATACAATCCAGTGCTGATACATAGGAATGTCTTCTTCCTTTGAATGGATATTCTTTTTAAAAGTACCACTGTGCATCTGCTTATCAACAACGATGGCGAAGCCCAAGTTCATAATAAATTGTGGTTTTTACCTTTTTATGCGAAATATAACTTTGCCATTCCTTGGCAAAAGAGAATAAACACTGGGGTAAAGTACATACAACATGTCTAAATGATTATCACTTTTCCCCATCCATATATAGATCACTATTTCGGCAAAAAGCCTGCTACAACAAAACTCGGCATCCTCACAGGATGACAGCCATGGATCACACCCTTTGCTAGCGATACTTCCGCTGCATAGCCTTTGACCTTTTCTAGCGACAACCAAATTAGTTCGACTTAGAAATGCAAAGATATCCATATATAAGACAGACTCGTCCTACTCATACAAACACTACGTATAAATTCAGGCCATAGATATACTGAAGCAAGAACAATCTATTCCTACCCAGCCACAGAATAAATCGCAGTAGGCCTAGAGTCGTCTGCGGAGTCCGATCGAAGATGACAGAACTATTTTCAAGGGAAGCAACCCAAAAATGACTTCTCCTTAAGCACTTAAAAAGGAAATACTTTGCTTACAAAATATTTGCGAACATAATAAGAATATAAATGTATTATATTGCAAGATAGTAAAAATTGCCCTTTACAGTCTTACCACACCTCCCGGAAAAAAAAAATAAATTTTTTTTTTTAAATACATCTAGGAGCACCGTAGAATAGGCTCACAACGCAAGAATACTGCGCAGATGAAAATATCAGGAATAACTATAATTCCTAATATGACTGGTGAGAATATATATCTCAAAATCTGAGAGAAATTGTTTCCCTACGAATAAATGTTTCCAGGAAGGTGTGATGTACGTATAATACAATTCTGGTAATTATACAATGCATACCAAAAATTCACACTACAATCTTAAATTTATGATTTATGAAGAAACAATCATCAAAGAACAGCGGTGAATTAACATCAATAAACCGCTAAGTAGCGATACCATCATTCTATTATTAAATTACAAATGTGTATCTTAGTAAAGAAACAAAAAATAACTGTTGTAAAGTTATACATAATAAAAAGATCCAATATTTAACAGTTAAGTGGCATCATGTGGGCATCTGGACAGAATGTCCGCCATCACATTTTCTGAACCACGGATAGCTCGTACCGAAAAATGAAAAGGTTGAAGAGCGATTGCGTATCGAGTTGATCTCGAGCTCTTCAAGTTCTTACTTTGGATAGCCGTAAGAGCTTTTTGGTCAGTTTCCACTACGAAATGCGCGCCCAGAAGGAATCTTTGGAGTTTGAGAATTGACCAAACCATTGCCAATAATTCACGGTCTAAAACCGAGTAATTCCTTTCTGCAGCATTAAGTTTTCTGGATATGTACATTACAGGATGCAGAGTTCCAGAGTACTCTTGCATTAGTGCCGCTCCAATCCCAGTGGATGAAGCGTCACTACGAAGAACAAATGTCTTATCTGTTGTAGGTAACACTAAAATAGGTGGTGATGAAAACATAGTTTTGATCTTCTCTAGTGAAGATTGGCATTCATGAGACCAGTGAACCATGTTAGGCGACCCTTTCTTTAATAGTGTAGAGAGAGGTGCCATGATAGAGGACAGATTCGGAATGAAACGTCCATAAAATTGTATGAGACCTAAAAGACTTCGCACTTGCTTTTTAGTCCTAGGGATAGAGATGTTAAGTATCTTAGTGATATTATGGTCTTCTGTCTTCAAGAAACCGTGACCTACTCGATGGCCTAAGAAAGCAATTTCGCTAAAGCCAATACAAGCTTTAGATGGTTTTGCTGTCAGGTTATACTCACGCAGAGTTGATAATAATTCAACTAATCCTGAATAGTGATCTTCCCAAGTATCGCTGAAAAGACAGATGTCGTCTAGATAAGCAATGACATCTGACCGATACGATAGGATTCGACGCATCATGCGTACAAATGTAGCTGGTGCGTTCATAAGGCCGAAAGGCATAAAATTCCATTGGAAAAGGCCTCTGGGAGTAGAGAAAGCGGTAAGAGGTTTGGCGCGTTCGGATAATGGAACTTGCCAATATCCTTTAGACAAATCAAGTTTAGTGAAAAAATGCGATTTAGAAAGACGAGTAAGTAACTCTTCTAGTAAAGGCATAGGTTCAGCATCGAACTTCGTAACTTGATTCAATTTGCGATAGTCAACGCAAAGACGTATGTTATTGTCTTTTTTTCGAACAATAACCATCGGCGAAGAATATGCAGAAGTGGATGGTTCGATTATTTGTAAATCTATCATTTCATCCAACTCCTTTTCAACCTGTGTTTGGAAATGTATAGGGATAGGATAAGGTCTAACCCTAATTGGAGTATGTTCAGTTAGAACAATGTCATGCTCAATGACATGAGTTTGTCCAGGGATGTCAGTGAGGACATCCTGAAATGTTTGTAACATAGACGAAACTTGTCGCCGTTCTCCTAGAGACAAATCAGGAGAAACAGTAACGTCTTTCCATGATTCACTAGAATGAAGTGGGATCATTGGAAGCGGGAGATTAACATCCGAAAAACTTGTTTCCTCATCCTGTATTACAGACAGTGATGAGTAATGACCATGTTTGACATGAGAATCGTCCGTTGCCTGGAAAATAGGCTGTAGATAGTCAGGACGTTCATGGAACTCCGTAAGCATATTGATGTGGAAGGTTTTATGCTTCCCGTTAATATCGACGATGTAGTCAACATCTGAAATTTTCGATATTATATCGTACGGACCTTTCCAACTAATAAGGAGTCTATTTTCACGACAAGGTAGCAAAACAAATGCTTTGTCACCAGGACAAAGTTGTCGTAAAGTTCTCTTCTTATTAGCAAATTGTCTTGCCTTCTGCTTAGCAAACTCAGAAGAGGACGTTGCCAATTTGCATGCTTCGATAATCTTTTGTCTCAGCGCGATGACATACTCGTAAGAAGATTTTGTGTCATCGTCAATATTGTCAGCTGTTATAAGATCATGCAGCAAAGACATTGGGCCGCGCGGTCGCGCGCCAAAGACAAGTTCAAAGGGCGAAAACCCTGTATGTTCATTGGGGACCTCTCTGTACGCGAAGAGGGCCGCGGGTAAAACCCTATCCCAATCCTGAGGATGATCCTCAGTTATCTTCCCTAATAAGTTCTTAAGTGTTCTATTTAGTCGCTCGACCATCCCATTGGACATAGGATGATAGATGCTACTCAAAGATCTCTCTATCTGTAGAGTAGACATTACTTGAGACATGGTATCCGATATCAGTTGGGTGCCATGATCTGATAATATTTCTCCGGGGAATCCCAGCCGAGAAAATATAAGCCAAAGAGCATCTGCAATGTCAGCGGTAGTAATGCTCTTTAGAGGGATAGCCTCTGGCCAACGTGTGCACATGTCTACACACGTTAAGATAAACTGATGTCCTCTAGCAGATTTGATCTTGAATGGACCAATGATGTCTATCGCCATTTTCTGGAATGGACGAATAGGAATATCTGCAGCCTGAATAGGCGCAGCATGACGAGGACCTTTGGATTTGACTTCTTGACATACTTTACAGGATCGACAATAGATCCGTATGTCCTTGTTCACAAAAGGCCAAAAGAAAGCCGCAAGAACTCTTGACTTTGTACGGGAAAAACCCATGTGACCAGCACACTGAGAGTCGTGTGCATGTTGTAAGATCTTAACTCTCAAATTCTTGGGTACAAGAATCTGAGAATGACTTGACTTAGTGGAGTCTTGCACCATACGTACAAGTACGCCATTCTTCATTGTAATCCAAGATTTACAATTTGAATCTTTATTCGGATCACCTTTTGTTACAAGAGTGAAGAATTTCTTAAGAGTCGGATCTTCTTCTTGTTGTTTTATAAACGAGTCACGAGAAATTACCAAGGGATCATCTTGGTTATGCACTTCATTATCTTCAACAGATGAAGTTTCAGGCATATTGAGAGCTTGAGCTCTAGTGACTACTGCATTAGCAGATTGCATATTTTGATTTTCCCAAACGGAAATTTGCTCCGGAGTGCATTCTTTGACTCCGTGAATGCGACCGATGATAAGATCAGCGATCGGATCCGGCAAAAGACATGCGTGTACATCTCCTGTGAAGAAAGGAGTAGCAATCCTAATGATAGCGGTAGAGTATTTCTCTATGGTGCCGCCAAATGTTACGCATTTGACTACTTTGCCTGTAGAATGAGAAGGATCTATGAGTGACTGCCTAACCCCAATAGTTGTGCATCCAGAATCAAAAAGTACTGAGACTGGATTGTCATTTACTAAACCTTTGTGTAAGACAAGAGAACCTCTCCCATCATGCGCGATTGACGCAGGAAGAGCGGGAAGAGGATGGCCACAGCTTAAAGTAGACACTGTGGTTGGCTCAAATAATGTTTTGCATTGGGGGCACTGAGATGCTCTCCCAAAATCAAAAGCGGCACATGCCATATTATTAGAGTCATCATTATCTTTATTTTGTTTATAGGCTTCGTGGGACTCTTGCTGTGCAGAGTTCGCCTGGTAATGAGCTTTATGTTTTTTGAATTGTGCTCTACCTCTGTTATTATTGCCTCTGTACTTATCATTGTTTCCACTATTATAACCTCTACTCGGGTTTGAATCATAGCTCCTTTGGTTACTATCATCATATTCATTATAATGAGTATCTCGGTAATTATGATCCTGTTGTCTCCATGAAGGAAAACTTGGATAGTTTCTAGAATGACTTCCTTTGCGAAAGTTCCTGTAATTATGACCACCCCTGAATCGAGGGCTGTCAGCTCTTCTCCAGGTATTCGAAGAAGAACCCTGAAATGATTGGTTACCTTGGTTCTGATAACTGTAATAGTTACCTTTTTTATTAAACTTATTTTGAGGTCCTTGGAATTTGTGAGAGTGATTAGGGTTGTATGGTGTTGCAGAAGCAACTGGCATACCTTCTTTAACCTTACTGTTGCTAATGGCTACGTCTGGATGTGCAGTGACGTATTGGGTACAATACTGTTCCATTTCTTTTAGAGACTTAGGTTTACGCTCATGTAAGAATTCGAGGAAAGGTTTATTTATACTTGACATAATCTTGTCTCTGAGTATCAAGTCCATAAGGGCTTCATAAGTCTTTTCTGTTTTGGATAGCTCAATCCAACGATCAAATGTAAGACGTGTCCTTGCAATGAATTCTGAGAATTCTACACCTGCCTCAGGCACCATTGTCTTAAACAACTTCCGATAACCCTCTTCAGACAACTGATACTTCTTTAACAAGGCTGCCCTAATAACATCATAGTTATCTTTGTCAGCCTCTTCAACCAAACTTAAACTAGTCAGAGAATCACCTTTCAGATTTTCTGATAACTGGTTAGCATATTGTGATTTGTCCACATTATGTGCTCGACACGAGCGTTCAAATCTGTTTAGCCAGAATGTTATGTCATCACTGGAAGGGTTGAACGCTGGTACCTTGACCTTGTAAGTAAAGGGTTTACCATTACCACTAGATGCTTGATTAACATTACTTATGTTTGTTAACTTTAACTTTTCTAACTCAAATGCTAAAAGTTCTTTTTTTTGGTGTTCATGTTCTCTTATTGCTTTTTTTTCTTGAGCTTCAGCTTGTAATTTTCTCTCTTCTGCAGCAGCCTGTAATTTTTTCTCTTCAGCAGCAGCTTCATCTTTTCTTTTCTCTTTTTCCATTTCCATCTGGAATCTTTTTTCATCAGTCTGTATCTGCAATTTCTTTTGTTCATCCTCTCTTTGTAATTTTCTTTCCTCAGCTTCTAATTTCTTTTCTTCAATCAATGCTTTTCTTTCTTCAGCAGCCAATGCTTTGTCATATTGAGCAACTGCCCATTCTTCTAACTGCTGACCAGTCTTATCAAGAGCCCTGCCTTGTGTGATAAAATAATCCAAGGCAGACATCTTGTCTAATAAGATCAGTAATTTGCAAAAGTAAATAAATTTACTTTCTTAGTCTTAATCAAAGACTTTGTATGATAACTTTGTAACCTGTGAAAAATAGTACTTAACTATCCCAATCACTGTGGGAAACAAGCCTTACAAAGGTCTTGTATAAATCCTTATATAATAACAGCTATAAGTTGCTGGTTCACTCTATAATATAAGTGCAGTGCACCAGAAATAGTGTTTTATATCATCAACTGTGTACCTTTAGTAATAGTAATTAACTATCAGTTGATTCTTGTACATCAATTTATATGATCAACTATATTTTAAATAGTGTATATCGATCAGGCACAAAACAAAACAGTTATACAGAAGAACATGAAAACATTTGCGGAAATGAAATAAATCAAATGGGAAAAACAATAAAAGATAAACCGCAAGAGGATAACAAATACAAATAACGCCACAGTATATAAATATAAATTGAGAATAGAACTGAAAGATAGAATAGGGTAGACCAACAAATTACAAACAAATCAAAACAAACTAAAGAACAGAGGAATATTACAAAAACAACAATGAGTACAGACTTCACAGCTAACACTAATAGCAACAGCTGTCGCAGCAAATTTTCAATGAAGAAAATTGCACCTATAGAAACGCACACATCAGACCCTCTATTACGTGGGATACTCTGCTGTGTGACACCGCCCAACCGAAACAACAACCCGCTGGATACAAACAAATATCACATATAAATAGTTAAACATAAATACATAAATGCATAAATAGTATGGCAATATGATGTAAATAGAGTGTTGCAGAAAGAATGTGTTGGAATGAAGGCTCAGTTACACTGCCTAATAGTACAGTACTGTGGTACTTTATTAAACAAATACTTCTGGTCTAATTATTTTAAATTCAACACAGAAATAGAAGCTCCATCGTTGATTTGAATGATAACAATCAATGTAGGACTTCTCAGTTCAATAACATTTTCTTTCGCAAACACTGTCAAATATTCTCCAGTCCTGATGTGTAATGTTCTATGTTTCATCCAAGCTCGCTGTGTAACACTGTCAGTTGTATGGCAAATGTCCAATGAACCAAATGTCAACAAACCCTGACCTAGTTACTGCATACTCTCGACAGGACAGGTCACGCTGACATCACTGTAGAGTTGTACTGTTGATGTATTTGTGTGTCGTAACAGACCCCAAGGAACGTCTGGTCTCAGTAGTTTACTTCTCAATATGGTCACTGTGCAGGTTGACCCAGGAAGCTGGCACACCAGTTGTTAAACTCTTTCTTTGTGTGTAGTTGTTTACTCATACTGGCTACTAGTTGTTGAATCATGCTTTATTTGCTAAATGATGTGAATGTCCACCAGTGGATAAATGTAGATGTTGGGACTGGTGTAGTAAAGTGTAACGATTGTCAACTCATCAAACCCAGCACAGTTTTGGTCATACAGGTCATCTTGTCCTGGAACGTGATGAGGCTCCGACAAGAATGTGAGTGTAAACAATGAGTGTGTATCTGAATGTCAGTACGCGAATGGTAGAATGATTCGATAGAGTTGACAGGTTGGTAGTACATCACTCATACTCACACTGTTCGAATTCAAGAAGTACTGGAACTACGGTGGTCTTTTTATAACATTTAATGGGACGCACACTTGGACAGTACGTGTATGGTTACAGGAACAAATGTCGACATAGACAGCATAATGTTGATCACAGGAATATCATCTTAAGTTAGCATTCATGCTTGGCAAATATCATAATGGAGCATTCGTAAATAAGCATTCAGCGTTCCATCATGTAAATCATCTGGCTTTACTGACTGGGCACGTCAGACCATAACCAATACATAGGAAGGCTCCTAGACCTAACCTCGTCTAGCGAATATTCCTTCACGTAAAGTTCATATATATATATATTTCATAATATAGGAATCCCAGACATGGGTTCTCACATGTAGCAGTGATCTCTTGGTTCATCGAGCGATAGTACAGGCATCCCTTTTTCTCACTCGATAAATACAAAGTATATGAATTTCAACATGGCTGTTCTCTCTCTCGTGAGCTTCACTCACTATAGAATATAGACCAAAATTAGTCATTCATTAAATGTCCTCATTTCTTCATAGGTTCTCTCATAGAGGTAATTGAATAATATCATACAATCCAGTGCTGATACATAGGAATGTCTTCTTCCTTTGAATGGATATTCTTTTTAAAAGTACCACTGTGCATCTGCTTATCAACAACGATGGCGAAGCCCAAGTTCATAATAAATTGTGGTTTTACCTTTTTATGCGAAATATAACTTTGCCATTCCTTGGCAAAAGAGAATAAACACTGGGGTAAAGTACATACAACATGTCTAAATGATTATCACTTTTCCCCATCCATATATAGATCACTATTTCGGCAAAAAGCCTGCTACAACAAAACTCGGCATCCTCACAGGATGACAGCCATGGATCACACCCTTTTCTAGCGATACTTCCGCTGCATAGCCTTTGACCTTTTCTAGCGACAACCAAATTAGTTCGACTTAGAAATGCAAAGATATCCATATATAAGACAGACTCGTCCTACTCATACAAACACTACGTATAAATTCAGGCCATAGATATACTGAAGCAAGAACAATCTATTCCTACCCAGCCACAGAATAAATCGCAGTAGGCCTAGAGTCGTCTGCGGAGTCCGATCGAAGATGACAGAACTATTTTCAAGGGAAGCAACCCAAAAATGACTTCTCCTTAAGCACTTAAAAAGGAAATACTTTGCTTACAAAATATTTGCGAACATAATAAGAATATAAATGTATTATATTGCAAGATAGTAAAAATTGCCCTTTACACCATCATTAACCAAGATTTGCTTACTCGGAGCAAACAAGAGGACACGCACACCATCATAGTTGGCAGACGCTGGAGCTGGGTTGGCCATGTCCTCAGAAGAGACCCCGATGCCATCACAAGAAAAGCTATGCTATAGACTCCTGAAGGAAAACGAAAGAGAGGCCGACCAAAAACAACTTGGGGGAGGACTGTGGAGGCTGAGATGCAAAGAACGAACCAGAGTTGGGGCACTGTACGAAGGATGGCCACCGACCGAGCAAAGTGGAATCAATTTGTTGTTGCCCTACAAAATGCCACTAAGCGTGATGGCCACTGACTGCTTTGAAGGTCGGCGGCTAAGGATCTAAAAAAAGAAGTACCCCGGCGGTAACTAAAGAGCCTGTCTGCCAAAATTCATCAAGAAATAATAAGGCATGCAAATTTGTATTGCGAACATAGAAACACACTTTGCCTTTTATTTATGTAGATTATTGGACATTTTTTCACACATATACTCGTAATGATAGCTCTGTTAGAGCATACGATATGTACTAATTAAAAATATAACGGATTATGAGCACTCGGAAGACATTCAACGCCAAGGTAGGTTAGTTGGCTGTATTCACCAGCACGTCTGTTGCTCTTGGTGAGGCGATGTCAGCAGAAGGGATTGTGTGTGGATCTAGCTAGGGATTATTTCCATTGTCTTTTCTGCTGCCTTACCTTCTACAATTCACAAATCCTGTTGTTTGCTATATCTTTATCTCCTTAGCTTCCGACTGATAGAATGATTAGTGCTGAACCTAGTTTGGTCAGTCTCTAACACTTCACTATCCTCCGGCAGTATCTGTAATGAGATTAACTTTATATCTCCATACGAAAAGACCACTTATGTATTAATGCAAAAACATAACAAAAAGTAATAAATTTATAACCAACAAACAAGTCAAGGTTTGCCACTCAACACGGTGATTATTGCAACACTTAAAACTGTTTTTATTTCGACACACAGTATGTTTACTTTTTTTTTATTTGGAACAGAAAAAAAGGCACATGGAATATGTTAATGTACTTAGTTCAAAAAGTTCAATGCAAAGATTTAAATGCAGAATTCTTTATGTAGAGTGCTTTATGAAGTACAATTCGTAATTCTCTTGAAGGCTTTAATTTGAGTGTGGCAGGTAGGCCACTTCCTCTACTACCGGCTATAGGTGTAACAATGAAAACAATGACATCCATCAATATAAATACATTTCTATGGACCTAGAAATTGTCGATGAATTTTGCTTTTTTAACCCATAACTGAAATCAGGTGGCAGACAAACTGAAAACACTGGGCACAAAGTTACAGTAATTTGGACTCAAAAAAACCCACACACAAAAGAATAATTAAATCTAACGTAAGGTAGTAAGAATTCGCCTCTCAAGACGTAGACTTATATGTGTATCACAACGTTGGAGGAACAGACAATGACATTAATATTATAATATGTGACAAGTCAAATCTTCGATTGTAACATTTTCCTATGCTATCCTTTAACTTTTTATCTGTACCCTTCCTTTTCCTTTTTCTCACCCGCTCTTTATCGTAGTTTTCGTTTTCTTCGTTCAAGGTTTTCTCATCACAAGTCTGTAGTTTTAGTGGTCAGCAGTCTAAGCTAAACGCCTACATCAGACGGGTCTTGAAGACGTTTGCTTTGACAGTTGGAGTGGTTACCCACAGCTTTACCGCCAAGGACGTATTACCGTCACATACTTTGAAGATTGAAGGAACGGTCAACAACACCTTTGGGAACCAACAGTGACAGACACCAAAAGAGGCAGCAAATCATCATGAACCCCTGCTTAGTTAAGTATTATGGTCAGACCCAGCACAGGAACTTGTTATCCACTTTAAAGTCATTATAAATGATAAAAACCTTAGTGCTTCATTTTTTAATCAATAACTATATTTTAACTTTGTTATCTATAAGTGATCATTAAATTTGTTATCTGTAAACACAAACTGATAGCTGATTTAATCATTAATGGGTGAATTGAACCCGTATGACGCCTTCATTTTAAATGCATAACCATCCATAACTATTCGAGTAATATTTTACTCAATAATTTCAATTAGGGGCTCAGAAAGTAGCAGCACATTTCTTTTTTCTCACAGAACGGGCGGTGAAATAAAAAGTGCATGACAACTGAAATGATCTCAGTTGTTATGCTTGCTTTCTCAAAATTCCTGTGAGGTTCCCTAAAATAGAAGAATTATTCTTCTATTTGTATCTCTGCCAAGAATAATCTTGAGTGAAGGTTGATACCTTTGAAGGCCCCCATTTTTATACTCTAAGTTTGGCCATTGTTGGACCACTACTGCAGAGCAGGGGAGACAATTCCATGAGGAAATACACAAGTGAAGAATGACTTATGTTTCATCAAGTCATAACACATCATAAAATACATCTGGTTCACCACTGAAATGAGAAATTCAGCCCAAATTTCAAGGCATTATGGGTCCGAAATTTAAAGAAAAACAACAAAAACGATAACCAAGACAATACAGACTTTTATGAATGAGTGTTTGTGCAGGAAATAAAAATGATGAGGTTTGACAGAATCAAAAAGTGGAGCCAATAGATTGTACCTGACAAACACCAGTGGTCTAGGCCGTGAAGAACAGACTTTAGTGTTGGTTTGACAAACGCTGAGGAAACCCGCTGATCTCATTACAAGCAAGTCTGTGTTCTGGAATCTAAAAGCTTAAGAACAAGGATGGAATCTATATAATCATAAAATAGAAAATTAGAAACAGACTTATTAAGGATACAAAAGACATGTACAGAACCTGAACGGATAGTAAAGGACAATAGAGTTTGGTCTGACCTGATTGCAGCGTATGCTCCACTGTATGTGTGCAGCTGGGAATCCAATTTCTGTATGCAGAAATTGGAAATCATATTTATTTTGAGACCACGAGTCAAGACAATCAAAGCACAGAAGACTACATTAAGCCCAGGAAAACAAGTCTTAGCGATCTATTTATTTTATGTTACCACTAGCACTAAAAATAAAGGTTCTATAAATACTATTGTATTGAATAAAATTAGATAGCCAATTATTATTAATAAGGGGTTCCTTATATCTGGCACAGAAATATAGTTTGTAACAGTCACTATTAAAAAAGCTATACTTTGATAAGCTATAAAACAAAAGGTAAAAAGGATCCCGTTACACGCCCATTGAGGAATATTGGGAATATGGTGTTGAGCCCATATTTTCCTGACCATCGGCACATTAGGGGTGATGTGGTCAGCATCACGCCGGCCGCCTTAACATTCCCAGAGTTGCCCTGGTACCCAATATTTGAGGCTGGGTAGACCCCAGAGGCGTTTGCTGTCTAAAAAATCCCACCTCATTTGGGGGTCGAACCATGCACCACCGAGCTAGGAAGCCAGCGCATTTGATGTTATACATCTAATATAACTTACAAAAATAAAAGTGGTGATCGCTAGATCTGTTTTTAAAACAAAAGACTCACTTACTTGGTTGTTTGAACAAATACATTATTTTAATTGGCATATTAACATTCACTATCCGAGACCTTTCAATAACGAATCACAATCTATATTTCCTGTCCATTGTTACCCTTACATTTAAACCACCCTTCGTTTAATGGAGGTAATTCCGCCTTATTTTTCCAGGAGCGGTACTGACGATATCCATATGTACTTTCTCTGTTCCTTATATGTTGGGCAGCTTTTATCGGGGCCACAGTTACACTCATCGATAGTTCCTGTCTTTAGCTTGTCGAATAGGTGGTATCCCAGTTTTCTATGGCCCGTGCGGAATCTGAAGATTACCACTTGTTCTCTTCTGCTGAGCTAATAACATGCAACCTTTTGAATGTGGCCTAGATGCTCTGCATCCTATTATTTTCTGTATCTACTTCTGATCAAACTCTTTTCCTCTTCGAAAGTTATACTTGTATTAGGCTGAGGTAGCTTTTCACCTTCCTGTGCCAGTTTGTCAGTTTATTCATTGCCTGGTATGTTGCAATGACAAAAGATCAACTGTACTACAACTGTTTTGAATACCTAACACAGTTTGTGGAATACTACACGTAGGTCATCTAAGTCTGCATTTTGTCTAGCTCTTTAACGTTGCAATTACTGACAGCGGTGTCAGTAAAGAACACAACTTGTCTCTGGGTGCTTTATTCTGTCATTGGGATTTTGCTGCAGTTTTCAAAGCATTCAGCTTCTGCTCTGAACTTACTTAGGAATTGTCATGTTGCTTCTGACAGCACGATTTAAAGACAATGTGTAAAGAAAGGAAGCTGCGTGCTTAGTTTCAGCTCTATGCGATTAATGGCGCATTATAAACGTCAAAGATTTGAAATACGACAAACATACAATGCGATTTTGATCTTAAATAAAAAGTGGTTAACAAAAAAACAGGAGAAACAGCCGTTAAGAAAATATGGGATAAAGCTTTTCGTGTTTACATGAGTATTATATGTTTCCAGGTCACTTTGTCTTGTGGCTGTGGCACTGACTGTGAGAAATGTCAGAGCCCCAGTTAGTTTTTTACTCTATGAGTTTACCACACCTCACATTTGTTTTCCGGGTTCATCTTAGAGCCTTTAGGACAGTTAAAGACACGAGCGAAGTCCTCTGAGTTCTGGGCGGTTCCGATAACCCTGGAAACAGCAAAGACAAAAGTTACATTGACACCGCATATGCAGAGCAACACTATATATATTTGGATTACGATAACACTGCGACTATTTTAAATCCCACAAATATTGTAAGACATTTCTTAACTCCATCAATGTTGTAAAGGCTACTTGATCCAGACATTTCACGAACCTGAATCTGGGAGGGCTGTGTTCGTCAAACCAGACGGTATGTGCCGCGTCCTTCTGGGTTTCTACTTTACACCACATCTGTGTAGCCAAACGATTAATTTATTAATATTATAAATAGGGGTTAAACTAATATAGAAAATGCATGTCTAGGACAACAACAGACTGACAGACGCATTGGCAAAGCTGCAGCCATCTTTGCCAGCCTCAAAACGCGTGATTGAGGAAACTCCAAACTCATGATGAAGACTAAAGCTGCGGTATATAATGCCTGAGTCACAAGCACGTTTCTATATGGGAAAGAAAAATGGACAACCTATGCTAAGCAAGAAAGAAATCTCAGTACATTCCATTTGCAGTGTCTGCGACGCTTCTTTGTATTTCGTGAAAGAACAAAATGACTAATGTTGAGTTGCTGTCACATGTTGGCCTTCAAAGCATGTATGCACTGTTCATACAGCACAGAAGAGGGCTGACTTGGACATGTTCTACTACTGCTAGAACAACGGTCAAAGAAAATGCCAACGGTATGGCCTCATGGACTGCATTCTCTATGTCTCCTTTAAACTAACTAAATTGAAGGAGGTACAGTGGGGGAAACGATTGGAGTAGATGTGCAGAGGTAAAAGGTATGGTGGAGGACAAGATTAATGTGTTGGAAGTGAAAGGTGTGGTGGAGGACATGATTGAATTAGAAGTGCTGGAAGTGAAATGAAGTGGAGGAAATGATTGGAATATGTGTGCTCGGAGTGAGAGGCATAAGGGAGTTCATGATTGGAGGAGATGATTTGGGAGTGAGAGGTATAGTGAAGTACATGATTGGAGTAGATATGCCGGAGGTAGGAGATACAATGGACAACATAATTGAAGTAGTTGTACTGGAGTTCAGAGGGACAATAAGTGACATCGTTGGAGTGAGTTTGCAAAGAGTAAGAGGTATCGTAGAAGACACGATTTAAGTAGATGTTCTGAAGGTGAGAGGTATGAAGAAGGACATGATTGAATTTGTAGTGGCCGTGAGAGTTACAATGGAGAACACGATAGGAGTAGGTACGCTGGAGGTGAAGTCTGTAGTTGACACAGTTACTTTTCTAACCGGGCAACGCCGGGTATATCTGATAGTTATAAAACAAAATGTTTAAGACAAAAAGGAAATAAGTAAAACGAAAAAAAAAAAAAATGTTAACAGGCCTATACAATTCGTAAAAGGATAAAGGCCATATTACTCACACACAAAAATTTGTCAAACGTGTAAATGTTGACAACTTGTGTATTATGCAGCCCCAAAGGGGAGCAAAGAAAGTAACACTGTACCCTACCAGGCATGTCGAAACATGCGACTAAGGAGGGTTGAGCATTATCTGGTTACTCTATTCCAAACTTTCGACCACAAAATCTTCAAATAGCACCGAATAAGTCAAATATAGGAAATAAATCAACTCAGCCGGCAAAGACAGAAGAAGGTGCTCTGGAAAGGAGGCGCATGAAGCAACTCAGAGAGACCCAAAAGTAGCCTGGGTTGTTAACTAACCATTTTTTGTCTAGGGAAATCTCCAGAATTGGCACCTGGAATTTTTGCACTCTACATGAGCAAGGGAAAACTGCACAGGTAGTAGCAGAAATGAGGAATTACAGGACTGATATCCAGGGTTTCTGCAAGACACGGTAGAAGGGCGTAGAGAGGAAGAAACTGAATACAGGAGAAATGGTGTTGTCCTCAGGACATGAGGAAGAAAGTGCCCACCACAGTGAAAAGTTTGCTCAGATGCTCTCTATGGAAGCACAGAGGGCACTTATAGAATGCGAAGCAGTGGGAACCCGAATTATAACAGCAGTGTTTAAAATAGCCAAAAAGAAAATAAATGTGAACATCATCCAGTGTTACGCACCAACGAATGATAAAGAAGAGTATGTGAAAGAAGAATGTTACACTAGATTACAAAATATCTTGGATAAAAAAGAAGAAAGAACATCACAATTGTGATGGGAGACATAAACGCAAGAGTAGGAACAGACAACATGGCTTTGAATAAATCATGGGAAAACATGGATTAGGTACGAGGAACAAAAATTGGTAAATATTAACAAACTTCTGTGCTCCAAATGAAATATCTATAGGAGGAAGCATATTACTGCATAAAAGAATACATAAAGCAACATGGATATCACAAGACCACAGAACTGAGAATCAGATTGATCACATTTGCATAAATAAGAAGTTAGGTCATCATTAAATGATGTAAAGATATCACCGTCTTCTTTTAGCAAAAATCTAGAAATTAACTACAGTTATTAGCTACAGACAAGTATAATGTGGGATATCTAAGAAATCATGAAATAAGAGACACATTTTAAATCACAATATCCAATAAATACCAAGTACTCCAACAGCTGGAAGATGAAGCGGACACGGAAGATCACTGGCAACAAGTACAAAATATATTAAACGAGACATGTGGAGAAGTACTGATGTTATAAGAGAACATCAGTACAAAGCATCGATAACGACAGAAACCATGAACAAGATAGAAGACAGAAAATACAGGAAAACAGATTTAAACAGAAGCAAAACCAGAAGCTCTAAAGCCAAAGCTCATGAAGTGTACATGGAAGCAAACAAAGAAGTAAGAAGAAACATGAAAAGAGATAAGAGGAAATTTATTGAAGAGTTGGCAAAGGAAACAGAGAAAGCTGCAACCAAAGGAAATATGAAGGACCTGTACAACAACATAAAGTAGCTAACAGGGAAATATGAATGCTAATTGTTCCTGTTGCGCACTGGTTGTATTCACGGTGGATGCGTCCTCTCATACGTCCATCCCTGCTGGTCTTACGTTTGATGCCAAATTCCAGCAATCTTAGCCTTGATGATTCATCGATTGCAGTGTCATTCTTTAATAGACGAACATGAATTGCCCTCAGTATTTCTTCCTTATCCATGGACAACGCACCTTTTATGGGTGCTTTTGAAGCTAGTCTGTCAGCTCTTTCATTGCCACGTACCCCGGCATTACCAGTAGATCCATATCAGTTCTTGAAGATTCGATGCTTCTATGGAGGTTTTCAATTCATGTCGAAGCCAACCATTTTGGACCTTTCGAAGCATGGATTGTCAGTCTGATACAATAACTGCCTTTGTTAATAAAGTCTCAAACAGCCAACTTAAGGCAGCAGTAACTGCCTCTACCTCCATTCTCATGCTGGAGGTTGTTATCATGTAAGCCCCGCTATGTTCAGCAACGGTTCTGCCATTTACTCTAGCAGAGTAGCCCCACCCTGATTTATTACCACAGATTACAGACCCATCAATGGCATCATCATCCCCAGCATTATCATTTAAAAGCTGATTAGTTTCCATCTCTGCTCCACTCTTCTCCCTTGAATATATTTCCAACTGGGGTCACCTGTCTAATAGTCTACTCTGCCTGTGCCATCCATGACACCCCCCTCTTTATTCTCGCTCCTTCGATGTCAGCTATGTTCCCATGCAGGGGATGCCTTTTGTCGTGGTTACACGCATATATGCTTTTACCTGGGCCATCATATATCTCGATTTAATAAACATTATTTAATTTTTTTTATAGCTGTGATGATTTCCTTTCTTCGTGGGATGTTGAGATTTCCTTGCTTGTCTTATTCTAACGTTATATTGTTTGCATCTCGTTTTCCGCTGATAGTTTTAGTTATTTTATAAACTGTGTTTTGTTCATTTCTGGACTAGTTTTAGCAGTATGCCCTCTTTATAGACTTTATAAAATGCCTTTGTGAGATCAAAGAAAGTAGTTAGTAGTTTGGACTTTTTCTGACATGGGGATCACTTATCGAAGAAACAGAAAGAAAAGCCACACGCAAACTGCAGTTAATGAAAAAACTATCGGGGACCAGCTAGGGAGCACATATACAAATCACGAAGCAAGTCTACGTAGGACATTTCCGCCCAGCTCTGGAATATACAATGGGCACATATGCAACAGCAACATATACAAATCTCCAGAAGCTGGACAAAAATACAGAATGCAGGACTCAGAATTATTACGGGAGGACTAAGGAGTACACCAATAATAGCAATGGAAGCAACAGTAGGACTGCAAAATGTAAGAGAACGTAGCGATGAGAAAATGACCATCGTGACAGAAAAAGGCACACACCTAAAACAGCACCCCATGCACGAAAAAGATAATACTTATGTGTCCCCCTCTTTTCATTTTACCATCCTACCTCAGAACTTTTACCCTCGCTGAGAATTAATATTAATCCCATTGAGCGGAAAAACAGTCCTTACAGTTAGGTTGAATAGATGTACGAAAAAGATAAAAGAACTAACCAAAAACAGATTGAAAAGATCACGCTTTAACCACCTATCAAGACAGCTGATGGTTGCCAGTGGAGAAGTAACCTCCGAAAACCCAGAGGAACTGGAGCAGCTCGTAGAATACTACAACATCACAAACACCATTCCCACGTACACTGCACACCTTACAATCCCAAGCATTGAGAACAAAAACTGTGGAGACTCCCACTATTCTGAAAACAAAAACACTGGATCGCCTCAACAACCAATATCCCAGTCCACAGTGCATTCATGTCTTCACTGATGGATCTTCAGAAGACGTACCGTAAAATCTCGCGTATAATACGCACTCGTGTATAATACGCATGCTTGATTTAGCCCAACATTTTCTGGTAAAATGGAAATTCGTGTATAATACGCACCATAATTTTTCAAGATTTTATTTTATGAAACATTTGTTAAAAAACTGAAAGTATAATAACAAACAGAAATAGGTACGCAACACCTAAATTTTAGGTACTTTGGACTCCCTCTTCATCACTCTCACTAGAAAGAAGCTCATCTAGTGTTGTCGAGTCAATGCCATTATTGGTGCCATCATAATAAATATCGCCATCATCTTCATCCGATGACACCTGTTCTTTCTCCCACAAAACGTCGTCCTCGCTGCCGTCAAGTTTATTCGAAATACAACATTTGAGGAAGCCTTGTTGAATTATAGTCTTATCTAATTCCTTCCAAGCAGCAAGTACCCACTCTGCGACATCTGTGAGAGTCGGTTGACGCATACGGCCACCAGCTGTATATGTGTGATTACCGTCGCTTAACCATGCATTCCATTTACGACGGATAGCATCTTTCATCGGCTTATTAACAGCGACGTCTAAAAGGCTGCAACAGACGGGTCATGCCGCCTGGAATTATGACCAGATCAGATTTGATTTTCTTCATTCCCTTCTGGATAGAAGGCATCCGATGACACCGAAACGAGTCGAGCACCAACATGGAAACCACCTGGACGTGTTGCCCAAACACATTTTAACAAGTCAATGGTTAGTGCTTCATCCATCCATCCTTTAGCATGAACACGGAAAAATGTCGACTTGCTGCCCGATTGCCGTTAGATTCTGCATATTTTATCACTAAGAGCTTTTCTGCTGCAGTATAATATTTTCTCGAATTCATTTTTAGGGCTCAAAATAATAAAATGACAAACTTCACAACCAAGCTTAATATCAAAACAGATTGAAGACCAAGAGTGCGAAATGCGTTTTGCAACAATATCTGACATAAGAAAACACATGGCACATTCAATTTCGCGCCATTTTCAATTTCAAATTGTGACAAAAACTTGACAGACTTTTCAATGTAGGTTACTTTCGATATCGAAAATGACGTATTTTTTTGTATTCGCGTATAATACGCACCCGAGTTTTAGCGGGCAAAAATGAGTAAAAATTGTGCGTATTATACGTGAGATTTTACGGTAGTAAGGAAAGGAGGAGCAGGGATCCAAATACTAATGCCAAACGCTCTAAAAATAGAACAGTCGATTGCTACCGGAGAACTCTCAACAAACTACAGGGCAGAGCTACAGGCAATCCAAGAGGCTACAAAGATACTGGAGGAACAAAGACTCAAAGGATCAAATATAGTTTTCTTATGTGACTGCATGCCAATTCTCCAGACTATTAAAAATGAACCTGAATATCTCTTAACAAGAACGACCATAGAACATCTGAACTAGCTGCCCGTCAACAACAAAGTTTCACTGCAGTGGATTCCTGCACACTGTGGTATTGCAGGAAATGAGGCAGCCGACAGACTGGCAAAAGCAGGCACCCAGAAGAAACAGTTTCACCACAGAGTCTCAATTATTTAAGCAAAGACACTCATCAAAAAAAGTACAAAAATGCATGGAGCCAGAGAACAGGCAGCAATTACCCATAAGACCCCATCCTAAAGCTAGACAGAATACAGTAAACCACCATTTTTGGCTCTGCACAGGACACTGCAGACTGCAAGCTCACCTCCACAAAATGACAGCTGCCCCAACTGATCAGTGCACAAGCCAAAATGACCCCCAGACTCCAGAACGCATTCTGCAAACGTGCCCTCTCTTTGGTGACTTTAGAGCTCACACCTGGCCCCCAGGAGACGAAAATGGAAGAGAAACTGTGGGGCACCAGCAAGGACTTCCTGCTGACGACTGGATTCATGGAGGCAACTCATCTCCTTGTTTAGATTGCTGAGCATAGGAAACTGATCGCAGAAGAAGGAGAAGTTTATTTCTCAGTGCTGCCTCTTCTGCCTACTTTGCAAAGTCATTTAGAAATTTCCTTCTCTTGACTCGGGTTTTGACGTTTTACTTCTTTGTCCAGCTGACTGCACTATTCGCTATACATTTCCTTTAACCTGGGAGACTTTGCTTCTGTTTTCTTTCCTTACGTTTCTTTTTTCACCGCTATGGTGTTTAACGTTTCTGGTGTTATCCAATCTTATCTCTTTCTTTCCTGGAATCCCAAGCATAATTCGCTGCTTTACTTGTATATTGTTGAAATGGTGTTGAAATTTTGGTCAACATCATCAGTCGCTGTACTTTCCTGGCTTTTGGCAATTTGATATCGTCTCTTTACATGAACCACAAAGGCTTTTCTGGTGATGGGGTCCTTGAGTTTCATGATGTTATATCTTTTCTGTTTGATTGCAATTGGTCCAGCAGCTCTGAGTTTCACCTTCAGTCTTGCTACTGCTAGGTGATGATCACTTCCCACATCTGCCCCTATTCTTACTTTCACGTCTTGTAATGCATGCCTCCATCTACCATTGATCATAATATGGTCTATCTGGTTTCTGTCCCGTCCGTTTGGTGATTCTTACGTCAACGTGTGCACTTCATTGTGTTGAAAACGTGTTCCTCCAATGACCAGGTTGTTAATGCTGCAGAGGCGTATTAGTTTGTCCTCATTCTCGTTTACTGTTCCACTGCCGCATTTCCTCATTACTCTTTCATTATAAGTATTGTGTGTACGAACTTTCGCATTGAGGTCTCCCATTACTATAATAAGATCGTACCTAGGTGCAGTTTCGATTTCCTTTTGTAGCTGTTGATAGAAGTTGTCCTTGACCTCTTCATCGCTGTCAATTGTTGGTGCATATCATTGTATTATTGTGGTGTTGGTGAATCTCCCTTTCAGTCTTGTTCTTATCAGTCTGTTGTTGATAGGTTTCCATTCCAGTAATGATCTTTCTATTCCTTTCTTCAGGAAAATGGCTACGCCTTCATTGTGCTAAGCATCCTCTCTACCAGAGTTAAGTACTGTTTCTCCTGTAGCTGTTTTATTCTTTCTGACCCGGCCTTCTGCTCTCACTTATTCCCAGGAACTACATGTAATATGTAGTTCATCATCATCATCTCTGCTGTGATCTGCCTCAGCTTTTTTGCCTCATTCAGGGTTCTGACGTTCCAGAATACAATTCTAGTTTCGTGTTTTGCGGTCGGAGCATCCATTTTCAATCCAATGGTTTCCTTTCGGCTTTCACCACTGACAGTCATACGAGCCTGAGACTCCAGATGTCCGTCCAGCATCAACGTATTTCCATTTATTGCTGTTTTCGTAACTGTTCATAATTTTTACATGGACAGATGTGTTGGCCCTGCGCTAAAACCCCCAACCTAAAGGACCAGTATACCAGCTTTTGTCTGACCCCTTCCCGCACAGACCTGTCCAGCTTGGTTGAACCTACCAGGAGTAAAACTCCCGTTGGCATAGCTCTGGGGGTTGTCACGGTACGCAAGCTGCAATACCGCTACAAGATATAAGTACCATTTATGACAGAACGATGTCTCAGACGTCGTAAAATTATGTAGAGAAGTGCCAGACATCTTAAGATTATGTAGAGAAGTGTCAGGCTTCTTAAGATTATGTAGAGAAGTGTCAGGCGTCTTACGATTCTGTAAAAATATGATCAGGCGTCTTAAGTTTCTGCAAGGGGTGCCAGACGTCTTAAGATTCTATTAAGGGGGACAAGGCGTCTTAAGGTTTTGTAAAGATGTCAGAGGCTATTTTAATATTCTGTAAAGATGTGGCATGCTTTTTTAAGATTATGTAAAGATGTGCTAGGCGTTTTATAATTCTGTAAAGATGTGGTCAGACATTTTATGATGTTGCCAGGCGTCTAACATTTATGTACTGGTGTGCCAGGCGTCTTAAGAGTCTGTAAAGACGCTATCATGTGTCTTAAGATTCTGTAAATATGTGCAAGGCGTCTTAAACTTCTGTACAGTGGTGTGAGGCGTCTTTATTCTTTAAAGACGTGTCAGGCGTCTTAAGATCCTGTGAAAATGTGCCAGTCGTCTTAAGATTCTGTGAAAATGTGCAAGGCGTCTTAAGATTCTATAAAAATGTGCCAGGTGTGTTAAGATTCTATAAAAATGTGCCAGGCGTCTTAATATTCTAAAAAGATGTGCCAGGCGTCTTAAGATTCTAAAAAGATGTTCGGGACGTCTGAAAGTTTAAAAAAAATAATGGTCTAATGTGACCAAGGTGTGTGTGAATGAGAAATTAGTTATAATACTGAGAACAACTGTTTACAATGTACCAACCTGAGCGAAGTTGATAAATAAAAGTTGATCAGGCGTGAAATCTACTCCAGGCAGTGGTTGCTCCTCGTGATCTATAGATTCTACATATTTTTTGTAGGCCTAGGGGGAAAAATAGCTAGAGTTAAAAGTTACCCTTGACAGTTCTTCATATCAAGTGCGAATAACTAGGGATGTCAGGCATTTTTATCACACCAAGATCATACTTCTTCTTTCACCTGTCAACTCCACATTGAGCATAGGCCTGCAACACATTTATACCAAATCTACTTAGGGTGTTTCCATGTCTTCTTCTTTCTCTTCATTATATATCCCGTTCTCATCTCCGTGTGTTTTTGGTCCTCCTTAATCATTCTTACTCTGCGTAATCAAGAACCAAGGACTGTCTGGTAATGGTTCAATATGGTTTCTCAATGTGTGTCCTATCCATCTCCAGCACCTTCTTCTCATCTATTGTCCCAGTGGCACATGTCTAGTTCTGGTTATCAGTTCCAGATTAGTGATCTTGTCACACCACTTCAATCGTCTCTTCTACGCAAGCACCCATTTATGGAAGTATGTAGGTTTTTGGTTGTTGTTTTTTGTTGTTCTCCAAATGAGTCTGAAAATACACGGGAAAGAAACAAGGGTAATAAGAATAAATGCAGGAAACGATACGCTATTGAACTGGAAGACACGCAACTACAACTTGTAGAATCATACATATTTCTTTGAAGCAATATTGAACACTGTTGGAGAGACAGAAAATGATATCAAACTAAGATTGCAAAAGGATATAGGAGCTTCCATTGCATTGAGGTAATATATGGAGTTAACAAGAAATCAAGTCCAACACAAACATTTTAAATTCAACTGTCAGGTGATTCCTCTTGTGTAACTCTAATACACGGAGAAGAATATCTTTGTCACGAGTCGCCTCCCCTTAGCTCTGCAGTAGTGGTCCAACAGTGGCCAAAACTCAAGAGCATCTAATCATCATCATCATCATCAGCTGCCGTCTCCACAACAAAGGTTGGCTGTAATGGATCTCCAACGTCTTCTGTCTCTTGTCTTGGTGGTGCACTCTGATAGACTCTTTCCTGTCTATCTCTTGATGTTGTCTTCCCACTTATAGCGCTGTCTTCCCCTTGCACGTTTGCCTTCAACTCTCCCTTCTGTTATGGTCTTCTGCAAGGTGTTATGCCTTTTTATGTGGCCAAAGTATTTTAGCTGTCGAACTTTGACCTCTCTCATTAGTTCTCTTTTCATACCTAGATTTTCTAGGACCTCCTTATTTGTTTTCATCTCTTTCCATGAGATACGCCCCATTCTTCTATATATCCACATTTCAAGAGCCTCAATTCTTTCTTCCAACTGCTTATTCATCGTCCATGTTTCTGCACCATACAGAAATGCAGAATATATATAACACTTTATGATTCCCAGTTTTAATTTGTGAGATAACTGTTTGGATGTCAGTATATGTTTCATGTTGTTGAATGTAGCTTTGGCCATTCCTATTCTCTTCTTGATTTCTGTTTCACATCTGCCATCTTCTGTTATTATATGACCGAGATATACGTAGCTCTTGACTTGTTCCAGGATTTCCCCATTTACGCTTATCTTTAATGCAGGACTTCAAATATGTCTACCATTGCACAAGATTGCTCTTGGCAGAGTTGAAGATAGAAGGATAATGATGCTTCTACGTCCAGGGAATTTTCACAAGATATTCAGAAAAGCGAGAAAAATGCTGATGGCTGAGCATATTAACTTTAGTATCTGCCGTCAACTTTTGGGAAGGATTATGTAATATAATTTTAGCTCGTAAAAGCCCCCAGCAGAGTTAATTCTGCGAATTTCATCTTATTATTATTGTATAGCTATATTTAAGTGTATTTAAGAAATGGTCAGAGACATATGGTTGTAGTTCATTCAAAATGATTAAATCAACTTTAGATTTGTTTTTACACAAGTAACAAATTTAATAATGAATTATGTTTTTGCAGTTTAAAAAAATGAATAATTATTTAACATAAAATACTCATCATCAATGATGTTATGGAGGTTTATATAAGAGGTCACTTGTCAGCTTATATTTGACTGCTTAGATGCCAATGAGGTTTCTGCTCCCTCTAATGTTTGGTTCTTTGTAGATGGAGGACTGGATCTTTCACGTCTCTGGTCAATTTTGTAGAGTGCAGCACGTTCCCAGAAGCGTCAGGGAGTGTCTACAAAGTTGGTCCAGCGTCTCTAATACTCGTTTGATAATGGTGGCTAGCGTCGACTTCAGGCCACGTATACCCTCCCTTGTTCCAAAGATAGTACTCTCAACTGGTACCACCAACTAGTTTCACAAAAGAAGAGAGCGAGTACCCTCTTGAGTATTGAGTTTCCCGACACATACTCATTAATAGTAATCCCATTGAGCGGACAAACAGTCCTTACAGTTAGGTTAAATAGATTTATATTTACCTTCACATTTGTTGAAAAGGTTAATAATATAAATTGAATAGGTTTACCTTTACATCTACCATGTTTGAATATGTCAACAATATAGATTGAATACGTTTACATATACATCTATACTGGGTGAAAATGTTAATAATATAGATTATGTACTTCATTTCTTTCATCATTCACTTCCTGCTCAATATGGAACTTGGGAATACCTCTGCTTTTAGTTCTCTGTACGAATATAACACTAAAGCAATCACCAGCCCTGACAGTGGTGGTTCATGAAATCATCATTCCATATGCTGAGGTTGCCAGCCTCAAATGACTTGAACATTCATTAGCAATTTTCACATATTAATATTCACATGTCAATATATACATATTAGTTCACATTTTAATAATGCAAAATATAGAAGTTAAAAGGTACAACTTACGCTAATATTTAGGCTCACAGACTGCTGGCTCAAAAAAATAGTTTAAGGCAGCTTGACGATGCCTCTTACACGTGGTCTTGGGTGTTGTTATTTTAGCAATAAGTTCCCACTGACTTTGTGTTGCAATTTCCTCAGATTCCTGTTTTCCGTGTTAAAGTGGTAGAGTTTTCCCGGGCCCTAAGTCCTCAGAATGCGCCAACATGGTCCGGTCTGGTACTATTCGTAACTCTGGCAAGGTCTAGTTGTCTTCTTGACGCGAAGTGAATTTTCAGTGTTCTAAACTGAAAAAAGTGTCAGGTTATATTGCTCCTTTCGTTCTTGGCACGTGTTTTTTACTATTAGTCCAGACCCCAATCAGGGATGTGGTTATTCCTACATCTCGAATGCTGGCTAATAGTTTCAAAACCTTTGTGTTTTGGTTTGGTAGTTCAAAATATGTCCACTAGGAAATTTATGTGCATTGATGCAAAGGTCATGTCTTCCAAATATCAAAGTGAGATTTCCGTACTATTCTCGTCAGTGATTACCAATAACTTTTTTTACTTTTATCTCAAGTAATATCTTCGTAATTATTCTGGCGGATGCTAATTACAACATTCCGTATTCAGGTGCATGTCCGTAAATTGTCCACAGACGGGTAATTTATCACCCCGTCTTTGCGCAAACACTGACCCTCGTGTAACCACATAGGCTGTGATTCTGCACGACAGTAATTAGGGAATCCCAATCGGCATATCAGCGCTAAATAAACGGGCTGGGCGTACGTCATGCTAATCGCCATGGCCGAGGTTTGGTACACAAGAATTTTACCAACATGACTCTTGGTCAATATTGCATCACCTGTCTACTCTGTCAGCAGGGATGGTCAGGTAAACAGACAAGACGAATTATCACTGAATGGAGTGTACAAATGAAATGATAATATCTGCTTGATAGCATAGAAAGAAATGGTGTCGAGCACTAGAAATTGCACGTAATCAGTACTCACAACAAATGTAACTGACTATGCGGACGAGAAAAAGAGATCGACCCAATCTTTCCGTCACAATCTTAACTACAAATAAAGAAGGGAATCAATAAATTTTTCTTCCAAAGATAACATAAACGATACATCGTGAAGAACGGCGTAGACCTTTATATCAAGAAGTGTATATAAGGGTACAATAGCAAGAATGGAAAAGAGTTTTAGCTGACGCAAAGTTTGCATAAAAACTTAATGACCGAGAAGACGTAATTTGACATTTTGTTATCCTTGCACAAAGGCAGTAAATGCAAAGGTAGTCCCATAGCTGATAAGAGGAGTGAAATGTTAGAGATTTTACTATACTAGGTCACATAATCATAAGGTGAGGTGAGCAGTTCTCTTCCTCCCTTTTTGTTTTATCTCCCGTGACACAAGATCAGAGCCAGGTATCGATTTGTAACTGGGCTCAGTGGAGAGTGAAGCTACTGGGTTTTGAATTGGTAACTTTGCCTCGGTTTAATCAGGTGAACAAACTTCTAGCGCATGATATATATATATATATATATATATATATATATATATATATATATATATATATATATATATATATATATATATATATATATATATATATATATATATATATATATATATATATATATATATATATATATATATATATATATATATATATATATATATATATAATATATATATATATATATATATATATATATATATATATGACCTTAACCACCAGTAAAGGTTGTTTTCACTGAAATCCGGATGGAATTTTGGGGCGGTGGCCGTTATGTGTATAAAGTACCCATAAAGTTTGTTTCCATGGTAGCCGGAAAGATTGGGGGGAGGGCCTGTCCCGTTCCAATTGCGTTGAGGGTTTTATTCCTTATTGAAAGGCTTTCTGATACTCTCATACACAGACCGGCGGAAGACTACGGAAAACCACCGTCCTTTGTCATCTGTGCAGTCCTGAACAAAAGCACTTTGTATAGAATAGAGAACGATATAGTTCAGAGGAACCACCATTCTTACCTAGGGAGCATCTTAATCTACAGGTGACACCGGCAACTCTGAGCAAAACCAGAATTTAGATACATTGGTCGGGATGTCAGAATTTAAAATTTAATAACATCACAAATTAAATGAAGAAAATGAATGCAAATTTACTAGGATGGTGTAAAATGTGAAATTCTGGAAACGGTTAAAAATATTCTAATAGCTGTAAAATAGGTTATTTCGGTGGAAATACACATAAAAATGGATTAGACAAAATATAAAATTTGGAAAGAGAAAATAAACTAAAGAGATTTTGAGCAACATCAAAGAAAGGGGTATGGGCATGTTGGACATGTTAGAAGAAGAAGAATGCATGAAAACTTTGTGATTAGAGGAACACCTGAAGAAAATAAGAGACAACTAACATAAGAGATGCTGGACAGTTTGATATCATGGCATGGAAATAAGTTAACAACATAATTGATAAACAGTAATATACACAACACATTGAGTCTTAGAAAGGCTGGATCACCGACGCTATGTGCCATGCTTCCTAGTGAAGTTATGTATCTACATATACATACATACATATTCTCGGGTACTCGAAAAGCATTAATTGATGACTACAACACTATTACTTAATTAGGTGTTAAAAGTGTGTAGCATGTTAAGCTACTGAATCGTGCAAAGTTTTTTAAAATTGCATCTCATAAACTAACCCGGTATGCCAGCTTCACTCCAGCATTGTCTGCGATGTTCTCACCCAACGTCTGCTTTCCATCTACCTGGAAATATTCAAGACTAAATTCATTTTTTTTAATTACTCAAAGCAAGACCAAGAAGGTTGGATAATATTTACTGTATTCTGTTTATCTTTTACTCGAGGTGTCTGCTTACATTTAGGCAGGAGCGTTTCACCTGTTATTAGGTTTGGTTGAACTGAGTTATCATCAAAATACATAATTACCGCCGTAAATACTTCGGTCGGTCGGTCTGTCACACTTTGCACACCGTCGTTTGCGCACTTTTTTCTATTTTCGAGAGAGTGCATTAATTTTCAAGCACAGCTAAGGGGGTGCAACTGTGGTTGAAAGTTAGACAATAGCATTGTATTGTTTCCCCTTATATGTACTCTCCCGAAATTAGAAAAAATGTGACGTGTGCATTAAATCAACAAACAATCAAGATACTCTTCTGTCCGATTTCATTCGGGAACTTGATTTAGCTCATCATTGTTCTTATAAATAATCTTAAAATGTAAGTTTCTGATTGTTTCTTGAAGACAAAATTTTAATTTAAAATATTGCAGACTTATTATTATTGATCAAAATGATAAGATGACTAAAAGGAAGAGACGATCGCGTCATTCACAGCGAGCAAGCGAGACTATAGAAGAAGCAGCAATGTAATACGTGTAACAGAAACGACACACTATAATTAAAAACCTGCCAATTTTGGCGGGTTGCTGCTAGTTCATTTATAATTTTCTTTCACAATGCATACACCAGGCAGTTTGCGGTGACATTCAGTATCATGCTCATTGGTGCTAACAATTAATCACTTTTGTCTTCACTTCTGATATACTTGTGTTTTTGTGACCTCCTTTCTTTCAAGTTACGTGATTGTGGAAATCTACATCGTTATTCTCAAGTTTTTGACCAATCATGTTTCGTTTGTCTGTTGACAATCATAGGCAATCATTAGGACTTCAAACCCAAGAACGTGAATCATTGCACAGGTTCACGTTTTGTTGTCTAGTGACAGGAACAAAGCGCAAAGAAACTGATTTCTGAAGGAAATTTTCTGAAGCACCAAATTATAGATAGTACCTCCATAGACGGGGTTTCGTACGACCGGACAACCGTACGTAGTCTAAGTGTGGACGAACATCGAATCACCCCGTAATATACAGTACCAAAAAATGCAACAAACGAAAGACCTGACAACAAACAAAACTAACAAATATAAGAAAAAATAAATAAACGGAAGCAAAAAAATGATTGAATATGACAAAACAACAGCGATAAACTGGGACTAAAACATTAAAAAAAAACAAAAACAAAAACAAATAACCTGTCAACCACAAACACGAACAAAACAAAACCACAAAAAAAAAAAAAAATCACACAAAACAGACAGAACCTAAACAACAACACACAGACACTACAAGAACTCTAACTGTGCCCTAAAACCATCGTGTGAAACCTTATAAAAACTAAACATTGATCAAAAAAACAAACCTCATTACCAGAACTAAACCATGTCAATATACAAGACATACAAAAAATAAAAATGGAAGGTCCGGACTAGATATAATCTATTAGGCTGAAGGCTCAATAAAAACAAAATCTCAGAAGGTACACTATAAGACGCGGGGACTTGTTGACGCTGATGAAGCAGTCATATCATACACTATCAAAGCCCACCTATTCTCAACAGAGCCAAGATAGAATCTCGGCAACCCAAAGCAGATGGTCAAGATACAAAGTCCTTCAGGAGACTGCAGAGCAATCCTCCGAAACAACCTCTCTGAACATGTCACGCATGAGAACCTTAGGATGTGGGTGCATTGAACCATTCAAGTTAACTGAAACACTCAAAAACAATGAATGTGGCCTCAGTGTCTTGAGCTACAGGTTGAGGTTCACTGTAAAACCACTTGTAGTATTGCAACATATCCGACAAACACACCCATGAAAACCTGAAATCAGCGGGACACTGGCTGCCTCAGAATGTCAATCGTTCTGTGAGATGCAACGGCAAGTAAGCCCGCCACAGCATACGGCGTGGCATTAAACTTGTGTCATAAACACAGTCAACACACAAAGTAAGACCACCTACATCCTACAGATACATGCCTAATCTTCACAGGATCGACCCACAGTCCATTTAATTCCGACAATTCTACAGTTGTATTCCCCACGCACTGTTCTATCTCCCTTCCCTCCGCTAGTGCCATCCCCCATCCCTATCACACCACATGGAGACTACATGCGTGTCTAGCTACACACCTGTCCTACTTATACCTACCGAGAATCATCCTAACTAAGCCCAGACTATATGACGCGCATTCAGGGGTCGGACTACCCTGGTCAGCAGCTCTGTGACTCAATCATAGACTAGTCTTGAATGCTCTATAGATACCCATTGTCTCCTGTCTAAATGTGAAGAGCTAGAATATCCATCTACCCCCCCATAAGTCCATCACCCACCTAGATATTCCTATATGGTTTGTGCAGTGTAGCCCTAGGTGTTACTGTGCTCCATATGTTACATTACATCTCTTTATTCCTCATAATGCTATCATGACCAGATGTACTAGATACTCGCCCGCCTCAGTAGTATGGCCACCGTGAATCCACCACATCTACCTCCCGTCCCCAGCCGCTACAACGGTCCGTTTATTACCTTCTGGCGCCTTGTTCAGTCCACCGATTAATTCCCATAGTATTACGCCAAGCTGCATACCCCCTGCATGAACAATCTGCGCAGAATCTCCTCCGCCACAACGACTGTCTGATCCACTACAACTCTGTCGAACTGCACGCCTAACACTCTGACTGACAATCAGTCTCACCATTCAACTCCTCCACACATCCCATTGCCCGCATCATGTCATCCTCAGCGTCGTTGTCCGCCCCCACACATCCGCCACCCATGCGCAACCACCATCCCACCACCTTTGTCGTGCTCATGTCACCTCTCGACACGCTTCCTCACCTATTCCCTCAGAGCGTGTGCTTTTGACTCCAACAAAAATACTTGCATATCACTCACTGTCTACAGACCTCGCATGAACGCTACGCGATGATCACCCTGAACGTTATACACAGACGTAATGTCCTTACACCGTCAGATTCCACATGCGTTCTTCTGTTATATTGCCATCTACCGGATCTCATCAACTTTTCTAGTGCATTTCTGTACCCCCTCTACTCTCTAAACGTGTTCCAGACCTTGCGCTCCACGAATGATGCTGATACCTTGTCGACTCCACTTGCATACTAGACTGTTACCCTAGATCCCACTCCACTACATATAGGACTATCCCATCCTACAGGCAATATATGTCTACAACTCTCACAAACATAGAACAATATCATCGAGTGTGTGCAACAGCCTAGTATTCTACTCTGTCTGTGGCTTCATGCTCTCCTATACCGAAAGTCGACCCATAAACAACTCCCTCCTCCGTTCAGTTGTCACTCCATGTGTCTCAATTCACAAGCCTCGAGGCAGGAAGCGTCACGTTTCTCTGAACCTCTCTCGAAAAGGAGCTGGTCCCCACATAAACTCTCATCACATCCCAGATAACCCCCAGACTCTTCTCCTCCAAGTCCCTCCAACTCACCCACGATGCTCCCACCCAACGCCACAGACAAAATACTGTACTGTAATCTCTATCTGACCCGAATTGTGTAACCAATAAATAGAATGGACCTCCCCCCCTCTGTTTTTCTGTATATTGCACGTATAACTCCTACCAGTCCAGTTGCCTGGGGGGACATACGGTTCCCAAACTGAAACCACGAGACCCTGATGATGGGATCTCTGACCCATCCATAGGGTATGGGGGGGGCGGCTAACTCGGTGTCACTCTATAGTTGAATAGCCCTACGCTTCTGAATGTATCCTAACCATCTATCACTGCACACTAACCGTTTTTTGTAAATGGTTGGTTGGGCATACCTATAACTGACATTATATCCCCCCCCCCACGCGTCACGTTCACCTCCACTCAGAGACTTGCTCACACTCCCCCTCGTCCTCACAGAGTGACTCATAATTTGGGGGGTGGGGGTCTGGGGTGGGGGGTTGGTGGTTGTTGGGGGGAGGTGTATTTTTTTGGGGTGTGTTTTATTTGGTGTTGTTTGTTTTTGTGTGGTGGCATTTCTTTTGGTTGTTTTGTGTGTGTATTGTATGTTTGGTGTTGTGTGGGATGCTTTCTGAATAAGTTTTGGGTCTGGCTGGGGAGGGAGGTTTGGCTGGTGGAAATATATAGTTGGGTTGGTGGGAGTTTGGAGTTTTTCTTAATAAATTGGTTATATATTGGGTGGTGTTTGGATGGTTTGTTGGTGGTGGGGGTGGGGTAGGGTGTTTTGGTGGATTTGGGGGGGCCAAGGAGGGGTGTAGGGACGAATATCCAGCTGTAATTTATGTTAAGTATTACTTGTTTGTTTTTTAAAGGTGGGGGTGGGGTGGGATGTTGGTTTGAGTATGGTTTTTTTTTTTTTGATTGAAAGGGGTTTGGTTTGTGGGTGGGGTTGGCCACATTTAGTTCCCACAAAAGTATGTTGTAAAAAGATTCAATGAGAATAAGTCATTGCACTGACATCCTTCCCCATAAGACTCCCAATCCGCCTCAAAAACCTTGGGGTGAACAAAAACCCCCAAATTAATACCCCCCACCCAAAAACCGATGGGGTGTAATACCTGGCCGTATCAACCAACAGATACTAACTAAATAATATAAATAGATTTGGTTTGGGGGGGGGGTTATCAAGATGGTTTTAAATAGTTGCAATATGGGGGTATTTTTAAAGGGTTAATACTTTTGTGTGGGGGTTAACTGGTCCACATATTTTCATAAGTTCAGGTTTTGGTGGTAAATATCACGCCAACAAACTCCCACTTGTGGGGTGTTGGTTGGGGGAGCTATTGGTGTCACTAAATTATGGCCCCGATATTGTTGTTGATGGCCACATTACCACACTGTCTTATGTATTGTTTTGTAAACTAGATGAAAACGTACATTATAATGGTACCCGAATAAACCACCCCATGGTATGGTAACATAGTTTGGGTATATGGAGGGATTAATGGGATGCATATATCCTCTATTAAGCGATCCTAATGTCATGCTACATACCCCCGTGTATTATTAATCACATGTTGCATCACAAATTTGTGCAGTATATACCCAGGACCGTCAACACCTACTGGGGAACCTCAAACAAATGGGGGTACTCTGGGGTAAGCATTCAAATCTCGAATGATGTAAACCAAAAGGTAAGTAAACAATTAAGAGAAATAGCAAGTGGTGCAGCGGTTATAATGGGGCTGGTTGATACATGGGGGAAGTCAGATCGGTCAAAGCGTCGCGATACCCAAGTAATAACTTGTTCTACAGTGGATAGTAAAGAAGGGTTCCACAGCACGGTAAACCCCCTGGGGGGGTCCATGATTTATAGACACCTGATTACATTGCACTATGGGCGTATTACCCTTTTTTATCGGCCAGCACTTGTTCCTGAACATTTGACACTTATTAGAATCCCGATAACCACTTTCAGATTAGATAAGTTTTGAAAACATTGTAATGTTATGAGTGAACCAACACAGCAGAGTTACGAAATCCGGCGTACTGCACGTAGGTTCCAAAAATATTGCATCCTCCGGGCCCCAACGCTCATGGGGCAAAGACCCAACCACAACAGACACACCAGTACCCACGTTTAATTTGCCCCCTCCACACCAAACACCCACACGGGGTATCCCACGGACTCTTCCGGCCCCCGTTTCCGCCCCCCACCCCCGGCATGAGCCGTACCCCCCCCCCCCCCCACGACCCCCCTCGGGGATTTTTTAAACCACCCTGTGATGTACGGGTCATGCTGGGCCCCCAGTTACAATTTGAACTGATTGGGAATGGGGTAAGGCTAGAACACATATATGGTCTATGAAAATGATAACCATTCGGGGTGTTGTACGGAGGGTGTGTGGGAGGTAAGGAACCCAAATTTTTCCAAAACTTTGAAAACGTGCCTCCAACCTGCAGCCACAAAGCTGATATAATGGGACTTAGAGAAGTTGTTGCCCAGTTTTGATCGAAACCACTTGCAAATTAGTCTTGATAAAGTCTGGGGTTGAAGCTCAGCTCAGGGATAAAAGGTAAGGATGGGGGCTTGGAACGATAAGCAGAGGAATTTGATGCCCGTATATTAGGTGCAACCGGGAATTCATTGAGTGGATGGACTAGGTTTGGTAGTTTTCCTGTTAATTGGGTAAAGAAAGAGTCAGTGTTTTTTTAATGAAAATGTGACATGGAAGTTGTTAATTGAAGCCTGTATTTTTTGATGCTAGACCAGTAGCAAGTACATGTTTATTCTGCCTATGAAGGCCAAAGTCATGAACCAGAGGTGTCGGAGTTAACAGTTTAGTACGACAGGAAAAGCCAATACAGTACACTGACACCCAGGTATATTAGCACCCGTGAAAGAAATTTGTTGTGGGTGCAGATGCCTAGTAATAATTTAGTTGATTTGGTTGTTTGGTTTAAAGAACTTATTTCTTTTTCAGATGGCAAGCTGGAATGTTGGAAAGATAACCGAAGTCTAAAAGTATTAGGATGTATTAGAGCATACATCAGAAGTAGGAAGTTAGAAGTTTTTTATTGAGGAAGTAGGAAGGTAGTTTTTATTTGTAGGCATGTTTTTTGTTGTAGATAGTTTCTAGGAGAAGGCATCCAATCATGTAAATGTTGTTGAGAGGCCAATTTCGACCATTTCGTTCTCTGATAAATCTCCGATCTGCGACCCGGAGGTGAGAAGACAGGGAAAGAACACAGCTTTTAATTTAATTTTTGTGCTTGTGCTGATGAGGGTTACAGAGCATTGCCTAAAAAAGGCGGTTTTGTTCATTTTGTTGTTGATGTCTTTGCTTGCTCCGCCGTCTGGTGTTACTATGCATCCTAGGTATGTGAAGGCATCTGTCTGTTCCAGTTGCTGATTCCTTACTGATATGGGCTCAGGGTTGCTCACATTGAGCGTCATGACCTCTGTCTTCTTTAGGTTGATGTTCAAGCCCACCTGCTGGCTATACTTATTAAGTCTATCCGTTTTTTCCTGGATATGTTGATGTGAATGTGCTAGCAGTGCAATGTCATCTGCATATTCCAGATCTTCCAATGTAGAAAATGTAGTCCATCTTATTCCTCTTGGATTGCCCTCTGTTGTCTGGCGCATCACCCAGTCTATGACTGTTAAAAATAGAGTGGTTGATAAGGGACATCCCTGTCGTACTCCTGTCTTCACTTCAAAGGTTAGGTTGCTCTGCCCAATGCTGCACGTAAAGTTGGCATAAAGGCTTTTTATGATTGACACTATGCAGCTTGGAATTCCATAAGCCCTCAGTATTTTCCATAAACTGTCCCTATGTATACTGTCAAAAGCCTTTTCAAAATCAACATAATTAATGTACAACTGTCTTTGCCATTCTGAGCACTGCTCTATAATGTTCCTGAGGGTAAATATATGATCTACACATCTTCTGTTCTTTCTAAATCCTGCTTGTTCTTTCCTCAGTTTGTGGTCTACTGCTTTTAAGATTCTCTGTATAATTATCCTGCCTCATATTTTGCTGGGAACTGAGAGAAGAGTTATTCCTCTCCAATTATTGCAGTCTGCAAGATCTCCCTTCTTGGGCAATTTGACAATTATTCCTGTTTTCTACTCTGTTGGTGTTGTCCCTGTTTTCCAGACTTGTGCAAATAGTGGTTCTAATAGTTCTGCTGCTAGCTCTGGATCAGTCTTAAATAGCTCTGCATTTAAGTTATCATGACCAGGAGCTTTTCCTTTCTTTAACCCTTTGATTGCTGTGATGATTTCTTCTTTTCGTGGGATGTCTGTATTAACATCTAGATCATTTTCAGCCTCAGGAACATCCAATTGTGTCTCTGGTTGTTCCTTATTCACAGTTTCTCTGAAATGCTCTGCCCATCCTGTTTCCTGTCCCTCTACTGTTGTGATGAGATTTCCTTGCTTATCTCTTACTAATGTAATATTGTTTGCACCTCGTTTTCCACTGATGATTTTAGTTATTTTGTATACTGTGCTTTGTTCATTTCTCAGTGCTGCCTCTTCTGCCTGTCTTGCAAGGTCATCCAGAAATGTCCTTTTGTTAGCACGGGTTTGACGTTTAACTTCCTTGTCCAGCTGACTGTACTGTTCACTATATTTTGCCTTTAATCTGGGAGACTTTGCTTCTGTTTTCTTTCTTTTCATTTCCTTTCTCTTCGCTATGGTGTTTAGCGTATCTGGTGTTATCCAGTCTTGGCTCTTTCTTTCCTGGAATCCCAAGCATGACTTGCTGCTTTCCTTGTATATTGTTGAGATGGTGTTGAATCTCTGGTCAACATCATCGGTCTCTGTTCTTTCCTGGCTTTTGATAATCTCACATCTTCTCTTTACGTCGACCACGAAAGCTTTTCTGGTGAGGGGATCCTTCAGTTTCGTGATGTTGTATCTTTTCTGTTTGACTGCAACTGGTCCAGCAGCTCTGAGTTTCACTTTCAGTCTTGCTACTACTAGGTGATGATCACTTCCCACATCTGCGCCTCTTCTTACTTTCACGTCTTGTAGTGCATGTCTCCATCTGCCATTGATCATTATGTGATCTATCTGGTTTCTGTCTCGTCCGTTTGGTGATTCCCATGTTAACTTGTGCACTTCCTTGTGTGGAAAAAGTGTTCCTCCAATGACCAGGTTGTTAATACTGCAGAAGCTTATTAATTTGTCCCCATTCTCATTTACTGTTCCACTGCCGCATTTCCCCATTACTCTTTCGTTATAATTATAGTGTGCTCCCACTTTCGCATTTAGGTCTCCCATTACTATAATGAGATCGTACCTGGGTGTAGTTTCCATTTCTTTTTGTGCCTGTTGATAGAACTCGTCCTTGATCTCTTCATCGCTGTCGTTTGTTTGTGCATAGCATTGTATAATTGTGGTGTTGGTGAACCCCCCTCTCAGTATTGCTCTTATCAGTCTGTTGTTAATGGGTTTCCATTTCAGTAAAGACCTTTCCATTCCTTTCTGTAGGAAAATGGCTACACCTTCCTTGTGCTGACCATCCTCTCTGCCAGAATAAAGTACTGTTTCCCCTGTAGCTGTTTTTATTCTGCCCCTACCTGTCCTTATCTCTCATATCGCTTATTCCAGGATATGTATCTTGATTTAGAATTCCTCAGTCTCTGCTGTGATTTTGTCTCAGCTTTACAGCCATCATTCATAGCAGTGGACAGTTCCAGAAAACCAATTCTGGTATTTCGTGGTTTTGCAGGTCGAGGCATCCGTTTTCATGGCCATTTTCCTCAACATATCGGCTTTTCACCACTGTCAGTCATACGAGCCTGAGAACTCCGGATGTCCGTCCCGCAGCAAAGTTTTTCCATGCTTTTGTTGTCTAGGACGTACACGATGCATAATATACATTTTTAAATAGAAAAGATTAATATAGTATAAAGAAGTATATAGTATTTTTATATATTTGTTTTTAAATAGTCTATATATGATATATCCTTGCTATGGGTAATTTAATATATATATGATTATATATATTTATATGTGTTTAAATATATATTTATAATATTTTGGATATAATATATATATGTAACAAGTCCAATATGGGTTTTCTAGGCAGGTCTGTCTGAAAGAAACCAATAACCGCACAGGCTTTTCTAGACGCCAAGTGTTTTAATGGTGCATTGGTCAGTGTGTTAAAAATACTTCCACCAGAATGTAGGGTACATACGGAAACAGCGAGCATTGTTTTCTGCAATCCACCAACTACGCGGAACACCATTTAGACTGAAAAATATTGTACCCAAAGTTAACTTTACTTAAATAAAGATCTCGTTCCTATCATGGGTCGTTCACAAATTTGGTGCATTTAAGAACGCTAGCTAGAGAATTTTCATTGGGGGGGGGGGGGGGGGGGGGGGGGAGGCGCTCTTAAAAAATTGAAATAGCGTTTCACAGTAGTTCTTTATTATTAATTATCCCATGTTAAGCAACGTAAGTAAAAAGAACCTTGTGAAATTTTTTAAATAGTGAGTCAAAAGCAAGAAGAAAGAAAAAAAGTGTTCTTCTGTATAAATTAAAAGGGGCAAGAGCTCTGCATAAACATTATTATAATTTTTAAATACATTTTGAGTTTATTGTGTGTCTTGTTTGTATTATTGTGTGAATGAATTACAAATACAAAATGCATTCTATGTTAGCCACGTATTCATTTATTCACACAGAAACCATACTTTTAAATATTAATTTACGTAAGTTCGTAATTTTATGCCATGTGACTAGTAAAAAAAAACTGTTGTCGGGAGTCCGAGTCGACAGTCGGACTTCTAAAATTTCAGGAGTCGGAATCGGAAATTATTTGGCTAACACTACACTACAACAGTACGAAATATCTGGAAATTATAGACTGGAGTTGTATTATAGAATAAAAGACACCACCCAGTAGTGGACTCAAATTCTTTTTTTTTTTTTTTTTTTTTTTTTTCGTACGCCCGCTGTTACTCGAGGCGAAATCTCTGGTTAGAATGTCTATCCTGAGACTGATTTTTACGTGAGTATCCCTTTCTTCCTGGTACGGAGACAGGTGTCCCTCGCCATTCAGGCAGATACTCGCCGATTTCGGAGGCACCCATTAGAGCTGGGTCGGCTCAGGAGCCCTGGTCGACGACACTGCTTCAAATGTCCTCGCCAGGGCTCGAGTTAATCCAGTCCAAATCCCGGTCGACGAAAATCTTCAAATGGTCTCGCCCGGGTTTGAACCTGGGTCACCCGATCTCCAGCGCAGTTTGGTAACCATTACACCAGCGCGGCTAGTGGACTCAAATAATAATGAACACCATACGATAGAGGACACCAAAGGATTGAGGACATCGTGCGTTATAGAGTATAAGGATCACAAAGATAGAGCCATCATAGCATTGAGGACATCGTGCGTTATAGAGCATAAGGATCACAAAGATAGAGCCGTCATAGCATTGAGGAAATAGTGCGTTATAGAGCATAAGGATCACAAAAATAGAGCCATAACAGCATTGAGGACATCGTGCGTTATAGAGCATAAGGATCACAAAGATAGAGCCGTCATAGCATTGAGGACATAGTGCGTTATAGAGCATAAGGATCACAAAGATAGAGCCATAATAGCATTGAGGACATAGTGCGTTATAGAGCATAAGGATCACAAAGATAGAGCCATAATAGCATTGAGGACATCGTGCGTTATAGAGCATAAGGATCACAAAGATAGAGCCGTCATAGCATTGAGGACATCGTGCGTTATAGAGCATAAGGATCACAAAGATAGAGCCATAATAGCATTGAGGACATCGTGCGTTATAGAGCATAAGGATCACAAAGATAGAGCCATAATAGCATTGAGGACATCGTGCGTTATAGAGCATAAGGATCACAAAGATAGAGCCGTCATAGCATTGAGGACATCGTGCGTTATAGAGCATAAGGATCACAAAGATAGAGCCATAATAGCATTGAGGACATAGTGCGTTATAGAGCATAAGGATCACAAAGATAGAGCCATAATAGCATTGAGGACATCGTGCGTTATAGAGCATAAGGATCACAAAGATAGAGCCATAATAGCATTGAGGACATCGTGCGTTATAGAGCATAAGGATCACAAAGATAGAGCCGTCATAGCATTGAGGACATCGTGCGTTATAGAGCATAAGGATCACAAAGATAGAGCCGTCATAGCATTGAGGACATCGTGCGTTATAGAGCATAAGGATCACAAAGATAGAGCCGTCATAGCATTGAGGACATCGGGCGTTATAGAGCATAAGGATCACAAAGATAGAGCCATAATAGCATTGAGGACATCGTGCGTTATAGAGCATAAGGATCACAAAGATAGAGCCGTCATAGCATTGAGGACATCGTGCGTTATAGAGCATAAGGATCACAAAGATAGAGCCGTCATAGCATTGAGGACATCGTGCGTTATAGAGCATAAGGATCACAAAGATAGAGCCATAATAGCATTGAGGACATAGTGCGTTATAGAGCATAAGGATCACAAAGATAGAGCCATAATAGCATTGAGGACATCGTGCGTTATAGAGCATAAGGATCACAAAGATAGAGCCATAATAGCATTGAGGACATAGTGCGTTATAGAGCATAAGGATCACAAAGATAGAGCCGTCATAGCATTGAGGACATCGTGCGTTATAGAGCATAAGGATCACAAAGATAGAGCCATAATAGCATTGAGGACATCGTGCGTTATAGAGCATAAGGATCACAAAGATAGAGCCGTCATAGCATTGAGGACATCGTGCGTTACAGAGCATAAGGATCACAAAGATAGAGCCGTCATAGCATTGAGGACATCGGGCGTTATAGAGCATAAGGATCACAAAGATAGAGCCATCATAGCATTGAGGACATCGGGCGTTATAGAGCATAAGGATCACAAAGATAGAGCCATCATAGCATTGAGGACATCGTGCGTTATAGAGCATAAGGATCACAAAGATAGAGCCATCATAGCATTGAGGACATCATTGTAAACATGATATACCACTGGATAGATAAAAATAGAATATGCCTGTGCGGAAAGCTGTCACAGTTTCGGAAACCAGAAAAAGATATAGGACAAAAAGGAGTACAGGAAGAAAGAGTGGAGAAAAACTAAGAAGAGAAAGACAAAGAATAGTGGAACAAACATTGGCAGTACCATTAATGCATCTGAGATTTCATAAAATATCTTTATATATAATTAGAAACATACAGTATTACTTACAAACATTCCAGCTTCTTCATAGAAGAACTTGCTGTATTGATCAATCATGCACTGTACGCGCTCCTCAAATTTGAAAGCTGTTTCATTGCTCCACCATTCACCTTCTAATCCCTCTTTGTTGTATTTGGAACCTGACGTAAGAAGAAGGTTAAGAAAACGTATGCTTTGGAAAATGCATATTATCTTCCCTTCTCATGTTTGTTTGTTTGTTGTTTTTTTTTGGTTCTGTTTTTTTAAATAAAATGTCGCCTCCTTTTGGCGAGGCGTGATCCATTCAATCTAGACACTGGGTCCGTTAGATAATAGAGTGCATGTCCTAATAATAAAGTACTTGTGATCGTTAATAAGTGTATAACATTTAATGTCTTTGTATAGATAAAGGTTAAAGTAATACAAAAAAAAGCATACACTGTTACGTAGTATAATACTCCTCCGCTTCCATATCTCATTATTTTTAATTAACACATTTCATTCTCGGACGCCAGTTCCTTTCGTGGAAAAGCTTTACGGGGATTCAAACAGCCTCAAACTGACTACTGCTTTCTTTGAGAACATTCAAGTAGACGTCTGAGAGTGTACGAAGAAGAAGAATTCTCAATTTCAAATCGGTGCTTGTGAAGAATAAAGGGATTGAACTGATGTGTGTCATGAGGAAAAATAACTTGTCTTTTCCATTTTCAAATTTATCTTTATTATCGTCAGCCTTCATCATATTTGTTTGTGACGACCCGGGAATGCGAAAGATTAGACATGGATCATAGTAATGGAGCATATCCACGCTGGACATTTTTATAACATTTGTGAGTTAACCAGACACACAATGTTGACAAGATACGCTAGACTAGGGGATTAACTGGTGTAATGTTATGGATGATATCACAGGGCACAGACGAATGGTTACGATTAGGATAACCAGCACGTAGAAGCGACAATCAGATTTAGAAGTCTGGCGAGACTAATGTAAATATCCAAATGCTGAGACAAAACGACAATATTTTGAAACGCACCTTGAGTTATCATTGTTAAACACCTTGACAGGATGGAAGATAGATGGTCAGCCAGAAACTAATAATTGACTTTCCCATCCTGTTTCGAGAACAACATTCTAGAATGTTCGCGAAAAATACGTAGGTGGAGATTACGTAACTGTAACCTTTAAAACTTAAGGAAATTAGGAAGATCGGTATCGTGCGAAGACAATCCGACAGCGCGTGACTTGAGATAGCCTGTGCCAAATTTTTCACTAAACCATGTGGAAGAAATTTGTTGGACAAGAGTGAAATCAGCAGTTTGCTTCGAATAAACATTACTGTTCCAGAGATTCTTGTTATCTGTTGAAATTCCTTCTAATATTTTCTTTCATTACATTATGTCTTAATCAAGCATTCTGTAAAAACATTTAAATTTCTTACCGCCCTTATTTATTAAATTGCTCTATTGTCAGACGCACGAAGAACGCGAAGGAAGATCTACCATTCTGCACATTTTTGTATATACTTCGTATTTCCTCTATTGTTTCCGTCTACTTTTCCAGCATTGTAATCCGTAATTCATAGAGTTAAAATGTCTTTAATGAGAATCCAAATCGGGTTGTTATCTCCTGTTTTTATGGATTTCAGTGAAAGTGCTAAGAATTTCCTGTTACATTTTTTGTTTGTTTTAGACAGTGTCATTATACCTTTACATAAACTTTTACGCTGAAGCTTTACTATGTTTTTAAAAGTAATAATTTATTTTAGAGATTATTCGTGGAACTTACCAGTTGTGTCAAATGCGTGTACAATTTCATGTCCAAAGACCATCCCTACTCCACCGTAGTTAACTGATCTATTAGAAAAGAAAAATATAAATAAGTACATATTATATATATAAATACTTTTATTTTTTTTAAATATCAAATTTTGTCAAATCTTCCTGCCAGTGTCTTGAACTCGCGGCATTTTCATGTCTTATTTATGCCCTTCATGTCTGTCTCTTTCCCTTCTTCTAGAGTTCATATTTCTCGTTCTATTTCTATTGCCTTGGTGATCCCATGAAAATGGACTAGCTGGTAAATTTATCAACAGATTTCCCCAATGAGTGTTCTATCATTCCCCAATGCCTTCTTCTCATCTCTTGTTTCACAGGCACTTGTCTGGTTCTTGTCATCAGTTTAGTGATCTTGTCATGCCGCTTCAATCCTTTTTATTCTATGCAAGCATCAATTTAACAACGTATGTAACTGTTTGGTTGTTGTTTTTGTTGTGCTCTATTTTTTAGAGCTACAATAGGACTGAATTGATATTTGATTTGAAGATTGTGTTGAAGATATATATACTTACAGCCATAGAACGAAAAATACTTATAAAAGGAATTTCGCTGGATTAAACCAGCTGGGGGCTCGAACAAGCCACACCATTGTTTATAACTTCACAAAAGGTGCCGGACCAGATATAAGTTAATAGTGCTCTGCCCTATGGATCATTGTTATTAACTTCGGAATTATCTTGTGAAAGCTCACTTGAGATAGAAGCATCATTATCCTTCTATCTACAACTCTGCCAAGAGTATTTTTGTGCAAAAGTAGACACCTTTTAAGACCCATTTTAGATACTCTTGAGTTTTGGCAACTGATGAACACAGAAGCGATTGCAATAACTACAGAGGCATCTCTCTTCTTAGTATTTGTTGGTAAGGTTTTTGCCATAGTCATCTTAATGCGATTACACGTTAGTTGAGCGCCTCTATCCAGAATCACAGTGTGGATTCCAAGCTGCTAGATCACAACACACATGATCTTTTCTCTCCGCCAGCTTCAGGAAATATCAAGAGAGCAGAAACGTCTTTTATATATCGCCTTTATAGACCTCACAAAGGCATTTGACCTGGTTAGTAGGGATGGACTACTTTAAAGAGTTACTGGGAAAAGGAAAACACCAACATAAAGCATCGACAATAATAGTCCTTTTAGTCATAACTAACTATGAGAATGCGACCCGGGGGTGACAGCCCACAGCTGCTTACTTTCCTGGTGTTCATTTCGCTGTTTTATCCTCTCTTCTGCTTGTTTTGAGAGCTTCTTTTCGTCCAGTTTGAGGTGGCGCCGTAGACAGCATCTCCACTTGGTGCGATCGGCAGCTTCATCCTCCTCGGTTGCTGGATTTATGTCCAGTACCCTCATGTCTCTCTTGCACACATCTTAGAATCTCAGCTGCTGTCGCCCAACTGTTCATTTGCCTTCTCCGAGTTGTCTGCAGAATATATCTTTCGGGATGAGACTATCTTCTATGCTGCGGACATGGCCAAGCCAGCGTAGTCTGCGCTGTCTAAGCGGTGTATACATGCTTTGAAGGCCAGCACAAGACAACAACTCGACCTTTGCCACTTTATCTTTCGACAAAATGCCGAGGATGATGCATAGACACCGTGGATGGAAGGTATTGAGCCTCCTTTCTTGCTGGCATAGGTTGTCCATGTCTCGCTGCCATACAGAAGTGTGTTGGTGACGCAGGCGTGCTCTACGGGGCGCGAGCTTGGGCATATTTATGTGGAGATCAAGCTGTTTCCCATGCAGCATGTTCCCCCTCTCCACGCAGCCGGTAGATCCAAAGGAACGGTAGGCGATACAGTTTGGTACCAGCCACGTCGTAGGAGTTGCCAGAATAATGTCAAATCAGTATTAGGTAGCCTCAGGGATTTTGACTTATGATTTATCCTTAGGGTTTACTCCCGAAGCCTTTCCCATAAACGAATATTCCCGCAAGGCAGCGGTGGTTAGAATTCAGAGTTTTACATTCTCTTAAGTAGGCTACAAATCAAGGATCACGAGCCGTATCTGCCCGAAGCAACTGGTTTTAAGGCGCCAATTACTCGCTTTCGCTCATTCTCCCGTCAGTGGAAACAGTTCTGCCGGGCTCAAATTGGGGCAGACATGGAGGCTGGGAGCTGGATTTGGTTGTCATAGGCTATTTGAGGCGCGTGCCATAGAAGCATTTATCTGCAGTGAGAGATTATACTCACTACAACTACCAGATTTAACAACCTTTGGAACCTATATAAACATAGAAAGATACACAAATTGACAAATACATGCAAACATTATCACTCTCTTTGAATATGCATGGATGCATATCTGGAATCATTCATATATGTGCACCAGCTATGCACAATGTAATAGTATGCAGGTTTGGATGTGAACATCTGTCTGTAAGGCTAATTACACCCTCATTGACTCTTGACATCGTCAACACTTCAGAGCCCATAACCAGAGCACAATATTGTAGCTCTGCATATTTGGAGAGCCCCCTTTGATGGCAGGAAATGTACAGCATTCTACATGCTTCTTCCTCCTAGCTTGGGACCAGATGTGAGGATCCATTAAATGCAAGCCAAGCTGAAGAAACTGGAGCTCATGACTTCAACTCAACACGTTTTGGAATGGCAGAAACGCCACAGGAAAAGCCTAGATCTACAGTGTAGACAGTACAGTGTAGATAGTACAATGTAGATAGTACCAAGGGCTTTTCAATATGGTATTGGCTGGAAAAGAGCGAAAATCTCAGCAGCTTTTGTTAAACAGCAGCAACAATCACTCTGGATGATTGACACAGAGATACAGACACAATGACACACAATGACAACTATCACTTACTGCGGAACGTGGGCTGTGAAAGCTGGTGGTTCAAATATAATGGATGTATATTCTGTAACAGACAAATAAATTTATGTAATTTATAACCAAAGGTTGTTATCTTTCAGTGATACATCTGTCTTTCTGTCCATTCATTCATTCACTCAATCAACTCACTCAAACTGTATGTTTATCTACTTGCTTACTTACCTATCTATCTATCTATCTATCTATCTATCTATCTATCTATCTATCTATCTATCTATCTATCTATCTATCTATCTATCTATCTATCTATCTATCTATCTATCTATCTATCTATCTATCTATCTATCTATATACCTACCTGCCTACCCACCTACCTACCTACCTACCTACCTACCTATCTATCTATCTATCTATCTATCTATCTATCTATCTATCTATCTATCTATCTATCTATCTATCTATCTATCTATCTATCTATCTATCTATCTATCTATCTATCTATCTATCTATATATATATATATATATATATATATATATATATATATATATATATATATATGTACATCTATTTATCTATCCATACATCTATTTATCTATGACTGACAGCCCACGAGAAGCAATTCATCATTAATCACCAGATACACCACCTACCTTACCCACCCCTTCTCCAACACACATTCCCCGAAACAAAGCATGTCCAGACAAGCACCATAACGTTAAAAACCATATGAACATTAGCAGCGATGTAGGAAGAAGATTACGACCAAATAAAACATTCCCAATTGAGGTACAAATTAGCAATCGTCTTGGAAATCTGTCAACCCCATCTACACAAGCATATTCCGAATCAACACCCTCAGAAGGAGATGACAGGGCACAGAAACTCCCATGTCACTCGACACAAGATTCCGCTGACCACCTACTGCAAGACAACCAGCAATGGCACCAACAACGCCGTCGCACACGACCTCAACAACATCCTGATCGTCACATTCCTCACAACACAACTAACATTGTTATCGGGGACTCATCGCTAAATGGCATTCACAGCGATCGAATGTCAACAACACCAGGGGAAATAGTCACTGTTATATCATTACCCGGAATAGTAGGAGTTACCAATGAAATAAGCCGTCTCAAACACAAACATAAAGAAAACAACAATACACATAGGGATAAACGACAGCACAAATGGACACATTCGTAACCTATCAGACATCTCCAGAATGATTGACACCATAAAAACATTTCCCAACACATCCACATATACGAGGGCTGTCCGGAAAAGAACCGGCCATAATTAATATTAGAAAAACCGTATGCGCGACATCGATGTAACTTGGCAGCCAAATAGAGTGGTCTGTTATGCACATATGTGTGCAATGTTGACGTTGCTGCACCAGTCCGTGCGACCGTTAAAAGCCGTTTAGTGAGCACGTGCACTGTGTGGTCGTCGCATTCAAAATGGCTGAACGAGTAGAGCAAAGAATCTGCATCAAATTTTGCGTCAAGCTTCAACATTCCTCCACGGAAACTATTATGATGATTCAGAAGGCTTTTGGAGACGATGCAATGAGTGCTACACAAATAAAGGTGTGGCACAAACGCTTCAAAGATGGTCTAGAATCTGTTGAATGTGATCCCATTTCTAGAAGTCCTTCTTCGGGCGTGGAAAACCAGGCGACTTCCACTGAGACGACAGAGCCTTCGTTTCTGGATCATAGCAGTAGATCCACGATTCATCTCCGGTTATGACTTTCTTCATGAAATCTGGGTTCTTGGTTGCGGTTTGAAGCAAATCATTAGCAACTGTGGTACGAAGTTCCTTCTGCTCTGGTAGCAGAATCCGCGGAACGAATTTTGCCACGACACGTCTCATACACAGATCCTGGGTCAGAATCTCGGATACAATAGTTTTTTGGAATTCCCAGATCTTTTTTCTAGTTCTCGCACTGTCAGTCGCCGATCTTTGTTGATTGCAGCCCGTACACGTTCAACATTTTCCGGTGTTCTGCTTGTTGCAGGCCTTCCAGAAATGGGATCACATTCAACAGATTCTCGACCATCTTTACAGCGTTAGTGCCACACCTTTATTCGTGTAGCACTCATTGCATCGTCTCTAAAAGCCTTCTGAATCATCATAATAGTTTCTGTAGAGGAAGGTTGAAGCTTGACGCAAAATTTGATGCAGATTCTCTGCTCTACTCGTTCAGCCATTTTGAATGCGACGACCACACAGTGCACATGCTCACTAAACGGCTTTTAACGGTCGCACGGACTGGAGCAGCAACGTCAACATTGCACACGTATGTGCATAACAGGCCACTCGATTTGGCTGCCAAGTTACATCGATGTCGCGCAAACGGTTTTTCTAATATTAATTATGGCCGGTTCTTTTCCGGACAGCCCTCGTATTTCGTCTATAATTCCATCCAGCTACGGTAAAGAGCACCACACTGTGGCTATCAACAACAAGGTGCTTTACACTTTGTGATCAAAACATAACAGGTCTTTCATAAACAACACACTCCTTTTCACATCTTAGTCAGGTGCGCCACAAAAAACTGCTATACAGAGATCAAGTGTACACTTCTAAACTAGGGACCAGCTACCTAGCCAAAAATTTAAAGTTTCCTCAAAGGACACATCAGAAACACACACATTCATCCATCACGGACACAAATTATTCACATTAACTCAGTAAATCCAGGCACAGCCGCTCATAACCATCAATCACCAACCTCAGCTGACCTTCATGTATCTAGAAAAGCTACACTTAAGCATACGTCTCACGCTAATCTGTATGACCAAATGTATCCCCCACTATCAACACAACATACACGCCAGCTGCTAACTGCACAACAGACACCATTGGACACATGGACAAACTGGATTACAAGTAACACCCATTCACTTAATCGCAACGCAGAAACTACAGCAGAAAATAGGAGTTTCCTCATCCCGTCTCAACCCGCAAAAAGTGGAATTCTCATAGTTCATCCGTTTTACGGCAACTTACTCAATATAAGACAGAAATATTAATGCAGGCTCTTCAGATGTCTATATACGGATCTACAGAACAAGATTAAGACCAAGCAATGCCTAATCTACTAACTTGAAACTGTTTTTAAAACACGTTTGCAGTTTAATGTTCGACCTGATGCGTTCACTTCGCAAGCAATTTAGTGTTCTTTGTCCTGAGATAAAGACAACTTCACATAGCTGGGTGTCAGAGTGGAACTTTAACTGTCACGTTTAGATGTTAATTTTTTTTCTTTCTTTTTTATTTTCCTTACATTGTCTGTTTTTAAAATACAAACATTTATTTCTGTTGGAAACAGATTGTGATTGTAGCAAGTAAACTGATTGTTGTTTTTGTATGTGCAATAATCAAGTTACAGCAAACTGCTCCCTTTAGAGTAGTGTGTATCTAAATTTGTTTCCAATTTTGTAATAACTCTATCGTATTATACTATTGTTTTCTTCTCATCATTATCTCTGTGCTTATTCCTCTCATTCCTACGCTCACCATTCTCTCTTACATCTTACGTATAACTTCATTTTGTTTTGCTGAGCAGCAATGGAGCAATGGTGTAATAAGTTGTATGCCTGATTGTTTTGTGTCAATTTTTATATACTGCAGACAATTCTCTTAGTTGAAATTGTATTAAGTTTTAGTTGAATCAATTTTTTATTTATTTAAATATTGTATTTCCTGCAATTTATTCCCCCTTAAATTCCACTTCCTTGGGGAAGTACAATTAGTTTAAATTCTTTGCGATTATTTTGTGTCTGTAACTGCACCATTTAACTTGTTTTTTTATTTGCGTTTTATTACAATAATGGCTGATAATAATGTACATTGGCTTCATAAGGATGGTCTACGACTTGGCTATCTGAATATCTACCGTCTTCTAGGTAAACTACCCGAACTTACATATTATTCTAAATAAGAATTTTCATGTTTTTGGACTTTCTGAAAGTCGTCTTAATGACAAAATAACAGACGATGACATTGCATTAAATGGTTTTAAAACTACTCGGCGAGACTCAAACCAAAAACTATTTACAGGTATAGCAGTTTATATTTCCAATTCCTTTAACTTTCGCCACAGAAACGACTTAGAGACAGCAGAGTTAGAATGCGTATGGTTGGATATAAAGCTACCAAACCAGGGACCACTTCTAGTTGGGTATATTTATCGAAGTTCTACTGCAGTACCTATCTGGTACGAAGATTTAACCATCATGATGGACAGTGTATTTGCCACCATCAAGGAGGTTATTCTTCATGGTGATTTTAATATCGATATACACAATTCAAATCTAACATGGAAAAAATATAATACTATCGTACAACTTTAAAACAAATAGTTAACCAGCCTACAAGAGTAACACAAGCATCATCCACACTAATCAACCACTTCTACGTAACTTGCCCAGAAAACTTCATAGAATGCTCTGTCCCCACTATTGCAAAGAGTGACCACTATCCTGTATGCTGCACATGGTCAAAGAGTAAATGTAAAGTTCCCAAAAATAGACAGATAAGTATTAAATTTAGAAGTTTCAAAAATTTCATTAGGGAATTATTTTAAATGACTTGCTAACTGCACCTCTCGCCAGTGTTTATCAACTTCCTGATCCGGACGACGCCATTGCATACTGGACGGAGATTTGTTATAGTGTGTTTGACAAGCACGTACTAGCTAAGGAAATTCGCGTCAAACGGCAAGTAAAATCTCCGTGGATCACGCAAGAAGTGCTGGAAACTATGCGGCAGAGAGATCAAGAGCACAAAAGTAAGGCCCTCAGCACATATAGAGTATTAAGGAACAAGGTTCATTATTTATTTCGCAAAGAAAAGAAGAATCACTTTAGAAATCTGGTTGAGAACAAATCAAATTGTAAAGAGATATGGAAGGCTATCAACAATAGCAAAAAACCTCATTAACTCCAAAGACTTCATTTACTTGCACAGACTTCAGAAATCACTTTCAGGCAGAAATAGATATCCTGAAATCCACAATACCACCTTCCTGATAAGGGTGGATTTAGGCGGATGTCAAATTACCACCCTTATCGACACCAGGTATTAAAGTGCAAGATGTAGGTGTCTTCTCTGGTTTATGATGTTGCTGTGTATATTGTAGTAGGATAGTTCACAGAGTACAACACAGGCAACATGATGTGTAGAGTCATAGAAATGGTAACTTCGCTTTACGTTTTATACCATTTATTGCACGCCACAAAACAGTCATGATATATATGTCATCACCAACATAGTTCAACGAAGTACGCATTCAAAATAATATTAGCTGATAGTCATGTAGAATCCAATACTCAATATTCATCTTGTAAACAAATAGCTTCCGTATATTCGATATCATAAAGTTCTGGTTCGTGAAGCTGTATAAATAATATATAGCACAGATCTGGGTACCTAAAGTTCATACATATAAATTCTGCAACAGTGTCAGCTGCAGATCATCAATGTTCATAGATAATAATAAATACTCCCTTCCTGATGCTAGCAGATCAGATGTATACAATAAGTCCATTTATCGTCTGCACGTGAATAGCATACATGGAGTACAGGTCAACCCGACCTTTATAACATTCCTAAGTCTAACCATCTGACTTGGACGTGATCTCTGATATAACGAATCCTGGAACACAGACAATAGTCTTGTTGGTCTAGAGCGACCCATTTATGTAACTAGTTCAGGTATCAAGATACCGGTGGCGAAATTCTAATCAAAGTACCTCTCCATTTTTGAATCACACAGGCGAGCAAAGAGCGACAAAAATGACGAACTTCTAGATGATAGCGTAAAGTTCAATACAAGAGGAATTACCTTTTTTCGAAATCAACCACTGAACATATGCCTCCAGGCAGGCTTGAATAACACTGGGAAATAGTCTAGTTAGCTAACTAACTCACAAAGACAATGTATTTCCCTCAGAAAAATCACAAGACGCAGATTGCGTCCGCTCGCTGCTCAGACCATTTCTTAACTCCCCGAGCTGGGCGGAAACCACAATCGAACTCTCAAAGTCTAGACATGCGCAGAACGCATCTACCTGAGTATCAATTCACACAAGACGATTCTAAGAACATACGAGATAAAAGACATACACTATCGCTCCTTTTATGGTCATGAACAGAAAACCTTAAGACAGGTTTCAGACATCTACAACAGTTGACTGATACTACCAAATAAGGAGATATGGTCACGCTTCGTTCAAGAAATTATAGACCGAATGTGTCTCGACACAAGAGGAGGTAAACTCATAAAAAATAGTAGTCTCAAAATCTCGAGTTATGTCGCTTTGACTGTAAAATAATATAATATACATTTCAGTCAAAAAAAATGATCATACAAAGACTTTTTACGACAAAATGATTATACAAAGACTTTTGGAAAAAAAATGATCTGTGCGTAACACTTCCTCTAGTGACTAAGACAAACTTTCAGCAATCTATGAGAAAAAATGTGCAAACTCAGTTCCACCCTAACAATTAATGAAGTGTATAATTATCTTTTTAGCCGGAAAGATAATAGCTCATCAGGGCTTGATGGAATTAACAATCGATTATAGATATATTTATGATCAATGTATCGCTGAGAGTTATTTTCCTTCGTCCTTTAAAATCGCCAAAGGATATCCCCTTTTCAAACCTTGTTTATTAGATAATAGTAATCTCGGTAACTATAGACCAATTTATTTTTTATCATCGCTATCTAAACAACTAGAAAAACACTTACAAAAAACAACACTACAGTACCTAGTTAGCAATGACTTGCTAATTGAGAGTCAGTCAGGATTTAGACAACAGCATTCATGCCACCCTAAGATGATAGACAATTGGCACCTCAACATCAATAACGATAACATATGTGGAGCAATCTTTGTAGACTTTACAAAAGCATTCGATACGATAGATCACATTATTGTAACAAGAAAATTAGAAACAATGAAAGTTAACTTTAAACTAGTGTCATTATTTAAATCATTCCTCTCAGACAGACAGCAAGTAGTGTGTTGCAGTAATTCCTTGTCAAGCCCAACCATGATCAATACTGGAGTTCCTCGTGGTTCAATTCTAGGTCCCTTACTTTTTGGCGTATACATAAATGACTTGCCACTACACATCAAGCACTCATCCTGCGACCTATTTGCCGATGACTGTACCATTTACACAAGTGATAAAAGTTGCAACACAATAGAAGCATTATTACGAACTGATGTAGACAATCTTATCAAATGTAGCAACAAAAATCTTATGCAAATAAATATTATTAAAACAAAATGTATGATACATTTAAGTTGGAATTCGCATGTACTAGCACTGACCAAACAAACGGCATAGAAAGTTTACCAGTTAGCTAAGATCAAACGTTTTCTAGATGAGAAAACAGGAAAGATGTTCTATATATCCCAAATACAAGCACGCCTAGACTATTGCTCCACAATCTGGGATGGCTGCTCCATGTCCAACACAAAGAGACTCCATTCATTACAAAAACGTACAGTGAGCATAGTTTCTGACACACACCAAACACACTTAGTAGATCTACATAAACATCTTAAACAAACTACCTCTAAGAAAGCGCTTCCTCTTCAACAAAGCCAAATTCATTCACAAAATCCTATCACAGAATGCTCCAACCTACCTGTGGCCTATTTTCAAATACAACGGAAGACGCAGCCAACGCTTAAACATATTACAAGTGCCCAAGCCAAGGCTTGACTTATTCAAGAAAAGTTTAGCATTTTCTGCTGCTCATCTGTGGAACAATCTTCCACACGACCTAAAAAGCACTCTTAGTCCATATTCATACAATCACAGATTTTTCAAATACATCATGAGTACAGATTATATGCCACCCTAATTTAGTTATGTTCCCTAATCATTTGTATTTTTTAAGGCTTATTCTGCCCTGTTCCTTATTGGTTATGATAAAGTCCTGTTATTGTGTTTAACTGTTATATTTTTACAATGTTGGGATTTAACTTTGTTTTATTGCATTAATTTTGTTTATTTTATTATATGTATGTATATATATATATATATATATATAATATATAATATATATATATATTATAATATATATATATATATATATATATATATATATATATATATATATATATATATATATATATATATATTAATAACATTGAAAATGCATGTGTAGGATAAATGAATTGAGTATGGGAGACGAGAGAAAGGATGGGCAGAATGTTAGACAGGCCTGCTTGCCCAAGTCTAAACCATTTGAAGATAAAGTTCGTACGTTCGTTCTATCTGATTCTGCTCTTGAGTTTAAGGAGAGCAACGAAAAACACGGAGTTCCTACTCACTCAATAGCAGACTGTTCAAATATTTCTGGAGTTCCGATTCTATACTTCCCCAATGTGATCATACTCGAATTATTGTCTGATTTACCGTATAGATGTTTTGGATTTGTTTGTTTGGGTTTTTTTTTCCATTACGTTCTTGTTTGCTTAAACAAATACTTTATTTTGATTATGATTGGGTAATGTCATTGTTATATAACCTTTAAAATGTTTTATGCCTTTAATTTAATGCTTAAATTAACATGTGGAAATGAAAGGGTATAGTACACAAGATAAGTGAGAATGGAAGAGCAGAATGTTAGACGGGCCTGCGCGCCCAATTAAGTTCGTTCGGTCATTCTCTCTGTCTGTCTGCCAATCAGTCTGTCTCTCTATGTCTGTCTGCCTGTCTGTTTATCAATCTATCTCTCTATATTTATATCTATAAATAGTTCCTTCTATCTGAATCTTTCTCTCTTTGTCGTTATATCTGATGTCTGTCTAACGTGGTGTACTAATCTGCTTGTGTGGGTTTGAGAAGCCGCACAAAGAATGGACCTACTGCTTCTTAAGCATGTCATAACAAACATAAAAAATGAAGTTGTGCATAGAGCTGGATGCGTCATCGTGTAAAGCAGTGGGGGTCAAGCTAAGGATGGCCGAGGGTCAGATTATGATAAAGGGTAACACCAGAGGGCCAGACCTATAAAATCCTTACAAAATAACGTTCTGAGATTTAGATTTACATATATAATGAGCCACGTACAAAAAGCAACGGCAAGCTACTGTACTGCACATCTGCCAAGACATGTATACCAGTCTTCGGACTGAAATTACTGTAAACAAAAATATAATTAATCTGTTGTTTTAAATTGTTTTGTAATTTGTAATATGACATGTAATTATTTATTTCAAACATACATTTGTGTGTTATTTCAATGTGAAGAGTGTGGCTTCAATCAACAATAAGAGGCGGCCAAAACAGGTTGGAGGCCCGGTCAAAACTGGTTGGCAGGCCGAATCTGGCACGCGGGCCGTAGTTTGGCCACCACTGGTGTAAAGCAAAGTTCCCAATGCAGTGAAACTTCTCTTTGTTACATGTTGTCTCCCCTTGGCTCTGCAGCAGTGGTCCAACACTGGCCAAAACTCAAGAGTAACTGATGTAGGTCTTCAAATGTATCCACCTTCGCACAGGATTACACTTGGCGGAGTTGTAGATAGAAGGGTAAGGATGCTTCTACCGTAAGGGTATATTTACAAGATATTCAGACAAGCGAGAACAATGCTGCCTTGGCTGAGCACGTTAACTCTAGTACCTGCCGACAACTTTTGTTTATATGTAAATATAGTTTGTCTATGGTAAAAGCGAGATAATCCATGTTTGATTCACACTTTTGATTATAGGAGTAATCGTTCTGGATATTGATCCAGCGCAAGGATATCGCGCTTGCGTTTGTACTTATTTTTTAGGGCCAGAAAATATATTAATTTGCTTATTGTGTTTATGGCCTGAATTCATATGTATTACATATTATTAGTACAAGTAGAATCAGTCCTATATTGTATATTTTGGATGGGTAGGAGGGACTAGATTCTTGCTAGCGGAAGTATGAGTTGTCTTGACAAGTCGTGATGAGTTCCGATGTACTGCTTACAAATGGCGGGGTACGTTTTTCTAGAGCTGGTCCTTTCGTCAGAAAAAAATGTCTCACGAAGTGGTTTTTTCTTCTGAAGGAGATGGTGTCTCTACGATAGTTTGTGTTAGAGACTCTCCTTATGTCAGTATATAGATGATTCGGACTCCAGGTAAACCCAGCTCCTATTTTTGATGATCTCTCGTCGGTTAGGCCTAGCTTGACTTTTGTGCTTCGCTATGCTAGTGTCGTGTTTTGTATCGACGAAGATGACAGATTTTCCTGCAGCGGTTATGGCTACATGAATTAACCTGATCACCGTAGAGCTGTATGGAAACATTTATGAAATCCTTTATATACCCATTATAAATTAACTCTGGCTTATATTCTCCTTCCTATGAATGAGTGAACGACAACTCAGGGAGGTAGCCATGTTGGATTTCGGTCATCATATGTTTTGATCACTGCCAAGAGAACAGATTATTTATCTTATTATCGGACAGTGACAGGGAGATCTCAATCTTGCTAGAAACCCCCTTCGTGGTTTCATAATATATACTACAAACTATGGACGTCAAGTAACTTTAGTTATTTATCGATTCGCCTTCACTGACGCGTTTAGTCAGATAGGGGAATGTGGCCATAATGTATCATGACATTGAACTTTTGATGTACTGCCCATTATTTCTGAAGGGGTCATGACTTCAGATCTGCTATGTATACCTACAAATTGATATGTCAACATACCATGATGTACTCGTATGTCCCAGTGTGTACGTCTGAATAAATTGAGTAAACAAAGATTCCAGCAGTCTGCATTGGTGCCTTGTAGACACAAGTGTATGAGTGGTTATATTGGTCAGCACACGAACAGCACACCATTCGCGTCAATCACACTCTACATTTCTACTTCATACATACACCATCCTGCGTCGGTTGAAGTGACCAAGTTTAGGGCCTGCTTCCCCTGGAGCCTTTGCCTTCCCTAACTCAGGACTAGGGTGAGTTACCCATTTACAGCTGGGTAGACTGGAGCATGCCTGATCTCAACAACACACCACTCTTCCTTACAGAGCATCCAGTGTGTGTGTGAAAGCAACTTTACAGAGAAGTAAACAAAAAAACTTTACAGTGTATTTAATAAATGGTCTGAGACATACGTTTGTGGTACATTCAAAATGGTTAAATCAACTTTAGATTTTTATTTATACAAGCAACAAATTTAATAATCAGATATGTCTTAACAGTTAAAAAAAATAATAATTGTTCAGAAAAAAGTATTCAACTCAGTGTGATGTTATGGTTTTCGAAGATGGACAGTTCACTTGGCAGCTTTTATGTTTTACGTAGCTGCCAATAGTTGACTCTGCACCCGCTGATGTTTGGGTCTTTTCAAACAGATGACTGGATTGCTCGAGTCCCTGATCAAGATTTAAGAGTTGCAGCACGTTCCAAGTAGAATCAGGGAGTAACTGCAAAGCTGGTCTTGCGTCTCTAAGACCTGTCTGATGATGGTTTCTAGCGTCGTACATCGGTTGAAAAAGTTGTAAACTTTCATTAGATTTAGAGGAATTTGTTTTACATTTACATTGGTTCAAAAGGTTAATAATATAACAAGAATGTACATGATTTCTTTTAACATTCCTTTCCTGTTCCAAGTAGAACTTGGGACTACCTCTGCGTTTGGTTCTTTATTTAAAAAAGTACAATAAAGCAGTCACCAGCCCTGGCAGAAGTAGTTCATGAAATCATCATTCTATATGCTGAGGTTGCCAGCCTCAAATGACTTGGACATCCACCAGCAATTTTCACATATTAATATTATCATGCCAGTATATACGTATTAGTTCACATGTTAATAATGAGAAAATATAGAATTCAAAATGTACAACTTACGCCAATCTTTAGGCTCACAGACTGCTGTCTCAGAGAAATAAAGGCACTTGTAGAGGCTTCTTGCACTTGGTATGGGATGTTGTTACTACAGCAATACGTTCCCCTTTGACGTGTTTCAGTTACCTCAAATTTCGGTTTTCCGTGGTAAAATGGAAGAGTTTGTCCTGGGTTTTTAAGTCCTGAGAAAGTTCAAACAAGGTCCAATCTCAAAAATATAAGCTGATTGCTATTCTTAACTCTGGCAAGTTCTGGTTGTCTTCTTGGCACGAGGTGAATTTTCATATTGTTTTAACCTGGCTGAAGTGTCACGTTATATTGCTTGTTTTCCCACGCATTTGTTGGTTACGATGTTAAGCCGGGCTCTAATCGGAAGGGATGTTGCTCCTTAATCCGAATGTATGCCAATCGTTTCAAACATGCGTGTTTTGTGGGGTAATTTAAATTATTTCCTCATGGAATTTCTGCGCGTTACTGCACAGGTCATGACTCCCAAATACGGAATTTAAATTTCTGATCCTTTTCTCGGCAATGTTTACAAATAAGATCTTACGTCTGGCCGGACTATTACAACATTTCCGCTCAGGTGTGTCCGACTGATAAGTGCGTGTCTGTAATCTGTCCACAACCGGGTAATTTGTCGCCCGGCACTCCTTAGTTAAACTCAACTTTCGGTCGCAGACCAGCCCATCAGGGTCTTTACATGTGCCTAATCTTAGCAAAGCCGAGAAGCGTTAAGGAAACATGAAGAATTATCACTGAGAGGAGTGTAAGATGATTAGAAATTACTAAATATCGGCTTGATAGTAGACAACGAACGAACGAACGAACTTTACTTTCGAAGGGTTAATAGTTGGGCGTGCAGGCCGTATAACAATCTGCCCTTCCACTCTCATTTATCTTGCATACTATATCCTTTCATTCACACATGTTAATTTAAGCATTAATTTAAAGGAATGCAACATAATAAAGTTAACATAACAGCATTCATTTACAGTATGCAATAATAATAAAAAATGAGTAGGTTTTTTTTTAAACAAGCAAGATAGTAATTGAAAAAAAAAATTAATAATTTAAAAAATAAATACATAAAAAATAAAATGAAATAAACAAAACAATAAATAAATAAAATACGGTAATTAAATTATGTATACCGACATTGACTCATGCGGTCAAAACGTCTACAATTAATCTGTATTTTTGAATGTGTCATCAATCATCAATACAAAAATTACATAAACACATTCTCGCTTGTATCCATTCATTCTTGGTGGAAAATGAAATAATAATAATAATAATAACACTTTCTTAGCACTTCTGTGCAGGAAAAGACTTTGAGCACTTTAAAAAAAAAAAAAAATTATGTCTGCTTATTCTCATATACATCATCCCATTTAAGCAAACGAAAACATTCACATTTCTAAAGTACAGAGGTATGCGGATACATTCTCACTATTCACATTTCTAAAGTACAGTGGTATGCGGGTACATTCTCACATACATTACATCATATAATAATTTTACATTGATGTAAAACAAATTATTCACATTAAAAAAAACGAGCGGAAGAAGAAAAGAAATACTGACCTATGGATGAGATGTTGACAGGCAAATGCTTTTTCAATGGGGGTAGATAATCAGTGTTGAAGAGAAATAAAATGTGCCGACCACAAAAATTTAGTACACACAAAAATGTAACTAAATATTTTTGGAGAGGAAAGGAGATCGACCCAATATTTATGTTACAGTCTTGTTTTCTGTGACCATATTCTGATTTAATGAATGTCTCTGAATCTGTTACTATGTTGCCTCAAAAAGACATACATCTTGTCGAGTGTATCTTCGAGTACAATCTTGTTATCTTGTCCAGCAGGATTTCTGAATATCTTTATCTTATTCATGTGTAAGTCCAATACACAGACATACACACACGCACACACATACACACACGCACACCACATATATATATATATATATATATATATATATATATATATATATATATATATATATATATATATATATATATACACACACACACATGGCGGGAAATGAAAAAGGTTAAGAAAGAGGTTCCTGAAGCAGCATGGCAATACAGTATGGTGAATAAAAATATTAGAAAGAAAATGAAACAGGCCAAAGAAAAATGGGTAGCTGATTAATGTGAGTCCATTAATACGGGGCTAATAAAAGGTAACAGCAAGGCAGCTTTTGACACATTAAGAAGACTATCAAAACCCCAACAGCCCAAGGTATCTGTCATAGAAGATAGCAATGGGGAAGGGAAATCCCGAGGCCTGTAAACAGTAAAATAATATGAAACAAATATAAAGGTATGTTATAAGGCACTCGCAGGGAGGATAGTGTGATTCGCTTGCATGGCTAGGCGGGGTTGTCGCACGGAAGGTCCAGTGTTCAAATCCTGGTTAAGCCACTCATGTCTGTTGTTTTTCTGTTGTCTGGTGTTCTACTTCTTTATTTCCTGCGAGTGCCTGATAACATACCTTTATATTTGTTTCATATTAAGATAGCAATGGGGCTCTGCTCAATAAAGAAATAGCTGTAATGAGAAGGTGGACAGAATATTGTAAAGAATTATATAACTGTAAACTCGACACTGACTATAGCATATTAAACAACATTAAGTGCAAAGACAGGGAACTCTGAAATGCAGCAATATTATGGGAAGAAGTGGATGAGGCTATATGTTCGATGAAAGGAGGGAAGTCACCGGGTGTGGATAATATCCCAGCAGAGCTCTTGAAATATGGAGGACCAGATATAGTAAAATTCATGACAACAATTTGCCAGACGATATGGAGTACCAAAAAAAATGGCCAAAAGAGAATTAGTAATACCGCTTCCAAAGAAAGGAAATCTAAAAATGTGCAAGAACTACAGAACCATTAGCCTAATTAGTCATCCAAGTGAGGTGATGTTAATGATACTTTTAAACAGAATAAAACAGAAATCGGAAGAAATCTTGTCCGAGGAACAGGCTGGCTTTAGACCAAAAAGAAGTACCTCAGAACAAATCTTCAATATTAGATTACTGATCGAAAAACATCTCCAGCATCAACACGATTTATACCATAACTTCATCGATTTCACAAACGCCTTCGATCGAGTCTGGCATGTAGGCTTATGGAAAATAATGAGAAAATTCAATTTTGATTCCAACATCATAGATATCATTGAAGCACTATACAATGACGCAAGCAGTGCTGTTTTTGCAAGCAATGACATTAGAGAATTTTTCAAAACAACTGTAGGAGTTCGCCAGGGTTATATCCTGTCCCCAGTGCTATTTAATATATATATCTAGAACATATTATGCAGGAGGCTCTCTAAGATTATAAAACAACCATATCGATTGGAGGCCGACCTCTTTGCAATCTACGTTTTGCTTATGATATCGATCTGATAGCTGGAACAGAATCAGAACTTCAAGACCTTACCTCTAGACTGGAGAAAGTATCAAGAACGTATGGGATGGAAATTAATATAGAAAAAAGCAAGATATTGGTGAATAGCTATATGAAACATGTTCCGACCAACATTACGTTAAATGGGCAAACGTTAGAAGAAGTTAACACCTTTAAATATCTCGGGTCCACTATATGTAGTGATGGAAGATCGAGTAAAGAAATCAAGACAAGACTTGAGATGGCCTCAGCTGTCATGACAAGGCTGAACGTGGGCTGGAAAAGTAACATCAGTTTTCCTGTGACAATTCTTAGTAGTTATCAGGTCTTCGATGTGGATATAAGCGGTCCTCTTGCTTCATCCAGAGAGATTCTCCACACTTTTAAATATTAAGAATTAATTATAACTGGAGATACAAAATACCCAGATATTTTATTCAATTTTATCAGCCACTGTTGCCAAATATCTATACATAACATTGTTCCCGACTACTGACCATTTTGTTTTCAAGTTAATTTATCCAGAAAGTATACGTGGTTTCATAATCGGCACTCAACCCCCCCCCCCCCTCCTCCCCTTCCCTTCCAGAGAGAGAAAAACCGAGAGGAGATACCTTCATCATCATTATTTTTTAACAGTTTAACCACCAGTCATTTCCTTTAACTATTGGAAGTACTGTCTACTGTCCACTGTGAACACTAGATCGTGGTAAATATTTTGCTACCTGAACTATCTGACGTGACATTATCATATCCAATAATCCCCACCAAAGTAGGCGTTCCCCATTAGGAGAATTAATTATATGTGGAGGAACTGGGGCTTACTTCGGAGAAGCACAACACTGGATTTTGTTACATGTACACGGATGGTTACGTTCAAGATGTTGGTAACCAACTAGTAGGTAAGCGAGATTGCATGTGGCCACAGATTGACAGAGTGCGAGGAAGAGGAGTGAATATTTCTGTTTGTATAATCATTGTACCCACTTCTTTTTTGTTCGCTAATATTGTTATTTTACAGGATAGATTTTTTTCGGCTAAAAAAAAAAATCTATCCTGTCAAATAACAATAGGACATGCACACCATCATAGCTGGCAGACGCTGGAGCTGGGTTGGCCATGTCCTCAGAAGAGACCCCGATGCCATCACAAGAACAGCTATGCTTTGGACCCCTGAAGGAAAACGAAAGAGAGGCCGACCAAAAACAACCTGGCGGAGGACTGTGGAGGCTGAGATGCAAAGAATGAACCAGAGTTGGTGCACTGTACGAAGGATAACCACCGACCGAGCAAAGTGGAATCAAATTGTTGTTGCACTACAAGACGCCACAAGGCGTGATGGCCACTGACTGCTTTGACGGTCGGCGGCTAAGGATCAAAGAAGAAAGAAGACAGGATAGATTAACTAGGAACTCTGTTCTTTACTTTATCGTCTATTTCTATTTCCCTAGTGTTAATCTTTGACCTTTTGGGGTTATTAACTTCTTGCGGAATCTTTTCTCAACACAGGAGATTGCACTTATGGTATTATTTTCATAATCCTGTAACCTATGATTTTATTGATTTATATATGTTTGATGTTGTGAGCAGTTTATTTGATAATAAACTTAACAAAACTTAATTACTTTTTTTGGTCAGCTCTGCGCATACCCATACTTCATTTACCATATTTTTCACGTTTGTGCGTCTTGTTGTCGCATAACTGTGTGTGTGGGTGTATAGTTAAACGCTCTATATATCTCTATCTCTCTCTCTCTCTCTCTCTCTCTCTCTCTCTATATATATATATATATATATATATATATATATATATATTACATGTATGGAGAGTAGGATGGTCTGTTAACAAGTTACAGTCGTAAAGATAGGCTGGACTAGAGTATCTTCTCTATCCATTGACAGATTCTACTCTTAAACTATTCACTCGTGAAATCTATTTCTCATTCCTTAATTCTCACTTATTTACCACTGTGCCGGTTCTATTCAGACGGACCAAATCTATCTCTAATACCTATCTAATTTACGACACTTACGCATCTGGTTTTCGAGGAAGCTGTTTTGGGCCACCATTTCATGAGGTAGTGTTTCCGATCGTCTCCTGAAACAGATCGTGGGACGTCAAATATAATCTTAAATAATGTCCGACAACAAAATATCTGGTGTACATGTTGCAGAAGTCTTTATGAAGCTCACTTCCTTAGAGAGACATAAATTTATACATTTAGACTACAGACCTGTGAATTGCCTTTGTTTTTTTCTACTCAAATTTAGGTGACGTAATATAAACTACGTGTGTTTTTGTGCCAATAAAAAAAATAACATTGTAATGTAGCGAAACTGTAAACACGCTAGTTTGTTATTAATAGAAAGAAGAGGAAATGTGCCAGCCAATCAAAAGACGCGAGCTCGTTGCTGCCGAGCGATATTGTTATGGCGTTTACTAGGAGAATGAAGTGTGTACATTCTAAGACTGATTTGTGTATCGTATAATCTTATTCAGTGACAGACAGCGATGGAAGTTATTTCATTTGTCGAAGGATAACTCCAGTTCTATGCATGCCTAAGGAATAATGGATGGAAGGATTAGTTTGGGAAAAATGTGCAAGTGAAGAGTGAATGTAGCTGCTGTATTGATCAACTTTAAAATTTGGTTTAAAATCGAAATCAGAACCAATTGTGAAAAACTACATTAAAATGAAAGCAGAAATTCTGGGAAATGGAAGGAGATACATTCAAAAGTCATGGATAACCAGGTTAAGATGCACGAAGAAGATGTTTGAAATACAGCTCACACACCTTCACTCGAAACTGCAAAAGACACGGGCGGAGACTGAAAAGTTAAATCTTGGCTTGCGCACGGCCTATAAAAAGGAGCAGCGGATTTTTTTCAAAATACACATGCACAGCATAGGTCATAAGGACAGGCTGATAGAGAGAAGTTAGTCAAGGCTGAAACCTTTACCATCTTTTGCCGGGCAGCGCTATCTCCACCAAACCAAGTCTTTTCTGAACTTTATACTTATCCTCAGAGTGAATGAAGATTTATGATTAATTATTATTTTTTTTTTTTTTTGCAGCTTTACTTTAACAGAATTCTGTCAAGATCAGACCAGAGGACTGAACTGAGTTTTAGTTGTGAATCTGTAAAATGAATTTGATACCTACCAGTGATTATCAGGATAATCATGTGAAGTAGTCAATTTACAATATTATATTGAAAACGGAGACTTGGCACTCCATAATGTTAAAGGTGAAGGTAACATTATACTTATATATAAAATGTATATTCATGAATTATATTATTTTCAAAACAGGTTCTGCAGATATACACCTGTCTTATCTCGCTATTGCTAATCAGACTGATCCACGTATCTCTCATATACGTGCAACCATCTGAAACACACTCATTTCATGAACACTTACGCTTGTGGGCTTTATAACCAAAGGCTAGCCACATGTCCAGTATTGTCCACAGGTTCATATGTGTCATCATAAATCACAGGTCTAGAATCCAGCTAATCATTCACCTTTAAGCAACATGACAGCTAACAGACTTTGCTTTCCCTTTTTGACAACCAGCCACCCGATTATCCTCAGTGACAAATATACATGGCTTTAGTAGAAATATTCTAACCGTTTAAAATGTCCAACCAAAGCGAATCCTCACCTGGAGTTAATTTCAAATTTAATCTAGAAGCTTCGAAGATCCTTGTTTTAGAGCGTAGACCACAAACACACCACACTCAACAATATGGACATACCACAAACACACAACACACAACAATATGGACATACCACAAACACACAACACACAACAATATGGACATACCACAAACACACAACACACAGCAATATGGCCATACCACAAACACACCACACACAACAATATGGACATACCAATGCCTATTTCCGTCTCTTATATAATCTGCTTGAACTTTATGAAATTAATATAAAAATTTAACCAACAATGTAACAGTTTTTCCTATCAACATATATGCCCTATTTAACAAATAAATGTTCATGAATATAGATAATTTTTTTTTCTGATATGGTTTCCTCAAAAGTCTCAAATCCCTGAAAAAGGCCTCTTCTCTTTCGGCTACAACGTTCTTTATGAAATCGCCCTCATGCACCGTGACCTGCAAAATGAAATCACACATTGCAGACATTTTAAACACTAATTTATAAGCAAATTACACAGACAATTTTGCTCTGGCTGCTGAGGCGCCCTCTGTTGGCATAAGTATTGTATATATTTGTTGTTGTTGTAATAAGCTCGTAGTCTAGTGTTAATTGCTCCACCGATGATGTGAAGTGTAGTGGGGAGCTGATGTTTGCGTTCTTGAGTCAAGTGTGTTGCATTGGCTCCTGTAAGCCGGTAATGTTAAAAGATTTATGTTCAAGTGTCTTTCCATTTGTCTCTTATTCTTACCCATGTTCTAAACCAGATCGTCTTCTATTGTAAGCCCGTAGTAGTAATTGTTTGGGATCCTTTGTCAACGAGATGGCCAAACCTTTGTTTTTTTTTTTTTCCTGCTTCTCTATATATTTGACGTAGGATGTAGTTCCTACAATGTTTCTGATATCACCTTTTCTCATTTCGTTTCTTCTAGTACCATTACTGCCTTGTTTAAACAGCTTGTCTAACATGATGTGATTTTCAACTCCTGCGCTTTGGTCAGGGATCATATTCGACACCAACAGCAAAGAGTTAGTAAGAATATACTATTTATTAGCTGATGTTTAGTTAGGGCATTGGTTGATTTATTTATTTCACAAGACGTGTTTGGATTACTTGTACACCAATGCTTGTCTCTTATTTTTATCCGGCTGTTTAATGAGATCGCGACAAACTCTTCTGTCGTGTGCCTTCCGTTCGTGCTCATACATTTCTTTTTTTTTTAAATATCTATTTATGTCTACAATGCTTCGTCCTACGTCTATTTTTAGGCCTCACTCTCTTTCTTGTACTCTAAAACAGAGGTTTTTAAACTGTGCGTCGCGGCTCCCAGGGGCGTCGCGGCCCTCGGCTAAGGGCGTCGCGGTGGCTTGGGAAACGTGTTGGGCTCGATATTATGAGCCGATGCCCGGATTAACAACGACCGCGCTCTCACTGCCCCTTGAGAGTGATAAGTCAGCGAATGGGGTACAAACACCTGTTTTGAAACTTCCAAGAGAAAGTTTTGTTGTTGGAACTTGGAATGTACGCACGCTATATGCGTGTGGAAAAGTCAAAGAACTAACACATGAACTTGTTAGATACTCGTGGGACATCCTGGGCCTAGCAGAAGTCAGATGGACAGGATTAGGTGAATCAATAACGGATGATGGTCACAAAATTTGGTTTAGTGGAGATGAGTCTAAACATCAGCATGGAGTAGGTTTTATCGTACATAAAGATAGATTGAACTCTGTCATCAGCTGCACCCCAATAAATAGCAGGCTTATCACCATTCGTATTGCAGCACATCCAAAGAACATCTCCATCATACAGGTATATGCCCCCACTACTGACTATGAGGATGAGGCAATTGATACATTTTATGACTGTTACGGTATATGATATTAACGCCGTCTGCTAAAGGTTATCAGACGTGCAATTGTAAAGGTTAAGGCATTTAATATATTGCGATAGATGTTTCAATTATTGAACGCTCCATACACGATCGATTATGACGTGTATAGCGTTGTTTGGGTCACAGTCGGTAACTAAGAAACGCTACCCTTTGTTACTTGACCGCCAAGCTGAATAGCTGCGTTTTTCTAACCTTCCAATTCAATGGCATGATATAGCCATTTATATATGCATTTTTTTGATGGACCAGGGTCAGTCCTAGAACTCTATATGAGAGGGAAATTTATGGAGGTTAGTATTTAACTAGAATTCTCAGAAGGAGAAGAATAATCGTCAAATTCATATGAAATATTCAGACTCGCAGTCTCACTGTCGGCAGGTAGCCATGTCTAGCTGCGCGTGCATATAGCTGTGATGTTCTGACGACAATACTGCATTGTATCCTTAAACGGACATTGACACGTAAACCAGCAGTCTACGTTATTGATTAATTTATGCATGACTTATATGGACTTATGTTCTACTCCTATTTGAAATGATCATCCTGTGTGTACAACTGTGAATTAAATGTATGGACTCAATGAAATGACTTATCAAATCAATCGTATTTTAAGGTTCAAGTATTGTTCGGAATCTTCCATCCCCGCATTCGCTTAATCTTCCATCGAAGGCACGATGCACTATCACTGAATAAAAAAAAACTAACATATCAAAGAAAAAAACAATGGCCATAAATTTATAATTGTTTTATTCATATCACATGGAACATTGTTCAGAGCAAACCACCTTGCAACAGTGGTGCCCGGTATGTGGGGACGAAAAACAACCAAAAACCAAAAATTTTTTCATGACTTTCGAATGAAATATTTACGATCAATTTTCGATCACATGATCCAGTCGAAGATGACGCAGTACTCATTATAATGCCTAACAACGTGACGTCACCGAAAGTCGTGTAGGTGATCTGTCGGAGAAACCAAGCCGTTTCTAAGTCTAACCAGGGGAAACATGAGCCATTTGAAGCAAACACATGATATGGACTACAGGAGCAGACAGTCAGGGGCTTTAGCCTAGCTGTTGACGACCGCTAGCACTGATATAAGCTACGGAAAAGATAAGTCTAGGTGTTTAACTGTTGTTATTGCAAACAGTGCTAACTGAGTCCATGCCCTCTGCCTACATCGGCATGTTTTTACCTATGTTTAATGTACTTTTTGTTGTCTTAATGTGTTGTTAATTCGTGGGAGGTAGGGAGGATGAACCGAAATTAGATTCTGTGGCTCTCACGATGCCTGAATTGATTTCGGTCGTTTCTTAGGGCAGTTAAACGATTGCACTTTTGGAAGCCCCATTGAGGTTTGCCATTGGACTATCTGTCCAAATCTGCTGTCGTTTGACGATTTGTGTTAGCTGTACCGTTCCGTAGATAACTGGTGTATTTTATTCGTACTCAGTTAACAATTTTATTCAGTTCTGTATCATGTTCGTTAACTATTTCGTCCAGTCTCCTCTTACTATCATTTATTTGATGATTGTTAAATGGTCGTCCGTTATGAGTCCTGTGATGTCATCATTTTTTGCAGTCATTTTTTTTGTGTACTTTGAATATTAAGTTGACCTCGGGTCAGACCTTGACCCTTCATTTGGCTTGTGACACTTCCGCTTGTTTTATTTAGTTCATAAATTCATTTTTAATTGTAAAAATGTCTTCTTTGCGTCTTAACATTGTTTGTACCCTTTAGTTGCATCATTGTTTTGTTTGTCCTCATGATATATATTAAATACTACATTAATAATATGATATTATATGCAATAATACACTTGTAATTTAATTTAATTAATTTTTTCTGATATTTAAGGTTAATATGGGACATTGCATAATTATGCAGTGATAGTCCAAGAAAGTAGCACTACAATTTATAAGAGATGCCTAGGGCATAATAATATAATATATATATTGACCAAATAAAATAATCTTATAGTCTACCTTTGAGGTAATAGACCCATTGTATATTATTTAATATACTTTTCTGGTACTAAGAGAGTGACTTAGTACATTGAACAATATAATTACTAGGAATCATACCCAACATTATTGGATATTAAGATTAATTGTGTGAAGTAATTACATAATAGTTAACAGATATCATAACTATTTATGATATAGTTAGTACTTAGATACAATATTGTTACAAAATATTGTCTATTGGTTGAACTTAGACATTAGAGTTCAGTACTATTGTGATTATTTATATTGAATATTTCTAAGTTGAGTAAGTATAATAATTACTCTGAAGCTACTATTGACTATTTTAATCAGTAATTATCAATAATTACTTACAGATAAAAGTCAAAATGCTTACTATAGACCATTTCGTTAAAATTGGTAGGGAATATGGTTATAAATCTCAAGAACTTCGTCAGTTTGCTGAGGCAGAACTGGAAAAACATGAAAGAAAAGAAGCAGAGAAAAAGGCTGCATTAAAGAAAGAGGAAGAGGAACAAAAGGCTGCATTAAAGAAAGAGGAAGCAGAACGTGAGATGAAGCAAATTGCCAAGGAAAATAGATTAAGAGAAATTGCTCAACAGGAAGAAGAGAATAAATTGAAACGAGAGGAAATTATTTTACAACAAGAAATGGAATTGGCGCGTATTAAATTGGAGACAGCAAGATTACAAGCACAAAGTGCTGATGCAAACCAGAATAATAACGCACAAAATGGATCATCATCCAGCCAAACTAAACATTTCTACAACTTTAAATTACCCACTCTCAACTTAAACGTGGACGACCTTTCATCGTTCCTGTCACGTTTTGAACAGACTTGCAAAACTAACCATTTGCCTGAAGAGTCATGGGTACTCAAATTAAATGAATTCTTGGTTGGAGAACCACTGACGGCTTCTCAAAATGCTGACCCATCAATAGCAAATAACTACGGTGCTATTAAGTCCTTGCTTTTACGAAGGTTTCACCTGGACGAGGAACACTGTAGGTTGAAATTTAAGGGAATTTTACCTGAATCTCCAAAAGATTTTGCAGGATTCATTGCGAACATACGCAATACGTTTAATAGATGGGTTGAACTGGCAGAAGTCAACAAATCATACGACAAATTAGTTGATTTACTACTACGGGATAAGGTATTATCTTCGGTTAGCCAGCCATTTTTTGCATATTTGCAGGAGCGTAAACCAGGTACTATGGACGAGTTAGAAAAAATTTCTTTAAACTACTGTTCGGCACATCCGAATGCAACCATTTCTAACTCCTCATTAAGAGAACCTCTACCTGTGGCGTCTAATATGGCCTACAATCATAATAACAAACAAAGACATCACAGTGTAGACAGAAGCAGGTTCCAAAGAAATCACAATGTTAAGTTTCAGAAGGGACATAATAATGATTTCAACAATAAAAATGAGTTCAACAGAGGTAGATCACGAGATAGAAATTATTCACCTCAAACAAACTACCACAATGGTCAACATAACACTAATTATAATCGATCACATACTCCCAATAATAATAGTAACTGGAATGGTAATAATCATGGCTCGAGACATCGAGATAATAGTTACTATAGAGGACGACGAGATAATTCTAACAATTATACTCGGAATCGATCTCATTCTCGGGGATCATCTCATTACAACCATAATACAGGGGCGGCAGTTACAAATAATACTACCCCTATAGCTCAGGTCCCACTTGACAATAATACAACACAGTCTTCTGCTGCATGTTTTGCTATTAATTATAATGTGGCAAATAGTTGCCAACAATGCAATCTTATTTTTCAGAAGGCGAAAGAAACAGTGCTTAACTGCGGACATATTACACCAGAGGTAGGTCTTGCAGTCAACGATGGAACAGGCCTACTAATTTTTAACAGGGGATTAGTTAATGGATCCGTCGTCTCAGTGCTGAGGGATTCAGGATCCACAACGATTGGTGTACGACAGTCGCTGGTACATCCTAGCTGTGCAACGGGGGAATATGTCCGTTGCATGACTTTCGGGGGTACTATTTAGTACTACCCCACTGCCATAGTACATGTTAATACACCATTTTTTTCAGGTAATGTCAAGGTGTGCATGCTACAGAATCCATCAGCTGATCTTACATTAGGACGCATACATGGGAGTAAAGATTGCACTCCTAAAGAAATTAATGATTGGGAAAAAAAAATTTGCATTCTTTTAGCAACGCTAACGCTGTTGTTGATATGGCTAAACTTCGTGCCAACAACATAAATACATGTGGCACAGCAGTTTCCAACTTCACTCTCAGTACTATCCTGGAAATTGATGAAGACGATAGATCTATTGGACAACATACTAAGGATATAACTGATCCTAATAAAACTGTTGACGTTGTCAACATTGACAAAAACATTATGAGGAAGAATAATAGGTTAAATAATAATGCTGGACTTAAAAGGAAACATAAAGTTAACACAAATAATTATGATGAAGAAGTTTTTACCTTGCCCAGCAAAGACATGTCTACGACATGTAGGAAACTTAATACCTTTGGTGATGATAAGTATCATCCTCAGTCCAGTCAGGATGATACGACATCCAACAGAAAGACAATGTCGGTGTTGAAAGGGAAGGTTAATTCTTTGACAAAGAATACATATCATCATTGTCCACTATTTCGTGACAATGATACTACATATATTGGGAAAAGTGCGTATTCTCGCACAGTGTTAGTGCGAAATCTGCCGCAGGATACTACCTGGCAGGCACTTAGAAATTTTTTTGATTATACAGCAAACGTTAAGTTTGTTCGTCTTCTGCCATCATGCAATGGGCAGAATAGACAGGCGATGGTTACATTTCGTAACAATCGAGACGCTCGTTGGGTAATCGAGCGTGATAATGGTGTTTATTTTCATCACCGTTATCTAAAGTTACAATTAGTACATGATTCTGCGCCACGCAGATAATGGTGTACGCTCACCCTTTTGTCTTATTTCTTGATGACTCAGCTCTAGTCAGTCATCATTTCTTTTCCTTATTGGTCATTTATTCTTATACGTCTTAGATATCAAGGGACACAAAAAGATATTTCATATTAACATGCTCAAGCAATTTCATACACGTCCTGAACACTTACAGTCAATTTTTCATGAACTAGATGACAACACAGTATCTACTTGTTATTATTCTAACTTATCTGTCATCCAGGAAGAAGAATCTTCTTTTCCTGAGGTACAGTTACCGTTACCGGTACCAGTAGTTCAACCTACTGAATCTTGGCGGGATGTAACCATCTCTTCAACGGTTACACCGCAACAGCGTCTACAGATTGCTAATCTATTACAATCTTATCCAGATGTATTGACCGACGTCCCGGGTCGCACATCGGCTATCAGTCATGACATTACTCTCAATGATGATACACCTATTCGTGTACATCCCTATTCTGTTCCTTTACATTTCCTTGCTAAAACTAATAAGGAACTTGAACAGATGTTGTTTCTGGGAATCATTGAGACTAGTAATTCGCCATTCTCTTCTCCATTAGTGATTGTCCGGAAGAAGGACAATAACATCAGACTATGTGTTGATTATAGAAAATTAAATGCTAAGACTATAGTTGACAGCGAACCACATCCACTTATCGACGACTTACTGCCACGTCTATCCAACGCAACTATATATAGTAAGATAGACTTAACTAAAGGTTATTGGCAGATACCACTGACCGAAAAGGCTAAGTACTACACCGCATTTTCCACTCCACAAGGTCTATACCAGTGGAATGTGATGCCTTTTGGGCTTGTTAATGCGCCAGCTACCTTCATTCGCCTGATGCGACAAATTTTATCAGGTAGACCAGACGTTATTACATATATTGACGACATATGCTTGTTTAGTTCGTCGTTTGAGGAACATGTTTCGGGACTTAGATATGTTTTCGACACTCTAAGGAATTATCATCTAACTGCTAAACCTACAAAGGTGCAAATCGCGTGTAATGAGATAACCTTTTTGGGACATATCATTGGATCGGGATATATCCGAACGTTACCTAGTACAGTCTCCAAAATTCTAAACATAGCAGTTCCTCAGACGAAGAAACAGGTCAGGAGTTTGTTAGGACTTGTTCAATATTACAGTAGATTCATACCAAACTTGTCATCCATCACGGCTGTATTGTCTTCATTGTTAAAAAAAAGACATGCCGGTGAAGGTGACATGGACTGGTACATGCAATGAAACTTTCAACAAAATTATAAATTTGTTCTCGCATGAACCAATTTTAAGACTTCCCGATGCTTCCAAAAGATTTTTCTTACGAACAGATGCTAGTAACTACGGCATTGGTGCATGCCTGCTCCAGAACCATGATGGCATTCTACATCCTACCTTATATATTTCAAGAAAGCTAAAGCCGGCAGAAACAAAGTATTCCACAGTGGACAAGGAACTTTTATCTGTGATATGGGCAATAACTAAACTCGAAAAGTTCCTGCTTGTTGCTCCCTTCACCATACAGACGGACCAACGTGCTGTAGCATCTTTGCGTCGATCTAACCATAAAAGCCAAAAACTCGCCAGATATGCAATCATCCTACAGCCATTTGAATTCTCCATTGAACATATTCCTGGCACTGAAAACATTGTGGCGGATGCGTTGTCACGTAATCCTATTGACGACGAATAATCAACATTAACATTCCTAAAACATATCAACTATAAGAGAACTAACCTTGCCTTCAATTTAAACTTTATAAACACTATATGCATCACAGAATTGAACTAAAAGACAATCAAGGTATACATGTTGACATTGAGGCTTCGTCTAACGTCCATACACGATATATGAATATTCGTTGAACAATCATGGAACAATATCTGACGACAAGTCGAACTTATTATCCTATGTGCACTTAATTCTTGGATGCTGGGATAAATGACATTTCTTTCCAACGTAAACGTTTGAACATTTTTGCCTAAAAGAATTCATCAGGATCAAGACTACGGATGGATCATCATATCCTATACTAATTAATTAGTTAACTTAACTTCTTAATTGAATTATTATCAATAAAATGAAATGTGAGAAAAAAAAAAATGAAATGAAAGAACAAAAAAAAGAGAACGAAATATAAAAAGAAGAAATTATGAAAAGAGAAAATAAATCTCACACAAGTATTAAATTAATATTTTTTTTTAAATGTACCTATACGTTATTTAGTTAGTTAAATTAGATAGTTATTATTCACTAACACTTAACACACACAATTAAGTTAAACTTATATTCGAATTTCTTTCTATTTCTTCTCACTTATTTTGTTTTTTTTTTCTTCTCTCATAACATCGCGTTACATTAGAACCTTAATAATTTAACTCTTAGTTTAATTAATTAATTTAATGTTAATTAGTCAAATTAATTCCTATATGACATACTAATACGACAGACCTTACTTTAATTTAATTCTATCATTCACTATTGACATTAGACATTTATTTAGTTGATATAATAATATGTATAATATTGATATATAATGTGATTAATGTTAAATGACTATGACAAATAGTTAGTTGACCTGACCGCGACACGGTTCTACTCAGAACATCGTCGGCCATATGTCACAATTGTGTTAAATTTTTTTGAAAAATTGTTAAGTCGGATAGATCTTGAAAAAAAATCTATCGATTTTTTTTTCCCCGGTGTACAGGGAATTGTTACGGTATATGATATTAACGCCGTCTGCTAAAGGTTATCAGACGTGCAATTGTAAAGGTTAAGGCATTTAATATATTGCGATAGATGTTTCAATTATTGAACGCTCCATACACGATCGATTATGACGTGTATAGCGTTGTTTGGGTCACAGTCGGTAACTAAGAAACGCTACCCTTTGTTACTTGACCGCCAAGCTGAATAGCTGCGTTTTTCTAACCTTCCAATTCAATGGCATGATATAGCCATTTATATATGCATTTTTTGATGGACCAGGGTCAGTCCTAGAACTCTATATGAGAGGGAAATTTATGGAGGTTAGTATTTAACTAGAATTCTCAGAAGGAGAAGAATAATCGTCAAATTCATATGAAATATTCAGACTCGCAGTCTCACTGTCGGCAGGTAGCCATGTCTAGCTGCGCGTGCATATAGCTGTGATGTTCTGACGACAATACTGCATTGTATCCTTAAACGGACATTGACACGTAAACCAGCAGTCTACGTTATTGATTAATTTATGCATGACTTATATGGACTTATGTTCTACTCCTATTTGAAATGATCATCCTGTGTGTACAACTGTGAATTAAATGTATGGACTCAATGAAATGACTTATCAAATCAATCGTATTCCAAGGTTCAAGTATTGTTCGTAATCTTCCATCCCCGCATTCGCTTAATCTTCCATCGAAGGCACGATGCACTATCACTGAATAAAAAAAACTAACATATCAAAGAAAAAACAATGGCCATAAATTTATAATTGTTTTATTCATATCACATGGAACATTGTTCAGAGCAAACCACCTTGCAACAATGACAATCTGGATGAAGCAATTAAGAAAATTCCAAAGAAAGATCTTCTCATCGTGTTAGGTGATTGGAATGCTAAAATAGGGCCAGATGCATACGGTCACTGGGCTGGTACAGTGGGGAGATTTGGGACAGGTGAAACCAACGATCGAGGACTAAGGCTACTAGAATTTGCCAGCAACTATAAACTAACCATTGCAAATACACTATTTCCTCATAAGTTATCAAGAAGAACTACGTGGCATGCCCCAAAAACTGAGATACATGGCCAAATTGATTTTATTCTTGTATCCAAAAGATTCAAGTCCAGTATTAATAAAGCCAAGACTAGGACTTTTCCTGGCGCCGACATTGGTAGTGATCACGACATGGTATTGATGACGCTCAAGCTTAAACTTAAAAAGAACTATAATCAAAACAGATGTTCTCAGTTAAGATTCAATTTAGACAATTTGAAAGATCCAGAAATCGCGGGAATCTTTGAGGCAACTGTTGGAGGAAAATTCGCAGTTCTCAACTTTTTGGAAGATGATATCAACTCAATCACAGAGAACATGAAAGACGTGCTCATTGAATCAGCAACAGAAATACTTGGTAAAAGAAAGAAAATAAACAAACCATGGGTTACAGATGACATTCTGAAGTTATGTGATACACGGCGGGAAATGAAAAAGGTTAAGAAAGAGGTTCCTGAAGCAGCATGGCAATACAGTATGGTGAATAAAAATATTAGGAAGAAAATGAAACAGGCCAAAGAAAAATGGGTAGCTGATCAATGTGAGTCCATTAATACGGGGCTAATAATAGGTAACAGCAAGGCAGCTTTTGACACATTAAGAAAACTAACAAAACCCCAACAGCCTAGGGTAACTGTCATAGAAGATAGCAATGGGGCTCTGCTCAATGAAAAAACAGTTGTAATGAGAAGGTGGACAGAATATTGTAAAGAATTATATAACTGAAAACTTGACACTGACTTAGGCATATTAAACAACATTAAGTGCGAAAACAGGGAACTCGGAAATGCAGCAATATTACGGGAAGAAGTGGAGGAGGCTATATGTTCGATGAAAGGAGGGAAGTCACCGGGTGTGGATAATATCCCAGCAGAGCTCTTGAAATATGGAGGACCAGATATAGTTAAAATCATGACAACAATTTGCCAGAAGATATGGAGTACAAAAAAATGGCCAAAAGAATGGACGCAGTCATTAGTAATACCACTTCCAAATAAAGGAAATCTAAAAATGTGCAAGAACTACAGAACCATTAGCCTTATTAGTCATCCAAGTAAGGTGATGTTAAGGATACTTTTGAACAGAATAAAACAGAAATCAGAAGAAATCTTGTCAGAGGAACAGGCTGGCTTTAGACCAAAAAGAAGTACCTCAGAACAAATCTTCAATATTAGATTACTTATCGAAAAACATCTCCAACATCAACACGATTTATACCATAACTTCATCAATTTCACAAAAGCCTTCGATCGAGTCTGGCATGAAGGCTTATGGCAAGTAATGAGAAAATCCAATTTTGATACTAACATCATAGATATCATTGAAGCACTATACAAGGACGCAAGCAGTGCTGTTTTTGCAAGCAACGACAATGGAGAATTTTTCAAAACAACTGTAGGAGTTCGCCAAGGATGTATCCTGTCACCAGTGCTCTTTAATATACATCTAGAACATATTATGCAGGAGGCTCTCTACGATTATAAATCAACCATATCGATTGGAGGCCGACCTCTGTGCAACCTACGTTTTGCTGATGATATTGATCTGATAGCTGGATCAGAATCAGAACTTCAAGACCTTACCTCTAGACTGGAGAAAGTAACAAGAACGTATGGGATGGAAATTAATATAGAAAAAAGCAAGATATTGGTGAATAGCCATAAGAAACATGTTCCGACCAACATTACGTTAAATGGGCAAACGTTAGAAGAAGTTAACACCTTTAAATATCTCGGGTCCACTATATGTAGTGATGGAAGATCGAGTAAAGAAATCAAGACAAGACTTGAGATGGCCTCAGCTGCCATGACAAGGTTGAATGTGATCTGGAAAAGTAACATCAGTTTCCCTGTGAAGATCAAATTATACAAATCACTTGTATTATCTATTCTCTTGTATGGGTGTGAGGGCTGGACACTCACTGCAGATACGGAGCGAAGGATTCAGGCTTTCAAGCATAAATGTTATAGAAGATTTCTGCGCATTTGCTATAAAGAGCACAAAAGAAATGTCTATGTTAGAGAGAAGATAAACACCTATGCAGGCCACCAAGAACCACTTTTGTCAATAGTGAAACGTCGAAAGCTTGCCTGGTTTGGGCATGTAACTCGTCATGACTCCCTTTCGAAAACGATCCTTCAGGGAACAGTCGAAGGTAAACGGAGAAGAGGAAGGCAGAGAAAATCCTGGGCTGATAACATCAAAGAATGGGCAGGACACGGTTTTTCCACACTGGTACGCATTGCTGAGGATAGAGAGCAGTGGAGGACCCTGTCTGCTCATGCTTCCACCATGGCACCCCTACGACAAATGACGGGTTACGGGCTGAGATGAGATGATGAGTATAGAGAGGAGCCGCGGTGATTTATGCACAGGTAAAGGGAGCCGCGGACCAAAAAAGTTTGAAAACCTCTGCTCTAAAAAATTGCCTGCTCCCCTTCTTTCCATGTGAGCAATAAAACAATGTTAGCTTTGCTGTTCTGTATTCTGAAGATTGTATTGCCATATATTGAATTTTAAACGACGTTCTCGAGCAACTCGATGTAAGTGCGTTGGATCGTTAATCACGTATATAAAAGGAATCTATGGATGACCAATTGGGACATATGCCTATAAGTAGTAAGAGGTTATGCGTGGCTGACCACCTGCCATGTAAAACAAATGCTTTAGAAACCACACTGTAGATGGCATAAAGAATACGCTTGGTGAAGAATTCTGGAGAAACTATGCTGCATATTGACTCCATGTTCCGCAACGAGCGAATGAGTTAGTAAGATCTTTTAGAAACTACTACAGTGTTGGCTCCACGCTCCGCCGGTAGGACCGATGCGGCGAGAGGATGATGATGATGTATTGACTTTATAGCAGTTGAAAAGAAGTTCACCATTTCCTCAGCCAAGGTCTGCTGCATAAGATCTCCAACATCTTCTGTCTCTTGTCTTGATGGTGCACTTTGATAGACTCGTTCCATCTCTTGATGATTATCTTCCCACTTATAGCACAGTCTTTCTCTTGTACGTTTGCGTTCATCTCTTCCTTCCATTATGGTTCTCTGCAAGGTGTTATGTCTTTTTATATGGCCACAGAGCCGGATTAACGTAGTAGCAAAAGTAGCATATGCTACGGGCCCCGCGCTTTTAGGGGCCCCGCGCCAATAAATATGTACATCATTTTTTGGTCATCTTCTAATAAGAGCGTTAAACCAATGATCTTGTGATTTATGCCATCTTTAGCGCCTTTTCATTTGGTGTCACGAAATTGTGAGAGAAAGAGCATAAGAGGGTGACTTAGTGTGACTCTTCATTATTTTTATCTTAACTGTTTGCGGACGGAAGCCATATAAGTGGCATTGAAAAAATTTGGTCACGTTTAGACGGAAGCCACATTTTTTGGCTCTAGGCGACTGCCCCTCTAATTTTGTTTCGTTCTTTGTGAAATGAATTTGCATTAACAATAAAAACTAGAATTTAGGAATCGGAAACTTCCTGTTTTAGTTGAGGTATACGGCGTGCTCACACTCTCTTTCGATCTTGATTAAAATTTCTTGATTTGTAAGGTTAGAAAACTCAAAAAATGAGCAGTAGACACAGAGATATTGGACGTAATTATGCTTCTGGAAGTGAAAAACGTAAAGCGAAGGAAGGAAGAAAAAGAAAGAAGAGATCAACTTGTGATATCAAAAACACGTAAGCTGACAGAATATTTTGATGTTCATGGTGGTGGTACTCTAACCGCTGAAACTGGAAGTACAGGAACAACTAGTACTAATGCAGGCTGTGCAGCAGAAAACATACAGCAAAACCCAGTATACACTGAGTCTGAATGTGAAAGAATAAGTGAAACGGAGAAGTACTCTAATGATATTGGTGACTGGCCGAACAATATAGATGACTGTGAGCGTGAATATTGGATATCCAAGAGAAGTGAAAAATGTCAACATGTTGATAGTGCCTTCTCTTCATCCGTGCGATTGTATGACACTGAAAAGAAAACTCGATACTATTGTGATGGGTTGATATTAATATAGTAGATATTATGTACAGCAGATGTGAAGTCAGCTATTTCAAGCCCCTGAGGAAGTATAATTCTGAATATAATGTCAGGGAACCTGTCTTGTTTCCATCAATGACCCCAACCTGCTATGTAGAGTTTCCCAATTATATGTAATACTGTATGGGTGTTGTGTAGCTGGATTTCTAGGGTATATGCAATGTATGTGAATAGAATAACAACAACCACACTTTAAAGTTAGCTAACAAGGCAGTAAACAACTCACTATTAAATTTTGGTATGATAAAAATGTTTACAATGTATTAAGTTCTTGTGCATTGAGCTGAAGAAAATTAAACGTCAAAGATTAATTACATATATTTACACAAATACAAGTTTAACTAATAAAGTCTGTCATATCTTGATCTTTACTCTATGTGGAAGGGAACTGTTCTTAGTGTGATACGTTCATTTAGAAATAAGCACAATTTTGATGGATCAATAATGTCATCACTTCTAGGAAACTGTTAATATAATCGACGTGGAGGATCAGTTTTAGAATTGACAAAGCCCAAAACACAGGGCTTAACTTTTATATAGATGTAAATTCTGCGATGTCCTGCACATTAATCTGCCCTTTCACATCAAGGTACAGCTTGTGGATGGTAGATACTGCAAGGCACTCAATCCTATAGCCTCACACTGGTACTTTTCTTGAACATATTCGTGACTGGCGCACTTCAGGTTCTTACAGAAACCCGTAATATTAGAATATTTCACTATATAAGTTAAATACAGGTCATAAATGGTCACACAGATCTCCTGCTGACATCGGACTGAGAAGGCATAAAAGCACAACTTGTCTGAATTTGTCAATAACTGTATACGTGAATAGTTAATTTAAAGTGGCAAGGAAATCTTGTGCCTCAGTGTATTTATTCTCTTCTGTTAGTTATTCTTAGCAACCAATCCAATTTCATCTGCTCCTACGCGTCTTTTTTGAAAAGTTAACCTAATATTTTTTTTCAAATCAGGAGACACCCCTTTCTCTCCCCTCAATATGGCTAGCATCAGTAAAGAAGCCCTCTACCCGTCGATATATGTCTTCATTCTACCATATCGCTAGTATTATCTAAGTCATTTTAATACAGAACGATAATATTTACTTCGTCTACCGTCTGTCATCTGATACATAAGCTTACACCCTTCTGTCTATTTATTCTTACCATTTTCGTCTTTCCTTTATATTGATGCAAATAATAATATATCTTTCTTTCTACAGTACGATAATATTATACGAAAGAATAGGATATATATTTATTACTAATTATTAGCATTTTAATCTTCTTTTATTCTTTATTTTCCTTACCGTTCTATTTGGCCAGTTAGTTTCAATTTCGAAATGCATACGATACCATTTCTAAGAAAACCATAACAACACTTTCAAACTTGCTTGACTACCGTAACCATGGCCTTTGACCTAATATGCAAATATTCCTATCCTTCATCGTTCGTTTTTGGGAATGGCGTGCAAGTCTGTGACGTCACATTGGCATTAATTCGTTCTATTGTTTTTATGCGTTAACTCTTTAGAGACCGAGTACTAACAGCTAGTATTTTGGTGGCGCGACATACAGATTGTATTTTACGACAACTGTCAGAAGTTTTATTTTACACATATTCATAAACTTACAAACAAGCAACATGCAAGAAAATGGTTATGCTATTCAGAAAGTAAAGGGCACCTATTCTGTTTCCCATGCAAGCTTATGAGTTCAGAATGTTCATCAAAGTTTACTGTGGAAGGGTTTAATGACTGGAAAAATGCAAGCAATCTATTGCGTCGACATGAAGAAAGCTCCTCACATAGACAAGCTTTAATTTTACTGTTGATGCATAAGAACAAAGGTGAACGTGTCGATTCCCAACTTGTGAAACAAATGGACATTCAAGAAAAGTATTGGCACAAACTTCTAGAGCGAATAATTGAAGTTGTGAAGTTTTTAGCAGAACGAGGCCTTTCATTTCGTGGCAGTGATGAAATTGTTGGGTCCCCTTATAACGGGAATTACTTAGGGTTGTTAGAATTACTGGCCAAGTTTGACCCTTTTCTGGCATAGCATATAAGTACTCATGAAAACAAAGGATTTGGACATACATCATATCTATCTAAAACAACGTGTGAGGAATTCATCAATCTGATTGGATCCAGCATACTGGATCACATTCTCTGCGAAGTAAAGAAATACAAGTATTATTCCGTTTCATTGGATTCTACTCCAGATATATCTAATATGGACCAGCTGACTTTGACTCTGCGCTATGTTTTGCCATCTGGACCAGTTGAAAGATTTGTGACATTTTTGGATATGGAAGGTCACAGTGCTGAACAGCTTACTAAAAGTCTACTTAATTTTTTTAAAGGCAAATGACATTGATATTAAAGACTGCCGTGGTCAAAGTTATGACAACGCCAGCAACATGAGTGGCAAGTTTATAGGATTACAAGCACGAATTAAAGCGATGAATAAGTTTGCGCATTACACTCCGTGTTTTGCACATTCACTAAATTTGGTTGGAAATGTGCTGCTGAAGGTTGTCAAGAAGCAGTCATTTTCTTTGGATTTGTTGAAAGTCTGTACACCTTCTTTTCTGCTTCTACCTACCGGTGGGGTCTCCTTTCTACTGCATTATGTGCTGGCGGTACTCATAGTAAGTCCCATTTTCCCTTTGTGAAAAGACTGTCAGATACCAGGTGGTCCGCTCGGGCAGATGCAACAAAAGCACTTTTACACAGCTTTTCTGCAATAAAACAAGTCTTGGATGATATTTCAGATAACAATGATCAGAAGGCACAGTGTCGTCAACAGGCTCGTGGTCTACTTTCAACCATGATGAAGTTAGAAACAGGAATAATGATTATACTGTGGGATCAAGTATTACAGCGTTTTCAAATGACCAGTGCTTCTTTGCGATCTTCTGACCAAGATTTGAATACAGCTTGTGCACTCTATGAATCCCTGCGGGGGTATATTCAAGCTATGCGATCTACTTTTGCAGACATAGAGCAAAAGGCCAAGGATCTGACTGAGTGTGAACATTATCAAGAACAAACTCGAAGAAAACACAAACGAAATCGAGAGTATGATAATTTCAGTGGTTCCAGCACACTTGATCCACTTGTTAAATCTCAAACGCCTTCTCAGCAGTTTAAAAGCCGAACATTTCTTGTCCTTATTGATAGCTTGCTCTCTGCCTTGTCAAAACGCCAGAAAGCTTATCAAAAGTTGAATGATTTATTTAGATTCCTTCGTCAGTTACAGTCGTTTACACCTGAAGAGGTGGTAACGAGATCATCGAATCTTATTAAGTCATATCCGGAAGAACCGGGTTGAAAGTCTTTGTGAAGAACTTGTGCAGTTTACAGAACTGTTGAAAACTGATCTTGCTTCTCATATTGGCACTACTCTAAACCTTGTAGAGTTACAGTTTTACCGTTTGATAATTGACAATTCTTTGGAGTCTTGTTTTCCAAATGTAGAAATCGCCTTGCGCATCTAGTTGTCACTAATGGTAACCAACTGCAGTGGAGAACGATCATTTTCAAAACTGAAACTTATTACAAATGAACTAAGGAGCACGATGGATCAAAAGAGATTGAACAATCTCACACTAAAGAGCATTGAACATAAACGTTTGCGTGAAATTGATACATCCAATATCATCAACAAATTTGCTCATGCTAAATGTAGAAACATTAATATTTAAAAAATAATATTGACTGTGTTGTTACTTTTGATAATGATAATTACTATGCAAATTAAAAATGTATGTGTTAAAATATATTTGTGTTGTTGTATTTTTTTTTTTTAAATATAGGGCCCCTTTCTTAATATATGCTACAGGCCCCGTACTAGCTTAATCCGGCCCTGTATGGCCAACATATTTAGCTGTCAAATTCAAGGGATTCAGTTCTTTCTTTCAATTGCAGATTCATTATATATGACTCTACAGCTTTCAGTAGTAAAGTGTATAAAACAATTTACGATTTTCGGTTTTTTTAATAAGATTTTTGCCTCGTTTTGGCGCTTCATGTTTAACTCAGTCGGTTATATTAGGGCGCATGTCCAAATATAAAAAGAACTTTAGGTCTAAACAATTCTCAGTTTTAATTGTTATAGTTAACTGTTTAGATATTAGTATTTGTCTCAATTTGTTTAATGTAGCTTTCACCATTCAAATTCTCTTCTTGATTTCTGTTTCACATCTGGCATGATATTTATATAACAATATGTATACGACCACACAATTTACAATAAATACCAGACATACGTGGACTAACATGTAGCTGAGACAAAACAGTTTTCATACGTTCGCGTAGAAGGTTTCCAGCAATGTGTCGTTCATAGACTGTTCGAAATATAGCAGGGTGGTCGCTAGAGCTGCATTCTGAAAACAATAAGTCAATTATCAGTTTTATGATTTTTGATAATGAATATATGCACCTTTTTAATAGTAATTTGTAATGTGCACTATCATTTATAATGTTGTCGACACTATTCACAAAACACAACGTTAAACTTTAAATGAAATAAAAATGAAGACTAAATTTGTCTTTTGCATTGATTTAAACGGAATTATCTGTCAGTACATAATACTGTTATATTGTACCGATGATCTGGCACTTCTGCATTATAACCGTAATCCTTTGCAATACAAAATGAAAATAATCAATGAGGGATCTGCAAGTAGGTCTGACAATACACATGGGGAATACAAAGATAATGAGAATAAATACAGGAAACGATAACAAGATTGTACTGGACGAAACAACATTACAAAATGTAGAATAATTCTTGTACCTTGGCAGTAATATAGACACAGTTGGAGGGACAGACAATGAAATCAAAATAAGATCACAAAAAAGCTAGAGAAGCTTTTATTGCATTTGGAAAATATATGGAGATAAAAAGAAACCTGGTCCAAAACAAAAATCAGAATCCACTATTCAAATGTCAAGTCAGTCCTATCGTATGGCTCCGAAACATGGAGAACAACAACTACAACAATAAAGAACCTACAGACTTTTATAAATTGATGCTTGAACGAATAGAGCGTCATGAGAAGATCAGTAATGTGGAACTGGTGACAAGAACCAAACAAGTGCCAGTGGACCAAGAGATCAGAAGAGGACGCTTGATATAAATAGAACAAGCATTGAGGAAACCTGTTATAGCATTACCAGACAGTCCTAGTTCTGAATCCCCGGGTTAAAAGAGGCAGAGAAAGAACACATGCAGGAAAGAAATGGAGACACATGAAGGCAATGAAGACATGGACAGACTGTCACTGGTTGCCTTCCTTTAGCTCTGCAGAAGTGGTCCAACAGTGGCCAAAAGTCAAGAGTAATTAAAGTGCATCTTCAAGGGTGTCTACCTTCGCACACGATTACTCTTGGCAGAGTTGTAGATAGAAGGATAACTCAAGTGAGTTTTCACAAGATATTCAGAAAGCGAGAACAATGCTGAATGTTTCTTAGCAATGTTAACTCTAGTATCTGCCGTCAACTTTTATGAAGGATTTGATTATCTTATAAGTCGTTAGCTCGTTCAAGGCCCCAGCTGGTTTAATCCAGCGAAATTTCTCTCAATATTATTGCATAGCTCTGTTTACGTATATTTAAGATATTGTCTGAGACATACGGATGTAGTACATTCAAAATGATTAAATCAACTTTAAATTTTTCTTTATACAAGTAACAAATTTAATAATCAATTATAGTTAACAGTTTACAACATTTAATAATTCTTTAACAAACACTACTCATCATCGAGTAATGTTATGGAGAATTGATTAAAAGTTCACTTGGCAGCTTTTATGTTTCTACGTAGCTGCCAATGAGATTCTGCTCCAGTTGATGTTTGAGGCTTTGAAGATAGATGACTGGATCACACTCGACACTGGTCAAGTTTGAAAGTTGTAGCACGTTCCGAAAACTGTCAGAGAGTAACTACCAAGCTGGTCCCGCGTCTCTAAGACCCGTCTGGTGATGGTGTCTAGCGTCGACTTCAGGCCACTTATATCCTCACGTGTTCCAGAGATAGTACCCTCAGTTGGTACAACCGACTAGTGTCGCAAAAGAAGAGAACAAACTCCCTCTTGAATATTGCGTTTTCTTGACACACACTCATGTGGCCCCCGCTTTTCATTTTACCATCCCATCTAACTCAGAACTTTATCCTCTCTGAGAATTAATCTCAATCGCAGTAAGATGAAAACTTTCATTACATTTAGACTGAATAGGTTAACATTTACAGCTACATTGTTTGAAAGGGTTAAAAATATAATAATAATGTACATCATTTCTCTCTTCATTCACTCCTCGCTCCATATGAAACTTTGGACTACCTCTGCTTTTGATTCTCTATAAGAAACTTACATAAAGCAGCCACCAGACCTTACAGCGGTGGTTCATGAAATCGTCATTTTATATGCTGAGGTTTCCAGCCTCGTATGACTTGGACAACCACTAGCAATTTTCACATATTAATATCCACATGTCATTATATACATATTATTTCAGGTGTAAATAATGCAGAATATAAAATTACAAATGTACAATTTACCCCAAAATGTGTTTGGGATCACTGACTGACTTCTGGATCAGAGAAATAGTTAAAGCAAGTTGGTGAAGATGCCTCTCACACGGGTTCTGGGGTGTTACTTTGCAAAAAGCTCCTACTTTGACTCCGTGTTCAGATTCCTTTGGATTCCGGTTTTTATAGTTAATGTAGGTAGATTTTTCGTGGGAGATAATACCTCAAGATGCTCAAACAAAGTCCGGTCCCATAATTCAAATTCTGATTCTATTATTTACTCTGGCTGGTCTAGTTGTCTCTTGACGAGTTGAATTTCGCAGTGTTTTACCCCAGCGAAAGTGTAAGGTTATATTACAACTTTCGTCTCAAGCACATTGTTCTTTACTATTAGACCGGGCTGCAATGAGAAATGTTGTTATGTTTACATCTCGAATGCCAGCCACTAGTTACAATCATGCGTGGTTTGATGGCATCTATTCACAAAATTTCCTCATATGAAAATTCTGCCTGTTATTTAAAAGGTCATTTTCCGTATATAGAATTGATAAATCCGTCGATTCGAGGTAATGATTGCACTACAAATCCCTACATTATCACAAATAATGTCCTTGTAACACTTCTGTCCGGAAACTATTACAACATGCCGTCTTTCAGGTGCATGTCTGTAATATGTCTGCAGACGGATGATTTATCTCCACCTCCTTGTGCAAACACCGACACTCGTGTAACCATCTGGGCTGTGACTCTTCACGACAGTTATTAGTGAATCACAATAGCCATATCAGCGCTAAATAAACTTGCTGGGCGTACGTCGTGTTAATCTGTCGCGGTCAAGGTTTGGTACACGATAATTTTACTAACATGACTGTCGGTCACTATTGCATCACCTGTCTACTCTCTCAGCAATGATGGTCAGGTAAACAGACAAGACGAATCATTACGGAGAAGAAGTGCAAACAATGACTCTAAAATAACAATACTACCGGAGAGGAAAAGTGAGCGAACCCAGTTATGTGACACAGACTTTAAGCTGATAACGTGGCACAGGAAGATCTGGCACATGTCCCTTCAAATCCTGTCGTACTTGGGGAATTAAAAGGTTATTAATGAATATAATGTATTTATATATGAATTACTCCTAGCTCTGGATACTTAGTGGAGAGGTAGGATGTTATTTATAGCCTGCTGTTCTTAACAATGTACACACTTTTCAAGTTCATTGAAGCGCTGACCCTAATTCACTTGCAAGTGTCAGTCAATGTTCTTTGCTCACAACTCCTTCCTTGTATGGCAGCGCGATCTTATGCAATAAAGCCTCGTGATGGTGGCTGACTTTACTATATTTTCATAAGGTGCTTAGATGTTTTTATTGTATGCATTTGTAGCTGATTCTTGGTGGTGTCCTCACCAACTTTAATATCTCATAGTTTTATATCATGAAGAAGAAGAACAAGAAGAAGAAGAAGAAGAAGATCACATGTCTGTTTGAAAACAGCAGCAGCTTTTCTCAGAGAAATTGTCTTCTTCATTCGCTTTCGTCGAAGCGCTGTATTCCTTTCAAAAAATTGTTCTAGTCTACACCAGGCTTCTTCCATCCCCGTATGTTGCTCTATCACTAAGACATTGTCGTAAATCTGCTCGACACTTGTGAGTAGTAGTACGCTCATGCGTCGTCCGACTCTGTGTCTTTAGCTTGCAGTCAAAAAATGTAACATCAAATTGACAATATAGACAATACAGACCAGATAGCCACTTTGAGAATAATAGTTGAACTAAGTATGAAATGGAATTCACCACTATACATCGGATTTGTTGACTACGAAAAGGCATTTGACAGTGTAGACAGAGAATCACTTTGGAAATTGATGAGGCATTATGGAGTTCCCCTGAAGATCATTAACTTAATAAAGAAAACATATGAAGACATGGCATGCAGAGTTCTTCACGAAGGACAGCTTACAGAACCGTTTGGGATAAGAACAGGAGTGCGACAGGGATGCCTCTTGTCTCCATTTCTTTTCTTACTAGCAATAGACTGGGTTATGAGATCATCGACATCACACAACAGAAATGGAATCCAGTGGACTCTGACTAAGCAGTTGGATGATCTGGATTTTTCTGATGCCTCGGCTCTTTTGTCCCATAACCGTAATCAGATGCAGGACAAATTGAAAACACTCTATGAGAGGTCACAGCAATTGGGTCTGAAAATACACAGGGAAAAGACAAAAATAATGAGAATAAATGCAGGTAATGATAACACGGTTGAACTTGAAGAAACACCAATACAAGATGTAGAATCGTACACATATCTTGGCAGTAATATAGACAAAGTTGGAGGGTCAGACAGCGATATCAAAATAAGAATACAAAAGGCAAGAGGATATCAGCAATAAGATTCTACGTTACGCTGCACCCATCATTTGCGACTCCTTAACCTATGTGTACAACCAATGTATTGCACACAACTACTTCCCCACAGCATTTAAATCTGCCAAAGTGTATCCCCTCTATAAATCTGGCTCACATAGCGATCCCAACAGCTACAGACCAATATCCCTTCTATCATCTCTTTCAAAACCACTAGAGAAACACATTTACAACACCACATTTCAACACTTAACAACAAACAAACTGCTCATTGATAGCCAGTCAGGTTTCAGACCCAAACATTCCTGTCACACAGCTCTCACCAAAATGGCAGACGACTGGCTGTCGAACGTAAATGATGGAAAATTAGGTGGTGCTGTTTTTGTTGACTTCAAAAAAGCATTTGACATGATTGACCACACTATCTTGGTTCAAATGTTGGAAACCCTCAGAATAGGCCCTAATCCACTAAACATCATCAAATCATTCCTGGGAGATCGACAGCAGTTAGTGCTTCACAACAACTCGACATCAGATTTCTCGAAGATAGATACAGGAGTATCGCAGGGTTCTATTCTTGGGCCCCTACTCTTCGCAATGTTCATCAACGACCTACCACTACATCTCAAATATTCAACGTGTGACCTCTTTGCAGATGATTGTACTATCTACACTAGTGACAATGATTGCGTGGCACTTGAAATGACTCTTCAAAGCGATGTAGACAATCTAACAAAATGGAGTAATATGAATCGTATGCCAGTAAACACAGCAAAAACTAAATCTATGTTGATTACCACCAGACAGAAACTCCTAAGCTGCACTAAAAGATCGCTACAGCTACAAAGGGAATCAATACAAATTGAACATGTAACAGAACACAAAGTTCCAGGGATCACGATTGACCAGCACTTAACGTGGAACTCCCATGTACGGAAGTTAACCAAACACTAAGCTCAAAAGACGTACCAGCTAGCCAAAATAAAACACTTCTTAGACGCAGACACTAGACTATTGTTCTACACCTCACATATACAGACACATCCAGATTACTGCTCTACGCTATGGGATGGTTGCCCTGCTTCCACCTCGAAGAGACTGCACTCCCTGCAAAAGAGAGCAGTACGTCTGATCACCGATAATCGCACGACACCACACACAAGGACAGGAAAAGAACCCAAAATACTGTCCCTAAAAAAAGTCTTTTCTACAACAAAGCCAAGCTGACTCACGCAATTCTATCTAGCAATGCCCCGCCGTACCTACGATTATTGTTTCAAACCAGTAGAAGAGAGGGACAACAATTACATCAGTTACATCTACCCAAACCTATGATCGACCTGTTCAAAAAGAGTCTAGAAAACTCTAGAGCCTACTTATGGAACAGCCTTCCACACCACCTAAAAAGCCTACCTACACAATATTCAGTTAACAAAGCACTTTTCAAACACTACCTCAACACTGATTATGTACCCCCATAGAAACAACATTTGCCTGTCAACATCTCATCCATAGGTCAACATTTCTTTTCCTCTTCCGCTCGTTTTCTGTGAATAATATTTTTTATATCCATGTAATATTATTATATTATTATAGTCACTTTAAAACATTATTATATTATGTAATGTATGTGAGAATGTACCCACATACCACTGTCCTTTAGAAATGTGAGTCGTGAGAATGTACCTGCATACCACTGTACTTTAGAAATGTGAATGTTTTCGGTTTTTTTAATGGGATGATGTATATGAGAATAAGCAGATATTACATAATTATTTTTTGTTTAACTGCTCAAAGACTTTACCTGCCACAGAAGTGCGTAAGAAAGTGTTATTATTATTATTTCATTTTCAACCAAGAATGTATGGATATAAGCGAGAATGTGTTTATGTAATTTTTGTATTGATGATTGATGACACATTCAAAAATACAGATTAATTGTCGACGGTTTGACCGCATGAGTGAGTGTCGATATACAGAATTATTTATTTTTATTTATTTTATTTTATTATCACTTTTTTCCCAATTACTATCTTGTTTGTTTAAAACAAAAAACCTACTCATGTTTTTTTTTATTTTGTTGTGTATTATGATTGCATACTGTAAATGAATGCTGTTATGTTAACTTTATAATGTTCCACGCCTTTAAATTAATGCTTAAAGTAACATGTGGGAACGAAAGGATGTAGTATGCAAGATAAATGAGAGTGAAAGGGCAGAATGTTAGACGGGACTGCGCGCCCAATTCTTAACCCTTCGAAAATAAAGTTCGTTCGTTCGTTCATTGCCTTGGGAAATATATGGAGATCAAAAGAAATCGGATCCAACACGAAAATAGGAATCTTCAACTCAAATTTGAAGTCAGTCCTATTGTATGACTCTGAGACATGAACAACAAAGACAACAACCAAAAGCTACAGACTTTCATAAATGGGTGCTTGCGTAGAATAGAAGGATTAAAATGGTATGACAAGGTTACCAACGTGGAACTGATGACAAGAACTAGACAAGTGCCAGTGGAACAAGAAATGAGAAGAAGACGATGGCGATGGATTGGACACACACTGAGGAAACCTGTTGATAGCATTACAAGGCAGTCCTTGTTCTGGAACCCCCAGGGCAAGAGAGGCAGAGGTAGACCAAGAAGTACATGAAGAAGAGAGCTGGAAACACAGATGAAAATGATGAGGAGAACGTGGAAAGAACTTGAGATGATGGCACGTGACAGGAGGACTTGGCATGTGTTTGTTGAAGGCCTAAGCTTCTTTTGGAGCGGAAGGTTATGAAAGGGAGCAGCCGTACGACCTACTCTTTAAACAAGAGGCATACGACGGAGATCTATTACATCTGACCTTCAATGTGCAGATGACAGCTGATGATAGTGATGACTCAGTTTAAATTTTGCTTTCTCCTTTGGCAAATCTATCTGCCTTCTCGTTTGTCTGTTTTTTTCTATGATTCGACAGCATGAATCCGCAGTACATTATATTTGTTGGATTTATAGATGGTTTTTATTAGTGCTTCTGACAAACATTCTATTTTGTTGTTTTTATTATTCCTTTGGGCAGTGATGGTTACTGTTTCTCTCTGATCTGATGTTATAGATTGTCTTTCTCTATTGTTAAATACATAGCATTCTCCAACCATTCCTCTGATAACACTGTAGCCTTACGTTGTCTCTGACCATCCAGCATGCATAGCATCTTTTTGACGTTGTTGCAGGATCCATCTGTTGATACAGTAGACGCAAGTTCTTTCAGAGGATTTGCTAGGCTGACATTTTCTCACATGTTCCTGTAGGCCTACTTACAAATGCGAACACGTGAATCGTCCGTCACACAAATTTTAATAATAACATCAAAACACATACACATGCTGCTTAACTACACTCAAATTCGTTTTTTTTTAAATAGTAACGGAAGTCATCTTATGCGTTTAGAAACATGAGCTGGATTAAAAGGTTTGGGGTTTATTATTGATAAACTAAAGCAACGCTTTCACTGTTGTTTCAGCACAAGCGTCAAAATTGACCAACGATCTGAACGTTGTTTCGGAGTCAGAGTTTCTAAGTAGGTATACTTAACTTCTCTCTGAATTTAATGTAGGCACGTTGCCTGTGATAGTGTATTCGACTTATGTTTTCCCTAATAATACTGTAATCTAACTTTCTCCTTACTGAATATAGGTTCATCTCTGAAAATGATTCTGTAGGCCTAAGTCCCTAAATTATAGTGTACGGCTTACCTTCTCTCTGATGAGCTTTGCCGTGGTCTCGTCAACCCAGTCGTGCTCATTAAGAACTTCGTCAAATTCCTTCTGTATATTCTTCAACATGATATACACCTGTTTTATAAAGGACTGACATTTATTTATCAATGTCTCCATGTTTAAAATGTATACGCTGACCTCAATAAAGTAACGTTAGTAACTCGTTTAATACGCGAGTGAATCTTTTTTTTCCAGAGCTGATGCTATTAAATAAATGTTAAACAGATAAAAGAACGTAAACTGATCTAAAAGAAAGAACACAATCAATGTAAAATAACACAGATCTTGTACTATAAATAATGTTAGGCAACTACGAAAAACACAGAGTTATGAAAGGGGACAAGAACATAATATTATTAAGGAAAATACAAATATTAATACAGCTCTAGTAGCAGAAGAATGTAATAAATGCTGATACAATGCGGCATGGTGCTTCAAGAAGGAGAAGATGATGATTGTTACATTCTTCTGCTACTAGAGCTGTATTAATATTTGTATTTTCCTTAATAATATTATGTTCTTGTCCCCTTTCATAACTCTGTGTTTTTCGTAGTTGCCTAACATTATTTATAATACAAGATCTGTGTTATTTTACATTGATTGTGTTCTTTCTTTTAGATCAGTTTATGTTCTTTTATCTGTTTAACATTTATTTAATAGCATCAGCTCTGGAAAAAGAAAAAAGATTCACTCGCGTATTAAACGAGTTACTAACGTTACTTTATTGAGGTCTGCGTATACAGTCCTTAGTGCTATCTGTCAGTTCTACTGCTTATATCTTTTAAAGCCATAATATCAAACACCTCTCTATCTTCTTTCCTTGTCGTCAGCTATCTTTTTTTTTCCCGCCAATTTTTTAATCTTGTCACGATGGATATAGGTCAGGGTGGTCCAACTTATTCAACCCCGAGGCCCACATAAACCAAAATTGTCAAGATTGCGGGCTATTAATGATAAAAATTATTTTAATAAAAGTTCAGTGAAAAATAGATTACAATCTGCAAAATAAAAAATGAAATAAAAATTACAATCAGCATTGAATTTCTATAGAAGTAATTTTAGCTTTATTCTTACGTTCTGATGGGAAGTTTGGAAGTGTGGATGTTCTTTAACCAGATGCTGGATATCAATGTCAATGTAGTAACAAACTGAAATGTGCATGTCTTCGACTTGCTTTCACTGAGTGCGCTGTTATACAGATTTTATTTATCAAGACGCGGACACGCTATGTCCGTGATCATATCTCTCAGCTAGCTTCGTTATTCATACCACCACATTCAATAGATATTATAAAAATATATGAGTACGAAGTTTGAATGCTCACTGTAAATACAAATAAATGTGAGCGAACGAGCATTGCCAAAAGGCGCCAAAACAGTTCTGTATTTTGAAAACCAAAAACAACTGCTCGCTTGGCAATGCGAACAGTTTAACACGTACTGACAAACGTTTGGGCCAAATGTAGACCTCTTGAAGGTTACTCATAGTATCCACGGAAACATGTTCCGCCGATGATGATATATGAGCCGCTCTCATGAACGAGGGTCTTAAGGGTAGAGGGACCACAAGCTGCTTTGCCCGCCTTGTTCGTCGATAAATCATTCCCCCTTCTGTGTGGAAAGTTCCAGCTGAAGCATGGGTTGTTTTTATCCGACTCTGTTCAAAGTATGGCGTTAGGGTTATGTCGTCCGTCTGCGCTTGTCGTAACTCTGCCTTAATACACAGAAATATCGAGTTGAGGTACGAGTTATCCAATGTTGGCTGTTGGGTACTCTGCTCAAACTCTTTCTGAGCAGTTTCGTCCTTCTGGTTGTCCGGGTGATGGCGAACAGAGCAATCTGTCACAAATTGTCTAAAATCGTGTCGCAAACCTGGCCAGAAGCAATTCAATGAAATATGCCTTACCAAGGCATATGAACTTTTTACGGGGTGAGGCATGGTAGAAAGCATTTCCTGCATTAGGCGGGTGCGATAGTGGAGTGGGACAACTAATTGTCTCTTGATCCCTTTCCGTCTGTAAACCAAACCTTCCTCCCTGTAAATGCTCCCTGAGGTGTATGGGAGTAATTACCATTCAACTTTGAAAAGCAAGGCTTTAGGGTGTTATCGGAACTTTGTGCCTGCTTCAGCTCCGAAATATTCGAGCTGTTTAAAGATAAGAGTTCAGGGGTCGGTGGGGCGTTTCCTCTGTTCTCTCTCTCTTGTGTCGACTTGGAGTCCCGGGAGGGATCTCCAAGAAACACATATTTCCTCCCTAAAATGAGAAGGTAGACTAAATCGTCTACAACTGCGGAACTGATTTTCCCCGTACTATCGGGTTAAAACCTAAATTTCCGCAACTGGAAGTAGCATTGGCTTTGTGCTCTTCCGTGGCCCCTGTATTTCTACAGTTTCGCCAATGTACTGGTGGGCCTTCACCAAAGATGGAGAAACCAAAGCTGAGTATTCTAAGCAACTATCAATTAAGCAGCGTATGGAGTGGTTACCAACGGTTACTTGATCAATAATAGAACAGCATATAGAATTTTGTTCATATGCGTGGGAGTCCTGTTTCTCTATCGGCCCCCATATCAGGCAAGCAACATTACAGTCCGATGAAAAATGCGTGTCAGAATTGCACACTTAACACCATCGCCTTCCAGTTCCCTGGTTGAATTGCTCTGTTTCTGCCTATGGTGATCTTGTTGTTGTTATAGCGGCTGTTGCTGTTGTGTCTTGTTGTGTGAGGTGTTGGTAGTACTCTTGGAGTCAGTGAAGGGGCGCTCCTCTCGTTTGGGGTGACTTTCGTGTGGGCTGTTTAGTCAGGTTCACTTCCGACTGGGTACCGATCAGTAAAACAGTACCACCTGATCAAGAGTTTCGGCCCCATGCTCCGCCAGGAACCGTCTCATGTCTGGAGTGAGCGAATTCTTGAATTGGTGCACGATAATCTCCTTTGCCATTGCCTAAGTTGTCTCTATATAATTTTGTTGTAAGTCACCTCCTTCCTTAGCAAGTTTGTCTGCCTCCTCATTTCCTGGTATGCTGCAATGAGCTGGTATCCACTGGATGGTGCACTTGTTGAAGCATTTGGCCAGTCTTTCAAGGGAGATTATCAGATCTTTCAATCCTTTAGCATGGTGGCTCTTCAGCGCTGTTATTACTGAGAGGGCATCTGTAAAGATTACTCTCTGTTTTCCTGCCTGTGCTTTGCATTCAATAAGAGTTTCCGCTGCCTGTTTCAGGGCTTCTGCTTCAGCACTGAAGTTATTGCAGTATTTGCCAGTGGCAATAGCCTTAGAGTGGATTCTATTCTTTAATTTTATGAGGCACCCCTCATAGAATCATCCCCATTTTCAACTGATTTTTTGCTGAACCATCAGTATATGCATGTGCCCAAAGCTGTGCTGGGAATTTTTGATCAATATACTTGGTTGCTATACACTTTCTTTGTATTTATATCTGTGTTACCTTACTTTCAATGCCTGGAATATCAGATTTTAGCTCAGGAAAGCATCTTATTTTCCACAGTGGGATAGTTGTGCTTGTTGGTATTTTCTGTGCAACTGAGCTTGCTAGCATGGTATTTTTGCTATTTTGTTTCCTTTGCTTGGGCCACAAAGTTAGTTCGTTTGAGCCTGCCTCTTCCTAGCCTATTAATTCTTTGGAACATGAGGTGTCCTTCGAGTCTCTTAAATTTTTTCAGCTTGTTATATGACTCTGCTGTCACGTCTGTCCTCCACTGACTGTAGCCCTGTAATGTTTTACATATGGTTGATTTTTGTGGACTTTAGGGCACCTGTTATAATACGTGATGCTTGGTTTTGGTGTCTGTTTACTCTGTCAAAATTTGACTTTGCTGCCGTCGACCAAGCTGTGATGCCGTATTCCATAGCAGGTCTGACTCTCCCTGTGTACAGCTTTTTGAGGATATTCTCATCAGCACCCCATGTGGTACCAGCTAACTTTTTCATGATGGAAACTGCTTATAAGATTCATCTTTTTGTCTCTTGGCTTCCCGGAATTTGCACTGAAAAGTTTGTGCGTTCAACTGAAAACGTTGAAGCAGGGCTTTCTTCAGCAAATCATAATTGTTGTTGTCTTCCGGTGCCATTTTGAGGAAGACAACATAAGCAGGTCCTCTCAAGCTCTGAGATTACTTCATGTTGTATCTCTCCCTATCTAATCCATAAGTGAAGACTCAAACCTAGCAAAATATATGTCTATTTCCTCAGAAGCCTCTGAGTAAACATCTAACTGAAAAGAGGCCGTACTCGGAATTACCACGTGAAAAATATTTCCACCAACACTACTTTGAGAACTCCCCGACCCATTAGTGCTAGAGCTAGATTCGATTCTTCTACTTTCGATCTCCAATTCTTTCAGTCTAATGGCTCTGTCAGCATGTTCCTTCCTTTCTGCTCTTTCGGCTTATTCCTTCTTTTCTGCTCTTTCAGTCAGTTCCTTTTCCTTAGCGAATGTCCTTTCCTTTTCAGCCTTCTGCTCTTCACAAGCTTTTTGCTTTTCCTTCTCTTCTTTTTCGTGTTCCCGTTGCTTCTCCTTCTCTTCCCTTTCTAATCTTTTCACTTTACGGCCATGGCTTTATCGGCTTCCTGTTCTTCTTTGGCTTCTTTCAAAGAAGTGGCAACAAAGCCTGACAAATCTTTGCTTGATAAGCCCATCTCTTTAGCAACATTTAAGTAAAAAGTATACCTATTTTGTGATTCGGCCATGCTGTGCAGGGGGATTGTTTACAGGTGACACGAAAAATGCAATTGCTACTTGTCTAAAATAAAATTAGCCGCTCTAATGTCAAAATACTAGCTGACTAAAATTATAAACTCAACCACAATGACAACAACCGAAATATGGCTTCAGCAATGGGCAGTTCTTTTCCTCTTCCAATTATTTATTAGAGAAGTTTTTGATTTTATCAATTATTACTTTACTCTTAAAATATTTTACCTTATTCATTTATTTGTGCAAACCGTATGAGCAGATCTATATAAACTAATAACTACCAGTACTCTTTCAGTAATCTAAAATTTCGTATCCGATTTCTAGGGAAATTAACCATCGGGTTTCTTATCCCCAGACTTGCCCCCAATTGTTTTATCACAATGGCATGTCCTAGTTAATCCCTAGACGAGACCACAATTATCACGGATTGACTCTCCTGCTTTGCAGTAGTGGCCATTGTTGGACCACTACTGCAAAGCAGGGGAGGCAATCCGTCACAGCATTATCAGTTAAGAATTAAAATTAAGGGTGGACTGCGCGTTAAGAATTTTGGGAAATGTTCGATGGCCCTCAGCATTAAATGGGTTCACGTTACTATGGAGGCGCCATGGAGGCGCGCATGGAGGCGCGTGACTTTTATATAGCAAAAACGCCTGGAGGCGCGTGACTTTTATATAAGCGCATTCCGGAGGCGCAAGATGGCGGATTTCAGGCGGAGGCGCAGGCGGTTGCGCGTGACTTTTTATATAGGGAAAATGTGGCAAGATGGCGGACTTGAGATAACAAGAAGAGGGTATATGGCGCAAGATGGCGGACTTGAGATAACAAGGGGGAGATAAGTAGGTTGTTGTATTGCATGACTTTTTATATAAGGAAATACTCAGTGTGCAGGTGGAGCATCAGGCGGAGGGTGATGACTTTTTATATAAGGAAATACTCAGTGGGCAGGTGGAGCAGCAGGCGTTGGTACATGACTTTTATATAAGGGAAATGTGGTGGAGTAAGATGGCGGACTTGAGATAACAAGGGTATTGCAGATATATAAGGGAAGAACTCTGTGTGCATTGACATGACATTTTTATATAAGGAAATACTCAGTGTGCAGGTGGAGCATCAGGCAGAGGGTGATGACTTTTTATATAAGGAAATACTCAGTGTGCAGGTGGAGCATCAGGCGGGATGACTTTTTATATAAGGAAATACTCAGTGTGCAGGACGAGCATCAGGCGGAGGCTGATGACTTTTTATATAAGGAAATCCTCATTGTGCAGGTGGAGCATCAGGCGGAGGGTGATGACTTTTTATATAAGGAAATACTCAGTGTTCAGGGGGAGCATCAGGCGGCTGGTGATGACTTTTTATATAAGGAAATACTCATTGCGCAGGTGGAGCATCAGGTGTTGGTACATGACTGTTTTATATAAGGAAATACTCAGTGTGCAGGTGGAGCATCAGGAAGCTGGTGATGACTTTTTATATAAGGAAATACTCATTGTGCAGGTGGAGCATCAGGTGTTGGTACATGACTTTTTTATATAAGGAAAATGTGCAGGTGGGGTATCAGGTGTTGGTACATGACTTTTTATATAAGGAAATACTCAGTGTGCAGGTGGAGCATCAGGCGGAGGGTGATGACATTTTATATAAGGAAATACTCAGTGTGCAGGTGGGGCAAGATGGCGGTGTATTACATAACAAGAAGAGGGGTATAAGGCGCAAGATAACGGACTTGAGATAACAAGAAGAGGTTATATTGCCCAAGATGGCGGGATGACTTTTTATATAGGGAAAATGTGCAGAGGCAAGATGGCGGGGTGATATTTTATATAAGGGATTGAGGAGGTGGAGAGGAGGAGGCGCATGACTTTTTATATAGCGAAAATGAGCAGGGGCAAGATGGCGGGGTGACTTTTTATATTAGGGAAATACTCAGTGTGTGGGTGGAGCATCAGGCGGACGGTGATGACTTTTTTTTATATAGTAATAGGTGTTTATTGAGATAACAAGAAGACGTTATTTATAGACATATTTTAATTCTGCAGGAGTGAGACAGGGGCAAGATGGCGGGATGACTTTTTATATAAGGAAAAGGTGGCGGAGCGCTAGCAGAGCTCAGGAGCAGATGACTTTTTATATAGTAATATATTAGTGTTTATTGTTAGATAATAGAAAGACGTTATTTATAGACATATATTAATTCTGCAGGAGTGATGCAGGGGCAAGATGGCGGGATGACTTTTTATATAAGGAATTGAGGAGGAGGGTAGGAGGAGGCGGATGACTTTTTATATAGTAATATATTAGTGTTTATTTTTAGATAACATGAAGACGTTCTTTATAGACATATATTAATTCTGCAGGAGTGATGCAGGGGCAAGATGGCGGGATGACTTTTTATATAAGGAATGGAGGAGGAGGGTAGGAGGAGGCGGATGACATTTTATATAGTAATATGTGTTGTTTTAGATAACAAGAGGACGTTATTTATAGACATATATTAAGTCTGCAGGAGTGATGCAGGGGTAAGATGGCAGGATGACTTTTTATATAAGGAATTGAGGAGGAGGGTAGGAGGAGGCGGATGACTTTTTATATAGTAATATGTGTTGTTTTAGATAATAGGAAGACGTTATTTATAGACATATATTAAGTCTGCAGGAGTGATGCAGGGGCTAGATGGCGGGATGACTTTTTATATAAGGAAAAGGTGGCGGAGCGCTAGCGGAGCTCAGGAGCAGATGACTTTTTATATAGTAATATATTAGTGTTTATTGTTAGATAATAGGAAGACGTTATTTATAGACATATTAATTCTGCAGGAGTGATGCAGTGGGCAAGATGGCGGGATGACTTTTTATATAAGGAATTGAGGAGGAGGGTAGGAGGAGGCGGATGACTTTTTATATAGTAATATATTAGTCTTTATTTTTAGATAACAAGAAGACGTTCTTTAAAGACATATATTAATTCTGCAGGAGTGATGCAGGGCAAGATGGCGGGATGACTTTTTTTATAAGGAATTGAGGAGGAGGGTAGGAGGAGGCGGATGACTTTTTATATAGTAATATATTAGTCTTTATTTTTAGATAACAAGAAGACGTTCTTTAAAGACATATATTAATTCTGCAGGAGTGATGCAGGGCAAGATGGCGGGATGACTTTTTATATAAGGAATTGAGGAGGAGGGTAGGAGGAGGCGGATGACTTTTTATATAGTAATATGTGTTGTTTTAGATAACAAGAGGACGTTATTTATAGACATATATTAAGTCTCCAGGAGTGATGCAGGGGCAGAATGGCGGGATGACTTTTTATATAAGAAATTGAGGAGGAGGGTAGGAGGAGGCGGATGACTTTTTATATAGTAATATGTGTTGTTTTAGATAACAAGAGGACGTTATTTATAGACATATATTAAGTCTGCAGGAGTGATGCAGGGGCAAAATGGCGGGATGACTTTTTATATAAGGAATTGAGGAGGAGGGTAGGAGGAGGCGGATGACTTTTTATATAGTAATATGTGTTGTTTTAGATAATAGGAAGACGTTATTTATAGACATATATTAAGTCTGCAGGAGTGATGCAGGGGCAAGATGGCGGGATGACTTTTTATATAAGGAAAATGTGGCAGAGGGTAGGCGGAGTAGGGTGACTTTTTATATAGTAATATATTAGTGTTTATTTTTAGATAACAAGAAGACGTTCTTTATAGACATATATTAATTCTGCAGGAGTGATACAGGGGCAAGATGGCGGGATGACTTTTTATATAAGGAATTGAGGAGGAGGGTAGGAGGAGGCGGATGACTTTTTATATAAGGGAAATGTGGTGGAGCAAGATGGCGGACTTGAGATAACAAAAAGAGGGGTATAGGAAGATGGCGGGGTGATTTTTTATATAAGGAATTGAGGAGGAGAATAGGAGGAGGCCCATGACGTTTTATATAGATATATGTTTAGATAACAAGAAGACGTTATTTATAGACATATATTAATTCTGCAGGAGTGATGCAGGGGCAAGATGGCGGGATGACTTTTTATATAAGGAATTGAGGAGGAGGGTAGGAGGAGGCGGATGACTTTTTATATAGTAATATATTAGTGTTTATTTTTAGATAACAAGAAGACGTTCTTTATAGACATATATTAATTCTGCAGAAGTGATGCAGGGGCAAGATGGCGGGATGCCTTTTTATATAAGGGATTGAGGAGGAGGGTAGGAGGAGGCGGATGATTTTTTATATAATAATATGTGTTGTTTTAGATAAAAAGAGAACGTTATTTATAGACATATATTAATTCTGCAGGAATGATGCAGGGGCAAGATGGCGGGATGAGTTTTTATATAAGGAAAATGTGGCGGAGGGTAGGTGGAGTAGGGTGACTTTTTATATAGTAATATATTAGTGTTTATTTTTTAGATAACAAGAAGAGGTTATTTATAGATATATATTTAGATAACAAGAAGGAAAATGTAGAGCGGCATGGCAGGCGTAAGATGGCGGGATGATTTTTATATAAGGAAAATGTGCAGGCGGGCTGTAGGAGGAGCATGGGTTTTTATATAGTAATATATTAGTGTTTGTTTTTAGATATCAAGAAGACGTTATTTATAGACATATATTAATTCGACAGGGGCGATGCAGGCGCAAGATGCCGGTGTGGTGGTGGGGTATGTGTTGTTATATATTAGTGTTGTTGTATGTGTTGTTTTAGATAACAAGAAGCCGTTATATTGAAATAACAAGAAGCCTTTTAGCCAATAGGAAGACTTTGAGATAACAAGAAGACGATATATGTAGACATACGAACAGTTATATATAGGTAACAAAAAGAATTTTAGTTAATATATTTTATTTTGTCAAATAACAATATTGGTAAGCTTCGTATTTTTTCAATTGATATTGTACAATTGGTAAATAATACAGTGATATGGACAATTTTTATATTGGAAAGATGTATGTTCAAAATATACATGTGAAGCGGGGTTTTGTTTGTGGTGTGATAACGGTGGTTTAGGTTACTAAGCGGTTTTTGAAGGGAGTGGAGGTTTTGTGTTTTCTTTTGTAGTGGTGTGTGTGAGGTCGGGAAGCTTCTTTTGTGTGTGATGTATTGCTCCGGTAGTGTGTTTGGTTGTAGGTATCTTAATTGTGTGGTGTAGTTTGTGGGGCTGTCGAATCGTGGGGTGTGTTGGGGTATGGGTTTTTGTGTGCCGGTATTTTAATTGTTGTATATACAATATGTATAGATCGGAGTGAAGTGTTAGAGACCTGTACTAGATCTACCATCGAACTTGCGTCCTGGTAGCGTGTGTGTTGTTTATTTTACATATAGACGGGTATACATATACAGCCGTTATACGCTAAATAGTCATATATACATAGATGAATAATAGGAAGACTTTGAGATTTTTAGATAACAAGAAGACGATAATAGGGAGACGATATATTTAGACTTTGAGATAATAGGAAGACGATGTATTTAGATATATTTAGTTATACATATATTTAGACTGATTTTTTAAATGTATGTTACAACAGGTAGAAGATATTGGCGGTATTTGTGGATACGTAAGCTGATACCTCGTGTAAAGTCTTTCCGACAGAGCTCACAAGAAAAACGAGGCATAGAGTGCACGGTTTTTACAATGACTTATGAACGTGTTGGCGAGGGATAAAAAAAAACAAAAAAAAAAAAAAAACCCCGACAGCAAAAATACACACACCTGTCTATTGATCTCTTCCTTTGGCTATGAAACCAGCCTTGTTTGCGCGCTAACAACTTGCTTAATCGAAAAACTAAGCGATAAGAAATATTTAGATTCGTGGTAACAGGTGGATGATTACCCAGAAGCCTAATCGATACTCAACGTGCTATTGAACAAATATTCAGTGTTAGCTTTCTTGATTTGCGAGAGTCTGTCACTAGGCGTTATCTGTAAGGTTTTACATAGTTTTGTTAAGGCGTTTATTTTCTAAAATATTGTGTGTTCGTAAGCAATAACACGGGCTTTACAATTTGATTGTTCCAAAACCTTCAGGCAACTATGTTACTACTTGACTTGAGAAAAAGGACTTTTTAATAAACACTCTTGAGTGAATTCCCATTGTTTTCCTACCAGCTATAAAATAAAGAGGGAAATATATTTTTTAAAACTTTCAGTTAATGTTATGTAAATCCATCTCGCATGTGGTGGATATGTTCAACACATCGTAGACTTCCCTGTCTCACCCGGTTATACAGACTTTGAAATCCAACACGTGACAACACCTCAACACTTGGTGGTTTATCTTTCGACGAAATACCGAAGAGGTACCGCAGACACGGTAGATGGAAGGTAGTGAGACTTCTTTCTTGCTTAGTTGTATTGTCCTGCAATTTTCAAACTTTAGTGAAAGGTTTTCTTCCAAACACCAAAGACGATCCCAAAATTTTTTCCCAGGCCTCCCCAAAGGGGCCAACCTATAGGTAAATAGATCAACCGACAAATACTTCTTTAAAAAAAATACTTCCCCTTGCCAAAAAATACTACCCCTTGTCAAAAAAAAAATACTGCCCTTTGTCAAAAAAATATTTCCCCCTTATCAATCAAATTTTGCCCCCTCGACAAAGAAATTTCGCCCCTTTGTTAAAAAAAATACTTCCCCTTCCCAAAAAATACTGACCCTTGTCAAAAAAAATTTCGACCTCTTGGTAATCAAACTTCTCACCACTTGTCAAAAAAATACTGCCCCTTGTCAAAAAATATATCCCCCTTATCAATCAAATTTCGCCCCCTCGACCCTTTGTTAAAAAAATACTTCCCCTTGCCAAAAAATACTACCCCTTTGTTAAAAAAATACTTCCCCTTGCCAAAAAATACTACCCCTTGTCCAAAAAAATGTCGCCCTATTGGTAATCAAACTTCTGCCTATTGTCAAAAAATACTCCCCCTTGGTAAATACTTACAGTTCCGGTCTTCAACCCGCTCACCAACGGTTTAAACACTTCATCACTTCTTGTCGTGTGATAAATTATTCTATCCAGAGACTGTCCTTTCTCTCACACGATCATCTTGTGATAAAACTATTTCTTACCACTTACTTTCACATTGTTATCACTATCATCTCGGCTCAGACAGGCCTTTAAACATCTATTACCTACCTGATAAAAGCTACGACAAACGTTATCTACCAGTTGTATACCAACGCCCTTTATCAGTTGCATATAAAGTAACTAGAGGGATGAGGGGATATATTTTGGATGATCCCTTACGAACCTGTTTACCAAAACAAGTTAACTAATCTTTTAAATTTCTCGATATATACATATAATAGGAAGATATATTTAGACAATAAGAAGCCTTTGAGCCAATAGGAAGACGAGAATAGGAAGAGGTTAATAGGAAGACGATATATTTAGACAATCGGAAGATGATATATTTATAGATAACAAGAAGACTATATATTTAGACATATATTTATATACATATTTTACAACAGTTAGACGAACATAGTTATACGATATATTTAGACAAACAATTAGACGATATAGGTAACAAAAGAAGTATACACAAGGTATGTGTGATGCACCGCACACAACCCAGGAGGGCAGACCCAGTTTTAACTGGGCACCAGAGGAACTCTGTAGCGGTTAAGGAGGCCAACCCGATGCTTATTACAGCATCGGGTCGGCTGACTTAACACCATGTGCATATTTTTTTGACAAGGGGCAGTATTTTTTTTTTTTTTTTACAAGGGGTAGTATTTTTTGGCAAGGGGAAGTATTTTTCTGTAAAGAAGTATTTGTCGGTTGATCTATTTACCTATAGGTTGGCCCCTTTGGGGAGGCCTGGGAGAAAATTTTGGGATCGTCTTTGATGTCTGGAAGAAAACCTTTCACTAAAGTTTGAAAATTGCAGGACAATACAACTAAGCAAGAAAGAAGTCTCACTACCTTGCATCTACCGTGTCTGCGGTACCTCTTCGGTATTTCGTCGAAAGATAAACCACCAAGTGTTGAGGTGTTGTCACGTGTTGGATTTCAAAGTCTGTATAACCGGGTGAGACAGGGAAGTCAACGATGTGTTGAACATATCCACCACATGCGAGATGGATTTACATAACATTAACTGAACATTGGGGTAAGTAGATTTTATTACTCATGATATAATATAAATAATAAAGAAAACTACCACGTGACACAGTGCATGTGTTAATATGTAGTTACATTCACCCAACAATGGAATTCCCTATCATATTATCACTAGCTACACACACAACACAAAAACAGCCCCATCATACCAACCCTTACTCATCTGCCTCTATAACAGGTATTAGTTTTAAAAATATATTTCCCTCTTTATTCTATAGCTGGTAGGAAAACAATGGGAATTCACTCAAGAGTGTTTATTAAAAAGTCCTTTTTCTCAAGTCAAGTAGTAACATAGTTGCCTGAAGGTTTTGGAACAATCAAATTGTAAAGCCCGTTTTATTGCTTACGAACACACAATATTTTAGAAAATAAACGCCTTAACAAAACTATGTAAAACCTTACAGATAACGCCTAGTGACAGACTCTCGCAAATCAAGAAAGCTAACACTGAATACTTGTTCAACAGCACGTTGAGTATCGATTAGGCTTCTGGGTAATCCTCCACCTGTTACCACGAATCTAAATATTTCTTATCGCTTAGTTTTTCGATTAAGCAAGTTGTTAGCGCGCAAACAAGGCTGGTTTCATAGCCAAAGGAAGAGATCAATAGACAGGTGTGTGTATTTTTGCTATCGGGGTTTTTTTTTCCTTTTTTCCCCCCTTTTTTTTCCACGCCAACACGTTCATAAGTCATTGTAAAAACCGTGCACTCTATGCCTCGTTTTTCTTGTGAGCTCTGTCGGAAAGACTTTACACGAGGTACCAGCTTACGTATCCAAAGATACCGCCAATATCTTCTACCTGTTGTAACATACATTTAAAAAATCAGTCTAAATTTATGTATAACTAAATATATCTAAATACATCGTCTTCCTATTATCTCAAAGTCTAAATATATCGTCTCCCTATTTTCGTCTTCTTGTTATCTAAAAATCTCAAAGTCTTCCTATTATTCATCTATGTATATATGACTATTTAGCGTATAACGGCTGTATATGTATACCCGTCTATATGTAAAATAAACAACACACAAAAAAAACGACCTCACACACAATCGTCTTCTTGTTATCTCAAAGTCTTCCTATTGGCTAAAAGGCTTCTTGCTATCTCAATATAACGGCTTCTTGTTATCTAAAACAACACATACAACAACACTAATATATAACAACACATACCCCACCACCACACCGCCATCTTGCGCCTACATCGCCCCTGTTGAATTAATATATGTCTATAAATAACGTCTTCTTGATATCTAAAAATAAACACTAATATATTACTATATAAAAACACATGCTCCTCCTACAGCACGCCCGCACATTTTCCTTATATAAAAATCATCCCGCCATCTTACGCCTGCCACGCCCCTCTACATTTTCCTTCTTGTTATCTAAATATATATCTAAAAATAACCTCTTCTTGTTATCTAAAAAATAAACACTAATATATTACTATATAAAAAGTCACCCTACTCTGCCTACCCTCCGCCACATTTTCCTTATATAAAAAGTCATCCCGCCATCTTGCCCCTGCATCACTACTGCAGAATTAATATATGTCTATAAAGAACGTCTTCTTGTTATCTAAAAATAAACACTAATAAATTACTATATAAAAAGTCATCCGCCTCCTCCTACCCTCCTCCTCAATTCCTTATATAAAAAGTCATCCCGCCATCTTGCCCTTGCATCACTATTGCAGAATTATTATATGTCTATAAATAACGTCTTCTTGTTATCTAAACATATCTCTATATAAAAAGTCATTTGCCTCCTCCTATTCTCCTCCTCAATTCCTTATATAAAAAATCACCCCGCCATCTTCCTATAACCCTCTTCTTGTTATCTCAAGTCCGCCATCTTGCTCCACCACTTTTCCCTTATATAAAAAGTCATCCGCCTCCTCCTACCCTCCTCCTCAATTCCTTATATAAAATGTCATCCCGCCATCTTGCCCTGCATCACTCCTGCAGAATTAATATATGTCTATAAAGAACGTCTTCTTGTTATCTAAAAATAAACACTAATATATTACTATATAAAAAGTCATCCGCCTCCTCCTACCCTCCTCCTCAATTCCTTATATAAAAAGTCATCCCGCCATCTTGCCCCTGCATCACTCCTGCAGAATTAATATATGTCTATAAATAACGTCTTCCTATTATCTAAAAATAAACACTAATATATTACTATATAAAAAGTCATCTGCTCCTGAGCTCCGCTAGCGCTCCACCACCTTTTCCTTATATAAAAAGTCATCCCGCCATCTTGCCCCTGCATCATTCCTGAAGATTTAATATATGTCTATAAATAACGTCCTCTTGTTATCTAAAACAACACATATTACTATATAAAAAGTCATCCGCCTCCTCCTACCCTCCTCCTCAATTCCTTATATAAAAAGTCATCCCGCCATCTTGCCCCTGCATCACTCCTGCAGAATTAATATATGTCTATAAAGAACGTCTTCTTGTTATCTAAAAATAAACACTAATATATTACTATATAAAAAGTCATTCGCCTCCTCCTACCCTCCTCCTCAATTCCTTATAAAAAAAGTCATCCCGCCATCTTGCCCCTGCATCACTCCTGCAGAATTAATATATGGCTATAAATAACGTCTTCCTATTATCTAAAAATAAACACTAATATAATACTATATAAAAAGTCATCTGCTCCTGAGCTCCGCTAGCGCTCCGCCACCTTTTCCTTATATAAAAAGTCATCCCGCCATCTTGCCCCTGTCTCACTCCTGCAGATTAATATATGTCTATAAATAACGTCTTCTTGTTATCTCAATAAACACCTATTACTATATAAAAAAAAGTCATCACCGTCCGCCTGATGCTCCACCCGCACACTGAGTATTTCCCTAATATAAAAAGTCACCCCGCCATCTTGCCCCTGCACATTTTCGCTATATAAAAAGTCATGCGCCTCCTCCTCTCCACCTCCTCAATCCCTTATATAAAAAATCACCCCGCCATCTTGCCCCTGCACATTTTCCCTATATAAAAAGTCATCCCGCCATCTTGGGCAATATAACCTCTTCTTGTTATCTCAAGTCCGCCATCTTGCGCCATATACCCCTCTTCTTGTTATGTAATACACCGCCATCTTGCCCCACCTGCACACTGAGTATTTCCTTATATAAAATGTCATCACCCTCCGCCTGATGCTCCACCTGCACACTGAGTATTTCCTTATATAAAAAGTCATCACCTCCGCCTGATGCTCCACCTGCACATGAGTTTCCTTATTTAAAACAGTCATGTAGCAACACCGGATGCTCCACCTGCGCAATGAGTATTTCCTTATATAAAAAGTCATCCCGCCTGATGCTCCACCTGCACACTGAGTATTTCCTTATATAAAAAGTCATCACCCTCCGCCTGATGCTCCACCTGCACACTGAGTATTTCCTTATATAAAAAGTCATGTACCAACGCTTGCTGCTCCACCTGCGCAATGAGTATTTACTTATATAAAAAGTCATCCCGCCTGATGCTCCACCTGCACACAGAGTTCTTCCTTATATAAAAAGTCATGCAATACCACAACCTACTTATCTCCCCCTTGTTATCTCAAGTCCGCCATCTTACTCCACCACATTTCCCTTATATAAAAGTCATGTACCAACGCCTGCTGCTCCACCTGCCCACTGAGTATTTCCTTATATAAAAAGTCATCACACTCCGCCTGATGCTCCACCTGCACACTGAGTATTTCCTTATATAAAAAGTCATGCAGTACAACAACCTACTTATCTACCCCTTGTTATCTCAAGTCCGCCATCTTGCGCCATATACCCTGTTCTTGTTATCTAAAGTCCGCCATCTTGCCACATTTTCTCTATATAAAAAGTCACGCGCATCCGCCTGCGCCTCCGCCTGAAATCCGCCATCTTGCGCCTCCGGAATGCGCTTATATAAAAGTCACGCGCCTCCAGGCGTTTTTGCTATATAAAAGTCACGCGCCTCCCTGCGCGCCTCCATGGCGCCTCCATAATACTAACTAAGTTGCGCGTTGTCTCACGTTCCACTAACCTTCTACTGTATCATCCTAGTGGAATCATTAAACAGGGGCCAATGACCATTTTTTGCTCCAGAACTCTATCACTGCCGGGTCGCTTTCTGTATATTATTGTTCTTATTGATGAGAATCGACATCATTGATCTCTGGTCAAACCAATAGGTGCTCAGTCTGCAAATGTTGAAGGCTATTAATGCTAATTGTACCTATTGCGCGTTAGCTATACACATGCCGAATGGATCATCTCATTGCTCATCTCTGTCGAAGTCCATTGGTCTTAGACTTGCTGATTCAGAGCAGTGTCATTCTCGAACATGTGATGATTAATTACCCTTCGTATCTCTGCATTAACCATATCCAATGTCTCCACAGTGGGGGCTCTTGAAGCTAGTCGATCAGCTCTCGCACTGCCGCTTTCCCCTGTATGACCACAACAGTAAATCCACACAAGTAACTAAAAATTCGAGATTTCAAATGATTTTTTTTTCAGCATGAAATAATATTACTTCAATGACAGTTGAAAGCTCTGATGAAGAACATAAAAACATCTTTATTCTCAACATTACCGATTTCATTTCCTCGGGAGGGAATTTGTCTGTGTACAGCAGACGATGAACCACAAGATTGAATGCCTTGGAAACGTACGTGATGCAGGATTCCACGGGTGATCGTTCTGCAATGATGCCATTGAGAGTCTAGTCGGTGGAATATAAACATAAACAAATTAGTACAAATCTAGATTGAAAGCACGTGTGAATTAGATGTAATGAACGAGGTCCCCACAAGATAGATGGCGTACTTCTATTCCGTTTCGAAAACTGTCAATAATTTCCATATTAATGTTAGTATTCCGTAACTGGCATTGAAATAATGTAAAACCTCTTATGAAATTCCTGTTATGTATGAATATCTGCAGTCACAGATGAAATTTATCGGTGCTGAAAGTTTGGTCACAAATGGCATAATGTGAAATTGAGTTTATTAGTAAAGCGGACTCTAGTTGGCAACTACAGACTTGCCCGCAATCTTTGCTGACACTTGCGAGGATGAGGTTATTGTGTATTGCCCTCTGCATACTGCATTACTGTCTTGACGACAATTTAGGTTATATATATATATATATATATATATATATATATATATATATATATATATATATATATATATATATATATATATATATATATATATATATATATATATATATATATATATATATATATATATATATATATATATATATATAAACTTGGGCTATGATAATTCTAACAATAATAATCGTAACTTACGCTATCCAACAGGGATTGTATTTCGCTGCCTCGCTTTGCAAGGACTGTCTCCATAGAATTCAAAACTCGCCAAATGATGTAGTTAGCTTGAGTTCTGTAACATAGAAAGTCGCACATTTAGGGAAAGAAACGAGAAAATCTTTTCTTCTTAACGCTTGCATTACAGTTTTTTCCACCGAGGAGAAACTTTCGCACCAATGACCGCCTTGTCTGTTGCGTTTCTTAGGAAGTAAGGCATGTTATCATTGTTCCCTCGGGCACATTGTAAAGTTGTGTTTAGGTCTGGCACTGTCGTCTTGTATAACAAATAGCTTCAGAAACTACGCATGCAATAAGACGTAAAGTGCTTCGGTGCAGCGATTTTTAAAGACAAGAACTGCAGCTCCGGCCCCATACATCTATCAACGCATTTATAAAAATTTATAAGAAAATGATGACAGTTTTTTAATTGAAAAAACTATTCGACAGTATAACATAATGCGGAGTTTTAATGACTGCTTTGAAGTTCCGAGCGATATGCAAAGAAAGAAGAACACACATTGCTATTGCTTTACTGTGCTATATCTGAGAGCCTTGCACTGAGCAGGTGAACAAATAAACCAGCTACTTTTCGTGAGAAACTCACAAAATAAAACTGAGAGTCATCAAGTGTTTTATATACTCTTGATTACTGTATGGTGTCGAAATTACAGTGAACAAGCAGTTGGGTGAAAGAACTGATGCCCTTGAGAGGCGGATATTTAGAAATATTGGGTGTGTCTCTTGGAAAGAGGAAACACACAAAAAGATCTTAGAAAAGCTAGGATTGAAAATAAAATTAATGAAATAGCTCAAAGTGAGATAAATAAAATATATAGCCAGGTAAAATAAGACATAACACCTTGCTGACGACTAATCCAAGAAAGAGTTGAAGGCAAGCATACAAGAAAAAGACCGTGCTATGTATGTTCAGATAACATCAAGAGATGGACTGAACAGAATCAAAATGTACTATCAAGACAAGAAACAGAGAACACTGAAGTTATATTGCAGCTGACCTTGGTTGTCGAGATGGCAGCTGATTATAATTATTATGTTCTTAAATTGATATGTTAAAAATCTTCTTACCTATTAGGCAGCTGACTGAAGTATTCAGTCATATTTGTCAGGTATCCAGGGAAGTTGGCAGTCACATTTTCCTCTGGAGTGATGTCGGTGATCCCAACTCTTGGTGATGACGCGGATGAAATAATTAAATGTGACCACTTGATCAGCTAAGGATGAATAACGTTTATAATAATTAAAAACAGCACTTTTTTACGACTGATGCAGTAACACATTTGACCCAGCTAAGCACACTGCTACAGTTTTCAAATGGGGAAGTGAACCTGTCTGTGAGGTTAAACACTGACTCTTAAAACCATCCCCACACTTCCAGGGATTCCCCATGTGGTGAAAAATGTTTAAAACCCAGCATTGCGCACTAAGCTTGAATGAGTCATTTGAGCCCCAGACGTAACTTGACTTTTTACTTGGTTGGCTCCATGCAGGGGGATCTCACTATGGGCCCATGATGTACAGAAGGAGCTAAGTAGTGGTTCTGTGTCATCATCATCAGCTGCTATCTCCACAACGAAGGTTGGCTGTAAAGGATCTCCAACGTCTTCTGTCTCTTGTCTTGGTGGTGCACTCTGATAGGCTCTTCCCTGTCCATCTCTTGATGTTATCTTCCCACTTATAACGCTGTGTTCCCCTTGCACGTTTGCCTTCACCTCTCCCTTCTATTATGGTCTTCTGCGGGGTGTTATGCCTTTTTATGTGGCCAAAGTATTTTAGCTGCCGAACTTTGATCTCCCTAATTAGTTCTCTTTTCATACCTAGATTTTCTAGGACCTCCTTATTTGTTTTCTTCTCTTTCCATGAGATACGCCCCATTCTTCTATATATCCACATTTCAAGAGCCTCAATTCTTTCTTCCAAATGCTTATACATCGGCCATGTTTCTGCCCCATACAGAAATGCAGAATATATATAACACTTTATGATTCTCAGTTTTAATTTGTGAGATAACTGTTTTGATGTCAGTATATGTTTCATACTAATCGACAAATAAGAGAAGACTCTAGGCAGAAATATGTCTCCGACTATATAAGGAAAAGACGATGGTCATATATCGGTCATGTCCTACGAATGCAAAACACAGAATACCACTACAGGCGCTCACTTGGGTTCCTGAGGGTAAGCGGAAAAAAGGAAGACCAAAAGAAACACTCAGAAGAACAATAATAAGAGAAGGAAGAACGTTGGGCCTAAATAATGTGCAAGAGCTAAGAGGAGTGGCGTCACAACGAACAACCTGGAGAGCACTGGTTTCTGCCTTATGCGCCGTGTTTGGCGCTTAAAGAATTTATTATTATTATTATTATTATATGTTTCATGTTGTTGAATGTAGCTCTGGCCATTCCTATTCTCTTCTTGATTTCTGTTTCACATCTGCCATCTTCTGTTATTATATGACCAAGATATACGTAGCTCTTGACTTGTTCCATGGTTTTCCCATTTACGCTTATCTTTAATGTGGGTTTATCGTCCGTTTTGCTAATTATCATAGTTTTTGTTTTCTCAATATTAATGTCAAGTCCATATTCACGACTTATACTGTTCACTTGCTTCACTAGTTCTTGTAACTCCTGTTCGCTTTCAGCTAACAACACGGTATCATCTGCATATCTAAGGTTGTTTATTGACCTTCCACTGATGTTTTAGTCCTGCTATTTCCTGTATCTGTTTGATAATTTTTTTCGGTGTATAAATTAAATAGGCAGGGGGACAGCACACAACCTTGTATGACACCTCTTTTTATGTCTATGTATGATGAATAATTCCTTCTAGATCTTACTGTGGCAGTTTGCTCCCAATAAAGGTTACTGAGTATTCTTATATCTTTTCCATCAATACCTATGTCTTCGAGACATTCAATTATTTTCTCATGATGGACTCTTCTTATAGTCAAAGAAGCACATGTACTTACTTTTTTGGACCTCTGTATATTTTTCTGCTAATATTCTTAGGAAAATATTGCCTCTCTTGTTCCACTGTTCCGTCTAAAACCAAACTGTTCTTCTTGGATTTCGCTGTCTACCTTCCTTTTTATTCTTTCCTGTATGATTTTGAGCAGTATCTTAATAGCATGACTCAAAATGGCTGATTGTTCTGAAGTCTGAACATTCTGTAGCATTAGGTTTTTTTGGCAATGTTATTTTTTTTTTTTTTTTTTTTTGTTTGTTTTTGTACGCCCGCTAATACTCGATGGCGAAATCTCAGGTTATTATTTTATGTCTAACCTGACATTGATTTTACGTGAGTATCCCTTTGTTTCTTGTACAGAGACAGATGTCCCTCGCCATTCAGGCAAATACTCGCCGATTTCGGAGGTACCCATTACAGCCTGGTCGGCTCAGGAGCCGCCAGTCCCTGGTCGACGACACTCCTTCAAATGTCCTCGCCTGGTCTCGAGTTAATCCAGTCCAGATCCCGGTCGACGAAAAATCCTCAAATGCCGTCGCCCGGGTTTGATCCTGTATCACCCGGTCGCCAAAGCGGTGTTGTAACCACTACACTAGCGCGGCTCCCCAAATGTTATAAAAACTGATGTCTTCATGTCGTGTGGTATGTATCCTGTATTGTATATATCGTGGCATAGATCAGTGATTTTATCTATACCAAAACCCTCCAGGGCTTCTATCATTTCAATTTTTATGTTATCCGTGCCTGCTGATTTTCCTTTTTGTATCATATGAATGGCATTCTCTACGTCTGATCTGAGAATGTTTGGGCCTTCATTAGAATCTGGTGATGGTTTTTTACCTCTGTTGTCCTCGAATAGCTCTTTTACGTATTCTGCCCATCTGTTTGATATGTCTTTCTCATCAAGTAATATTACACCATTTTTGTTCTTGATACAGCTTCCTCCTTGTGCAAACCGTGACCTATTTGATAATTTCTTTATTTCTTCATGCATATCTCTTGTCATGTGCTTTGCTTCCAAGTCTTCTATTTCCTTACATTTTGTTTCTATCCACCATTCTTTTGCTTGTCTACACATAGTACGTATGTCATTGTCTATTGTTTTAGATATTTAGTTGGATATAATATATGTTGATAAAGTACACCAGAACACTCCTAGGCGGGAAGACAGGCGTCTATCATCATCAGTTGACAAGATCCCTATGGTGTTGCCTGCCCCACTGTAGTGTATGGAATGTCAACTTGACCTACGCAGTGTTGTGTAGACATGGATGGAGTGTATAATGTGCGAATGATGATAAGGGTTCGTGTTGTTGACAAATGTTCTCTTCTCACACTCATGTATGACCGGAAGTCATCGACACCAACGACTGTGTACCTTTTCTAAAGTTTAATTGGACGTACACACTCGACAGCACAGATAGTGACAAATCACAGGTTGCCATAATACATCATAGTACAGTGGACAAATGGTCTTGCAATGTTACATGGGCACTCATGTAGAATAATGGTATAATGGACTGTCAATAGCCAAGCACTCAGTATCGCCCATACATATATCATCTGACGTCACTGACTGAGCACGTCAGCTTGTAAACAATATTTCAGATGACTTCTAAACCTAATCTCGTTTAGCAACGATTCTTCAACATAATGTTCAGCACATATTTTTCCATATAATAATATTGAACCGCTAACAATGGGTTCTCATGTGTAGCAGTGATCTCTGGACTGATCAAGCGATAATACGGGCATCCCTTTTCTCTTCTTGAAAGTCCTACATGTTTTGGTTCCAAGATGGCTCCACTCGTGAACTGTCACTCACGTTTGAATACAGATAATGAATCTGTTCTAAAGTTAGTCATTCATACAACATTTCGTTGCTCTGTAGATTTGGTCATGAACAATAGACTGCATTCTACAGAATATAGTGCTGCTAGGAATCGAAGTCGTTTTTCATCGAGTCAAATATATTCTCTTAAACATTCAAATCGTAATTATCGACAATGGTGGCTTCGATCGAGAGTTCATAAGAGTATCTTTGATTACCTTGGTAGAGGGAATATGAAACTGCCATTCCTTGGCAAGATGAATAAACACTGGGGTAAAGCATACACGATAGGTCTAGACGACTATCACTTTCCCCAAAACCACTGAGATCACTTTTTCAAGGCATCAAGCCGACATAGCAAAACACACACAGTCCCTATCAGGACGAAGCCAAATCACACCACTCAAGCCACACATCCGCCGAATAGCCTTTGACCTCTCTAGAGACAACAGAACATATAGTTCGACTTAGATATGTAAAGATATACAGATATAAGACAGACTTGTCCTACTCAGACAAACAATACACATAAATTCAGGCCATAGATATTCTGAAGCAAGAACAATCTATTATTACCCAAACAACGAATAAATCGCAGTAAAATGTATTTATCCGCGGAGTTCAAGGGAAGTAACTCAATAATGACTTTCCCTTAAGCACTAAAAAATTACCTATGTATAATATTGTAAGATATCAAAGACTGCACGTAACAGTCTTACCACACCTCCCGGGAAAAAAAAAAAAAAAATGGAACATTTTTTTTTTTTTTGAAATACATCTAGGAGCAACGTACAATAGGCTCACAACGCATGAATAATGCGCAGATGAAAATATCAGGAATACCTATAACGCCTAATATGAGGCTAAGTCGACTTATGGAGCGACTGGTGAGAATGTGTCTCATAAACTGAGAGAAATTATTTCTCTACAAGTATATTTTTCCAGGAAGGTGTCATCAAAGTATAATACAATTCTGGCAATTACACAATGCCTAAAAAATTCATATCATCACTACGTATTAGATATCTTAAATTTATGATTTATGAAGTAAAAATCATCAAAGCACAGCGGTGAATAAACATACATGAACCGCTATGTAGTGATACAATCATTATATTATTAAATTACAAATGTGTATCTATCATGATATAGAAAAGGAACTACTATAGAACTAGACATATCAAGAAGTCTAAGCCCTAATAGTTATGTGGAATCATGTGGGCATCTTGACAGAATGTCTGCCATCACATTATCTGATCCCCGAATAGCTCGCACAGAGAAATGAAAAGGTTGAAGAGCAATTGCATATCGAGTAGACCTCGAGCTCTTCAAATTCTTACTCTGTATAGCAGTAAGAGCTTTTTGGTCTGTTTCTACTATGAAATGTGCGCCTAGAAGGAATCTCTGTAGTTTGAGGATCGACCAAACCATAGCTAATAGCTCACGGTCTAAAACCGAATAATTCCTTTCTGCCGCATTAAGTTTTCTGGAAATATACATTACAGGATGCAGAGTTCCAGAGTACTCTTGCATTAGTGCCGCTCCAATCCCAGTGGATGAAGCGTCACTACGAAGAACGAATGTCTTATCTTTAGTGGGTAGCACTAAAATAGGTGGTGTTGAAAACAGTGTTTTAATCTTATCCAGAGAGCATTGGCATTCCTGAGACCAGTGGACCACATTAGGCGAACCTTTCTTTAGAAGTGTTGAGAGAGGTGCCATGATAGAGGATAGATTCTGAATGAATCTGCCATAAAATTGAATAAGACCTAACAGACTTCTCACCTGTTTTTTAGTCTTAGGGATTGAGATGTTAAGTATCTTACTAGTATTATGGTCCTCTGTCTTTAGGAAACCATGACCAACTCGGTGGCCTAGGAAAGAAATTTCGCTAAAACCAATATAGGCTTTAGAGGGTTTCGCTGTCAGGTTGTGCTCACGCAAAGTAGACAGCAATTCATCTAACCCTGAATAGTGATCTTCCCAAGTATCGCTGAAAAGACAGATGTCGTCTAGATATGCAATGACATCTGACCGATAAGATAGGATTCGGCGCATCATGCGTACGAACGTAGCTGGTGCGTTCATAAGACCGAAAGGCATAAAATTCCATTGGAACAAACCTCTAGGTGTTGAAAAAGCCGTGAGAGGTTTGGCGCGTTCAGATAAAGGAACTTGCCAATATCCCTTAGACAAATCAAGTTTAGTGAAAAAATGAGATTTGGAGAGTCGAGTAAGTAGCTCTTCCAGTAAAGGCATAGGTTCGGCATCGAACTTCGTTACTTGATTCAATTTTCGATAGTCAACGCAAAGACGTATGTTATTGTCTTTTTTACGCACAATAACCATCGGCGAAGAATACGCAGAGGTGGATGGTTCGATTATTTTCAAATCTATCATCACATCCAACTCTTTCTCGACCTGTGCTTGGAAATGTATAGGTATAGGATAAGGTCTAACCCTAATAGGAGTATGGTCAGTTAGCACAATGTCATGTTGAATGACATTAGTTTGTCCAGGGATGTCAGTGAGTACATCCTGAAATGTTTGCAACATAGTTGAAACTTGTCGCTGTTCTCCTAGAGACAAATCAGGAGAGACAGTAACGTTCTTCCATGATTCACTGGAATGAAGTGGGATCATTGGAAGAGGAAGATTTACATCTGAAAAACTTGTTTCCTCATCCTGTATCACGGACAGTGATGAGTAATGACCATGTGGTACTGGAGAATTGTCCGTTGCTTGGAAAATGGGTTGCAAATAATCCGGACGTTCATGGAATTCAGTAAGCATATTGATGTGGAAGGTTTTATGCTTCCCATCAATATCGACAATATAGTCGACATCGGAAATTTTCGATATTATATCGTACGGACCTTTCCAAGAAATAAGTAATCTGTTTTCCCTACAAGGTAGTAATACAAATGCTTTGTCACCAGGACAAAGTTGTCGTAAGCATCTCTTCTTATTGGCAAATTGCCTTGCCTTCTGTTTCGCAAATTCAGAAGAAGAAGTTGCTAATTTGCATGCTTCGATAATCTTTTGTCTCAACGCGATGACATATTCGTAGGATGACTTTGTGTCATCGTCAATATTGTCAGATGTTATGAGATCGTGAAGCAACGACATAGGGCCACGCGGACGCGCGCCAAAGACGAGTTCAAAGGGAGAAAATCCCGTATGTTCATTGGGTACCTCTCTGTAAGCGAAGAGGGCCGCAGGTAAAACTCTGTCCCAGTCTTGAGGATGATCCTCAGTTATCTTCCCCAGTAAGTTTTTAAGTGTTCTATTAAGGCGTTCGACCATACCATTAGACATTGGATGGTAGATACTACTTAAAGATCTATCTATCTGCAGGGTAGACATTACTTGAGACATGGTATCTGATATTAGTTGGGTGCCATGGTCTGACAATATCTCTCCGGGGAACCCCAGACGAGAAAATATAAGCCAAAGAGCATCTGCAATATCAGCAGTAGTAATGCTCTTCAGAGGAATAGCCTCTGGCCAACGTGTGCACATATCAACACACGTCAAGATAAACTGATGTCCTCTGGCAGACTTGATCTTAAATGGACCAATAATGTCTATGGCCATTTTTTGAAACGGCCGAATAGGAATGTCCGCCGCCTGAATGGGTGCAGCATGCCGTGGACCTTTGGATTTAACTTCCTGACATACTTTACAAGATTGACAATAAATCCGTATGTCCTTGTTTACCAATGGCCAAAAGAAAGCCGCAAGGACTCTTGACTTAGTACGGGAAAAACCCATGTGTCCAGCACACTGAGAGTCGTGAGCGTGCTGCAAAATTTTAACTCTCAAATTCTTGGGAACCAGGATTTGAGAATGACTTGACGTAATGGAGTCTTGAACCATACGTACAAGTACGCCATTCTTCTTTGTAATCCACGATTTACGACTTGTGTCCTTATTCGGATCACCTTTAGTTGCAAGAATGAAGAATTTCTTCAGAGTGGGATCATCTTCTTGCTGTTTTATAAACGAGTCACGAGAAATTACCAAGGGATTATCTTGGTTATGCACTTCATTATCTTCAGTAGATGAAGTTTGAGGCACATTAAGAGCCTGAGCTCTAGTGACTACAGCGTTAGCAATCTGCATGTTTTGCCTTTCCCAAGTGGAAATTTGTTGCGGAGTACATTCCTTGACTCCATGAATGCGACCGATGATGAGGTCAGCGATCGGATTCGGAAGAAGACATGCGTGTACATCTCCTGTAAAGAAAGGAGTAGCAATCCTAATGATAGCGGTAGAGTATTTCTCTACTGTGCCGCCAAATGTTACACATTTGACTACTTGTCCAGTGGCACGGGAAGGATCTACGAGTGACTGCCTAACACCAATTGTGGTGCATCCAGAATCAAATAGCACAGAGACTGGATTGTTATTCACTAAACCCTTATGTAAGACAAGAGACCCTCTTCCATCATGCGCGACTGATGCTGGAAGAGCAGGAAGAGGATGGCCACAGCTTAAAGTAGTCACTGTGGTTGGCTCAAATAACGTTTTGCATTGGGGGCACTGAGATGCTCTCCCAAAATCAAAAGCGGCACATGCCATATTACTAGCATCATTATTATCTTTACTCTGTTTATAGGCTTCATGGGACTCTTGTTGTGCAGAGTTTGCCTGAAAATGTGGTTTATGTCTTTTGTATTGAGATCTACCTCGGTTATTATCACCTCTGTAGTTATTGTTACCTCTATTGTAACCCCTATTTGGGTTTGAGTCATAGTACCCTTGGTTACCATTATCATATTCATTATAATGAGTATCTCTGTAATTATGATCTTGTTGACTCCAAGACGGATAACCCTGATAGTTTCTATAATTACTTCCTCTACGGAAATTCCTATAATTATGACCACCCCTGTGTCGAGAGCTATCAGGTCGTCTCCAGTTCTTTGAAGAAGAACCCTGAAATGATTGGTTACCTTGGTTTTGATAACTATTATGGTTACCTTTTTTTTCAAATCTGTTTTGAGGTCCCTGAAATCTGTGTGAATAATTGGGATTGTATGGTGTTGCTGAAGCAACTGGCATACTCTCCTTAATCTTAGTGTTGCCAAAAGTCACGTCGGGGTGTGCAGTGACATATTGGGAACAATATTCTTCCATTTCTTTTAGAGATTTAGGTTTACGCTCATGTATAAATTCAAGGAAAGGTTTGTTCACACATGACATAATCTTATCTCTGAGCAACAAATCCATAAGTCCTTCATACGTTTTTTTTTCCGTTTTGGAAAGCTCAATCCAACGATCAACTGTGAGACGTGCCTTTGCAGTGAATTCTGAGAATTCTACCCCCGTCTCAGGTACCATCGTCTTAAATAAAAGGCGATAGCCTTCCTCACTTAGCTGATATTTTTTTATCAAAGCCGCCCTAATGACATCATAATTATCCTTATCTGCTTCTCCTACAAGGCATAATCTAGTCAAAGATTCACCTTTCAAGTTTTCTGATAATTGATTAGCGTATTGTGATTTATCCACATTATGTGTACGACAAGAACGTTCAAATCTATCCAGCCAGAATGTAATATCGTCACTGGACTGATTGAACGGTGGAACCTTAACCTTGTAAGTAGAAGGTTTACCATTACCACTAGATGCCTGATTAACATTACTCATACTTGTCAATCTCAATTTCTCCAACTCAAATTCATGTTCTCTTATTGCTTTTTTCTCTTCAGCATCTAATCTTTTTTGTTCAGCCTCCCTGTCTAATCTTTTTTGTTCAGCTTCACTGTCTAATCTTTTTTGTTCAGCCGCAGCTTCTCTTTCCAATTTTTTTTGTTCAGCTTCCCTGTCTAATCTTTTTTGTTCAGCTTCACTGTCTAATCTTTTTTGTTCAGCCGCAGCTTCTCTTTCCAATTTTTTTTGTTCAGCTTCAAATCTCCTTTCCTCTACCTGCATCTGCAATTTCTTTTGTTCAGCAGCAGCCTCAGCTTCTTTTTCTAATCTTTTCTCTTCCGCCATAGCTTTTCTTTCTTCTGCAGCTAATCTTTTCTCTTCTGCAGCTAATGCTTTGTCATATTGAGCAACTGCCCATTGTTCTAATTGTTGACCAGTCTTATCAAGAGCTTTCCCTTGAGTAATGAAATAATCTAGAGTAGACATGATGCCTAACAATAATACTAATCACCTGAATCAATAATAATACCCCAAGTTCTCAATGACCTGATTAATCAGTATACTATCCCAATATCTGTGGGTCACAAGCCTTTAATAAGGTCTTGTATAATAGTAATAATAATCAGGTACTGGTCTATACCATAATCCAAGTGCAGTGCACAGGCAATTGTGTCTTATGAAATATACCCATATAAAACATATGTCAACCAACAGAATACATAAAGTACAAATAGGACTGACAATACAAGAACGTTTGCAGAAATCAAAATAAATCAAATAGGGAAATCAATGAAGATAATCACTGAATCTGCAAAGAATAACAACACAAATGACGTCACAATATATGAATATAAATTATGAATAGAACTGAAAGATAGAAAAGGTTAGACCAACAAATTACAAACAAATCAAAACAAAACTAAAGAACAAAGAAATATTACAAAAATAACAATAATTACAGACTTCACAGCTAACACAAAAGCAACAGTTGTCGCAGCAAATTTTCAATCAAGAAAATTGCACCTATAGAAAACGCCCACAACGGACCCTCTATGACGTGGGATACTCTGTTGTGAGGACGCCGCCCAACCTTAAACACAACCCGCTGACATAGAAACTAACATACTATACAAACAAATAACATGTAAACATAAATATATATAAATTATGTGTATGATAGTATGTGTTGCAAAATAGGCTCAGTCTTACAGTAATGGCAAAGTTATTTTTCATGAAAACAAACAAACTGCCACTTTATTCAATTAAACATTCTGGCCTTAAATATTAAAGTTCATATATGGCAAACAAGAAGATCCATCGATGAAACCAGGACTTCTTAGTTCACAAATACTGTCTTTCTGTTAACACTGACAAGAATTGATCCAACTGTTCTGTGAAACTCTATAATGTCTAATGTAAAAAATGTCAACAACGCTGACCTACATACTGCATTCACTTGACAGGTCACGTGACGAAGCGTTGACAAAGAGCAAACCAATACTGCAAGTGTGTCGTATCAGCCACAGGAAACGGTCTGGTATCGGTAATCTGTTGACTTCTGAATTTCTGCGGGTCAAACCCAGAAAGCTGGTCCACCAGTTGATAAAGTTGATATTTAGTTGGATATAATATATGTTGATAAAGTACACCAGAACACTCCTAGGCGGGAAGACAGGCGTCTATCATCATCAGTTGACAAGATCCCTATGGTGTTGCCTGCCCCCACTGTAGTGTATGGAATGTCAACTTGACCTACGCAGTGTTGTGTAGACATGGATGGAGTGTATAATGTGCGAATGATGATAAGGGTTCGTGTTGTTGACAAATGTTCTCTTCTCACACTCATGTATGACCGGAAGTCATCGACACCAACGACTGTGTACCTTTTCTAAAGTTTAATTGGACGTACACACTCGACAGCACAGATAGTGACAAATCACAGGTTGCCATAATACATCATAGTACAGTGGACAAATGGTCTTGCAATGTTACATGGGCACTCATGTAGAATAATGGTATAATGGACTGTCAATAGCCAAGCACTCAGTATCGCCCATACATATATCATCTGACGTCACTGACTGAGCACGTCAGCTTGTAAACAATATTTCAGATGACTTCTAAACCTAATCTCGTTTAGCAACGATTCTTCAACATAATGTTCAGCACATATTTTTCCATATAATAATATTGAACCGCTAACAATGGGTTCTCATGTGTAGCAGTGATCTCTGGACTGATCAAGCGATAATACGGGCATCCCTTTTCTCTTCTTGAAAGTCCTACATGTTTTGGTTCCAAGATGGCTCCACTCGTGAACTGTCACTCACGTTTGAATACAGATAATGAATCTGTTCTAAAGTTAGTCATTCATACAACATTTCGTTGCTCTGTAGATTTGGTCATGAACAATAGACTGCATTCTACAGAATATAGTGCTGCTAGGAATCGAAGTCGTTTTTCATCGAGTCAAATATATTCTCTTAAACATTCAAATCGTAATTATCGACAATGGTGGCTTCGATCGAGAGTTCATTAAGAGTATCTTTGATTACCTTGGTAGAGGGAATATGAAACTGCCATTCCTTGGCAAGATGAATAAACACTGGGGTAAAGCATACACGATAGGTCTAGACGACTATCACTTTCCCCCAAAACCACTGAGATCACTTTTTCAAGGCATCAAGCCGACATAGCAAAACACACACAGTCCCTATCAGGACGAAGCCAAATCACACCACTCAAGCCACACATCCGCCGAATAGCCTTTGACCTCTCTAGAGACAACAGAACATATAGTTCGACTTAGATATGTAAAGATATACAGATATAAGACAGACTTGTCCTACTCAGACAAACAATACACATAAATTCAGGCCATAGATATTCTGAAGCAAGAACAATCTATTATTACCCAAACAACGAATAAATCGCAGTAAAAATGTATTTATCCGCGGAGTTCAAGGGAAGTAACTCAATAATGACTTTCCCTTAAGCACTAATGCAAGGTGTGTACATATATATGTTACTAGACTAGTTAGTATTATTACTGTTTATAGTAGTAATCTATTTTGGGAGAACATTTAATGGATGTGCTGTTGGGGTGGCCTCATCACTCCCTGTCTATAGTGACTACCCATTGTCCAGTTATTTGATGGAAATTTATGGGTGTGTTAGCAAATAAGTTGAGTTGGTGAATTTTCAGCAGACCAGGCGCTCACGTAGCTTGAATGTGCAGCTCTGGTGCTGAGATCTGGTGGCCCCACCTCTCCGTGCTTGGGGGCAATATCAGAAGTCTGGTTGCCCCACCTCTCCGTGCTTGGGGGCAATATCAGAAGGTTGGTGGCCCCACCTCTCCGTGCTTGGGGGCAATATCAGAAGTTTGGTGGCCCCACCTCTCCGTGCTTGGGGGCAATAATAGGCTGCTCTGACAAAATGTTACTGCACGGGTCCACTCTGGTAAAATTCAACAACTCATTTGACACCACAGTGGTGCCAACTGAAACTCACAGCTCTGCAATCAAAGTATTAGTCATGTGTCAGAATTCCATCCTCTAACCATTTCTGGACACAACACTACACAACAACAACACCATATAGACGGGTCAGATCTTTCTGACCAAACAACACATCTTACCAAGTTGGTTTCACATAGGCTAGGTTCTCCCAGACTACGTATTCTGAAATATGTTCATTAGTTTCCTGCCATAGAATAGGATAGGTGATATGTTTCACTGATCTCAACACTTGACCTGTCCTTCATAATCTTTGCTGGAGTTTATGTATTTTATTTGTTTCTAGACCCTGAATTGGGGCGGGGGGTCTAGAGCGAACCCTTACTTGTTGTAAGGAACAGATTATGCTATTGCAGTATCAAATCACTCGAACCTTAAACAAATATTAAAATGTACAAAGAAATGATTTCAGTCTTACCAGAATTATGAATATAGAACACAGTTAAATGCTAGCAAAACTCAGCTGAGCTGCTGGCCTTATGATGGCGTCCCTCTAAATAGTTCAATAGCTTCTGGGAATTACACCACTTACTAATTCACTGTGTCTACTAGGACAACTTATAATGAATGGCACAAAATGCGCGTCTGAGCGCCGATAATATATTCATCTATGGCCAATCGCTGCCTTTTCTTTTTTCAAATTCAAATATCCTACTACAAAGTCATTTCAGTCAGACCTCAGTCAAGTATGCCTTATTGTCTGTTGGTCCGTCCGTCTCTACTTGCGTTTCACAAAAAACACACTTGTTTTTTGAAACAACCCTGCCTTCCCCTACACAATTTTGCCTTTAAAGTTATTTTTAGCCACAATTCTCCATCCCACCCCGTCTCTTCATTCCAACTAGATATTAGCACTTGCGTCTTCAAGGCCACAATTTTTTGAAAATTAGTGACATGTTTTATTTCAAATGCAGACGCTCGCTGATATGAACAACACAGTCTTTTGTCAATATCTTTCTTATTATCTGTCCGTCTGTATAAATGAAAGCATATTATTTCACTGCTCAAGATGGGCCATCCGGCCAGCTAGGTTTTATATTCCTAACATTATTATTAAGAAAAGTTACTTTTCAAATATTTTCTAGAATCTTCTGGAATGCGTTCATCACTGCATTCAAATAAACGGACTAAGTTATAGCAAAAGCGTCCAATAAATGACTGTGGCGTATAATGTCCAAGGTCCCTTTTGTCGATTTCTTTACTTTATGTCAACTTGGGGAACGTGACTTTTTCCTCCTTTCCCCACCACTTGCGTCTTTTAGCCTTGCTAGTTTCAAGCACGCGTTCAGTCAGATTTTTTTTTCCTTTTGATCTCCGTTCTCATCCCGTTCCGTTTTGCCTTCAAGTCTAACAATTTAATTTCCATGGCGGGTGATGACCCGCGGCGTGGGCGATCATGTATTCTAGCAGCTTACGCATTAGTTTTTATCCCTACGTTGTATCATTGGAGATATTTTAACGTTGTATCACGGTTAATTTTGTGACACATCTCACCACTTGAAAACATGCCTACGGCAAGTTCTAAAACCAGTGATACACATAGATAAAATCTCTCCTTACGCCTGCCATTACTCTAATTTTGATCACAGGGGTGCCGACTGAGGAAATCTGCACCGACATTCAATTTGCCTGGGATATATTGGATACTAAACTGATGAGGTTGAAGCAATAAAGACCACCTCAGCAATCTTGCGTTTTCATGCTTAGCCTGAGATAAGAATACGAGAGGCTGATGGTCCGTCTCGACCACAAAAGTCCTACCATACAGATAGATTTGAAACTTCTTTATGGCCCAGATTAACGCTAAACATTCTTTTTCGCTTGTGGAGTATCCTTGTTCCGCCTTATTCAATTTGCGGCTTGCATAAGCGACTGGTTTCAGTTCCCCATCAGGTGAAGATGATCTTTGCAACAAAGCCGCTCCGAGTCCTACATTACTTGCATCGGTTCTTAAGACAAAGTCCTGTGTCAAATCAGGTAGTTTGAGAATAGGCTTGCTAGTGAGTTTTTCCTTTAAGTCTTGGAACGCTAATTCACTTTGCGCAGTCCAATTAATTTTATCTGGAAGTCCCTTGCGAGTTAGATCAGTCAGAGGAGCACAAATAGAGTTAAAATCCCTGATATATTTTTGATAAAATCCGCATAACGACACGAATGATCGCACGTCCTTTTTTGTTTGTGGTCTAGGTGCTCTCTGCAGTTTTTCCAAGTTCTTGGGATCAGGGGTCATGCTACCCTGATATACAGTGTGTCCCAAGAATTCCAACTCTTTGCATCCAATGCAACATTTTGTTGGCCTAGCAGTTAAGTTCGCCTCCGTAAGCCTATTAAATAACATTTCTAGAGCTTCAATGTGTTCTTCAAATGTCTCTGTGGCGACGAGAATATCATCCATGAAATTCGTGATACATGGGTTATTCAGGGGATCCAACAATTTGCGCATCATCCTTGAAAATACACTCGGAGCATTTTTCAGTCCGAATGGTAGCATGTTGAATTCATAATGTCCATCCGAAGTGCTAAAAGCCAAATAAGGTCTCACTTCAGGCTTCACTGGAATCTGGTAATAGCCTTTACTAAGATCCACCTTTGAAAAGTATTTTGCCTTGTTCAGTCTGGCAAATAACTGTTTTGTGTCTGGTAATGGATCCACTTGTCCTTCTGTGACAGCATTCAGTTTCCTGTAATCTATGCACAGTCTGTGTTCCCCAGACGGTTTTCTCAACAATACGACACTAGAACTAAAAGATGATTCACTGTGTAAAATAATCCCCTCCTTCAACAGATAATCTATTTCTTCCTTCAATGCCTTCTCCTTCGCGAACGGAATAGAATAGGCTCTCATACAGATTGGGTTTGAGTCTACCAGTTTCATGTCATACTGTAGCAAATTTGTATGGCCTGGTTTATCTGTTAATACATCTGTATGTTCCTCCAGAACCTGTTGAACTCTCTCCCTCTGGTTTTTAGTCAGGTGCTTACTGACTTTTACCTGTGCTGCTGTTTCACAAGGATGTAATGGGTATTCATGTGAGGTGAGTGGTTCCTTTTGCATTTGAGTTGCGATAGCTAAGGTCAGTAAGGGGGTGCTTTCCTGGAGTGGTCTGTCCAGATACTTCTTTAACAGGTTTACATGATAAACTTTCTCCTTCCCCTTTTTATCAATTTTATAGTTTGTTCTAGACACCTTCTCTAGAACCGTATATGGACCTTGCCATCCAATTTGTAATTTATTCTGGCTACCGGGTAGTAGAAGCAGCACCGTCTCTCCCACTGCCAGTTCTCTGTCCTTTGCCTTCCTATTAAAATATGCTGCTTGTTTCTTCCTGGCTTGTTTCAAGTTATCATTTGCCAGTTTCCATCCAGCTTTCAAACGAGTGGTCAGTTCGTTCACGTATTGATAAGATGAGGTAACAGTCTCTTCCGCCTTCTCATCTGTCCAGGTCCTAAATAGGGCTTCTAATGGACCTTTTATTGGCCTCCCAAATAGCAGAGTTGCGGGAGCCATCCCGGTTGAACTATGTGGTACCTCCCGGTACGCAAACAATGCGGCGGGCAGGAATTGATCCCACAGATCCGGTTTTTCGTGTGCCAGCTTTCTCAGGATAGAAATGAGAGTCCCGTTGAACCTCTCTACCTGGCCGTTCCCTTGCGGATGGTACGGACTACAATGAAAGTGTCTGGCTTGAAATAGCTTAAAAACTTCTTCCGTTAGTTTCCCCTTGAACTGAGAACCATTATCCGTCAAGATTTGATGCGGGAATCCTAATCGGGTAAATATTGTAAGTAGTGCCTCTGCTACATGTTTTAAATCAATTGATGGCAGGGCTACCGCCTCTCCCCACATAGAACAAGTGTCCACCAGAGTAAGGATGTAACTGTTCCTCCTCTTGGTCCGAGTGAGAGGTCCTACAATATCCACTGCAACCCTCTCAAAAGGTGTTCCCACTCTGGGCATTTCCCCTAGAGTTGCAGGAGCAGTCCAGTGCTTTGGAGCTACCCTTTGACATTCTGGGCAGGATTTGACATATCTTTTTATATCCTCCGTTATCCCTGGCCAGAAGTAATGACAAGCTATACGCTGTCCTGTGGCGCTGATCCCCATGTGACCACTGAAGGGAATCGCATGCCCGAGTTCCATCACTTTTTCCCTATATGAAGTGGGAAGAACCAGCTGGTTGTGACCATTTGTTCCAGTTCCGGCCTTCCTGTATAAGAGTTTGTTCTTCATAAAATATTCCCCCTTGCTCGGAGGTGTGTGGCATTTGGGCAATTTTTTAAAACAGGGCTTGAGTGTCCTATCCTCAGCCTGCGCCTTCCTCATCTCCTCTGGATGAGCATTTATAGGTTCACCTTCTTCCTCCTTCTTCTGTGACCTGGTCTGCACTGTCGCCATGATCACAGGTCTCTCGGGATTCCCCAAGAAGACGTATCTACACCCCAATATTAGAGGGTAGATTGGTTCATCTATCACTGCTGCTCTGATTTCTCCTTCCACATAGCGAGTTTTCACCGTTATCCTTGCGATGGGAAGTGTCATGAGTGGTATGTCCTTAGTTGCCCCTTGTATTTCCACTGTTTCTGTGGTATACTGACTTGGGTCCACTAGGCTAGACTTCACAACTGAATCATAATCCAAACCTGTATCATAAAGGCACCTTATGGTGACCCCATTACAAATAACATCCTCACAAACTGGGGGGTGATAAGGTTCCTGCTGTCCCTTAGGATTAACCTTTAATCTTTGAGTCCCCGACTTCATTGCAGCAATGTTTGAAGGTTTCCTTCTACAAAATTCGGTGTTATGGTTATCTTTCTTGCACCATTTACACCATCTTTTTCCTTGGTTAAACGGTTTTCTTTCATTGGATTTTTGGTCATTGAACTGTGAGTTTCTGTCTCGGTAGTCATTTCTTGGCCGTTCAAAGTTTGTCCTACCTTTATTTCCCTGCTCTCTATTGTCAAATTTATTAAATTGCTGTGGAGCTTTAAAATTGTCTATGTGCTTCTTTTTAGCACCACTTACCTCTGCCTGGGCTGCCTGATACCTTTCAGCGACATTTAAAACCTCCCCCAACTTCTCTGCACCTTGTTCCATGAGAAATTTTCTCATGTCTGGAGCCATGGACTCTCTCAATTGCTCAATCATGATCATTTCTTTAAGATCTTGGGTCTTCCCCAGAGCAGTCCATTTCTCCAAATAGGTTTCCAGTCTGGCAGAGAATTGGTGGTAGGTCTCCCCAGACAACAGTTTGGCATTTCTAAATTTCTTACGATAAAATTCCCCATTTTTTTCGTACCTCAATAACAAAGCCTGCTTTAACATGTCATAATTCTCCTGGTCTTCTCTGTTCATTTTTGCGAAGACTTCGTAAGAAGTACCTCTCAGTCCCTGTGATAGCTTTAAACTCCACCTCTCTCTCTCTAACCCATATGTAGTAGCTAATAACTCAAAACGTCCTAGGTACCCCTCTATGTCATCGTCTTTTTTAACAAAATGGTCTAAATGAAACCCCATAGCTGAGTTTGAGGCTCCCAGACTGGGCGTAGCATCTGAGGCAAAAGGGCTGGCACCATTTTCAGGAGCCTGGCCTTGTAGCTCCAGCTCCCTGAGTCGTAATTCGTGCTCCCTCTGCAACCTTCTATCTTCTGCCTCCCTTTCGGCCTTTTTATCTTCTGGCTCCCTTTCGGCAGTCAACCTTTTATCTTCTGCCTCCCTTTGCTGTCGTTTGTCTTCTGCCTCAATCTGCAGCCTCTTAATTTCTCTATCAGCCTCAATTTGTAACCTCTTCTCTTCAGCTACCTTTCTATCTTCCCTTTCAATATATTTATCACATTCAGCCGTTACATATTGAATTAAAATCTGACCCTCCATTCCCATCTCCTTTGCCGTCAGCACAGCAGCTGATCTGAATTTGGCCAGCTCCGCCATACTTTTTAAACAACTCTAGCAATGTGCAAAATAAAATTTCCAACCACTAAAGTACTTCTATTTACTCTAGTCTAAAATAATTCTAATTAATTAATTAACTACCACTGGCTGTGAAGATTCAAAAACTTTTATTTTTAGGGACACTTTTAATTTTAAGGGACACTTTTAACTTTTATAATGTGTTCCCCTAATCTAATTCTCCCCCCAGGAGATCCTAATATACTTAATGGGCTAATTATCCCGGGACAAAGAGACCCCAATATATGTAGTGGATTAGATGGTATTGTATGATGGTGATGTTACTAAGTGTGATGCATGAGGTCAGCTGTGAAGGCTCCTGAGATAAAATGTAACTGTGAATTGTCAGAAGGCCCTTCGTGCTACCACTACGACCTCACACCTATCTTTTTTTATTAATGAATGTGGCTACGTTAAATGTCTAGGGTAATGATATGTAATGTGTTGTGGTAGTTTATATACACACACACAGATATTTACTAAGTCTAATAATATTAATAACTGTTATAATACACGGAACTAACTCAGCTGTGTAAAATTTTTGATAGTAATTTTCTTTACATTGATTTGTTCTTAAACAAGGTTTTAATTTGGCCAGAACATATGAAAGGTTTAGCAATTATGAAAGAAATGCATGAATATTACATAATAAATGCAAGGTGTGTACATATATATGTTACTAGACTAGTTAGTATTATTACTGTTTATAGTAGTAATCTATTTTGGGAGAACATTTAATGGATGTGCTGTTGGGGTGGCCTCATCACTCCCTGTCTATAGTGACTACCCATTGTCCAGTTATTTGATGGAAATTTATGGGTGTGTTAGCAAATAAGTTGAGTTGGTGAATTTTCAGCAGACCAGGCGCTCACGTAGCTTGAAGGTGTAGCTCTGGTGCTGAGATCTGGTGGCCCCACCTCTCCGTGCTTGGGGGCAATATCAGAAGTCTGGTGGCCCCACCTCTCCGTGCTTGGGGGCAATATCAGAAGGTTGGTGGCCCCACCTCTCCGTGCTTGGGGGCAATATCAGAAGTTTGGTGGCCCCACCTCTCCGTGCTTGGGGGCAATAATAGGCTGCTCTGACAAAATGTTACTGCACGGGTCCACTCTGGTAAAATTCAACAACTCATTTGACACCACAGTGGTGCCAACTGAAACTCACAGCTCTGCAATCAAAGTATTAGTCATGTGTCAGAATTCCATCCTCTAACCATTTCTGGACACAACACTACACAACAACAACACCATATAGACGGGTCAGATCTTTCTGACCAAACAACACATCTTACCAAGTTGGTTTCACATAGGCTAGGTTCTCCCAGACTACGTATTCTGAAATATGTTCATTAGTTTCCTGCCATAGAATAGGATAGGTGATATGTTTCACTGATCTCAACACTTGACCTGTCCTTCATAATCCTTGCTGGAGTTTATGTATTTTATTTGTTTCTAGACCCTGAACTGGGGCGGGGGGTCTAGAGCGAACCCTTACTTGTTGTAAGGAACAGATTATGCTATTGCAGTATCAAATCACTCGAACCTTAAACAAATATTAAAATGTACAAAGAAATGATTTCAGTCTTACCAGAATTATGAATATAGAACACAGTTAAATGCTAGCAAAACTCAACTGAGCGGCTGGCCTTATGATGGCGTCCCTCTAAATATTTCAATAGCTTCTGGGAATTACACCACTTACTAATTCACTGTGTCTACTAGGACAACTTATAATGAATGGCACAAAATGCGCGTCTGAGCGCCGATAATATATTCATCTATGGCCAATCGCTGCCTTTTCTTTTTTCAAATTCAAATATCCTACTACAAAGTCATTTCAGTCAGACCTCAGTCAAGTATGTCTTATTGTCTGTTGGTCCGTCCGTCTCTACTTGCGTTTCACAAAAAACACACTTGTTTTTTGAAACAACCCTGCCTTCCCCTACACAATTTTGCCTTTAAAGTTATTTTTAGCCACAATTCTCCATCCCACCCGGTCTCTTCATTCCAACTAGATGTTAGCACTTGCGTCTTCAAGGCCACAATTTTTTGAAAATTAGTGACATGTTTTATTTCAAATGCAGACGCTCGCTGATATGAACAACACAGTCTTTTGTCAATATCTTTCTTATTATCTGTCCGTCTGTATAAATGAAAGCATATTATTTCACTGCTCAAGATGGGCCATCCGGCCAGCTAGGTTTTATATTCCTAACATTATTATTAAGAAAAGTTACTTTTCAAATATTTTCTAGAATCTTCTGGAATGCGTTCATCACTGCATTCAAATAAACGGACTAAGTTATAGCAAAAGCGTCCAATAAATGACTGTGGCGTATAATGTCCAAGGTCCCTTTTGTCGATTTCTTTACTTTATGTCAACTTGGGGAACGTGACTTTTTCCTCCTTTCCCCACCACTTGCGTCTTTTAGCCTTGCTAGTTTCAAGCACGCGTTCAGTCAGATTTTTTTTTCTTTTGATCTCCGTTCTCATCCCGTTCCGTTTTGCCTTCAAGTCTAACAATTTAATTTCCATGGCGGGTGATGACCCGCGGCGTGGGCGATCATGTATTCTAGCAGCTTACGCATTAGTTTTTATCCCTACGTTGTATCATTGGAGATATTTTAACGTTGTATCACGGTTAATTTTGTGACACTTTTTACATAAATTTTCATTTGCTGATTGTATGCTTGTTTTTAAGCATTCCCATTTTGTGGTTACCTTTTCTTCTGGGTTTTCTCTTCTATACTGCTCCATGCTTTCTGTCAGTTACTGTTCATGTTTATTTTTTAAGTCGATTAGATATTTTTGTTTTATATCTGGTTGTTTCAGTGCTAATATTTCTATCTGGGGTTCCTCCTGTCTTCTGTTTCCTGTTCTTTTCAGCTTTATATTTACTTTGATGACGACTGGATTGTGATCTGAATTTATGTCGGCGCCAGGATATGTCTTTGCACTTGTGACACTGTTCTTAAATCTATGTTTAATCATGATATAGTCAATTTGATTTCTTGTTACATCTCCTGGGCTTTTCCATGTGTATAATTTCCTTGGGTGGTGTTCAAAAAATGTGTTACATATGACCAGCTGGTTTTCTTCACAGAACTGGATAAGTTTGTCTCCTCTATCATTTCTTGTTTTTAGGGAATCCATACTGTCCTGCTATTTTCTTGTATTTTCCTTTTCCTACTTTTGCATTCATATCACCCATTACTATCAACACATCTGTAGATTTTACTGATTTAAGTGTGTATTGTAGCTCTTCATAGTATTCTTCTATTTCTTCCTCGCTGTGATCTTTAGTTGGTGCATAAGTTTGTAAGATTGATATGTCGAATGGCTTTGCTCTCATCTTTAGTAACATCATTCTGTCGTTGTGTGTCCAGTATCCACATACATATTTTTCTAACTCCTTCTTTATCAACATTCCTACTCCTCTTTCATGTTTTTCTCCTCCTGAGTGTACAAGCGTGTATTGGTCTCTTTTTATGAAGCCTGTATCCAATAGTCTTGTCTCTGCAACTCCCAGTATATCGAGTTTCATGTCTGTTGCCTCTAATATTAATTGTCGAGCTTTCCTTCTCCGTTTAGAGTTCTAACATTCCATGTTCCTATTTTTAGGATCCTCCTACTAGTTTTTAGGTGGTCTTTCTCAGAATGCTCCCTTTCAATAGAATTTGAGGAACACTCGTCATGATGTACTTCCTTACTCACTAGAGGAGTTGTCTCTTCCCTGTTAATTTGTACAGTAGATTCTTCCCCAGGGGACAGAGAGTTCTCTACACATCGGTTCTTATCTTGTTGTGATCTCATTACATTCTGTAGGATGTACGTGGTAAGGCCCCAATCTCTTCCACGGTGGCTAGCCGTTGTCTTTTTCTATGCCCGACACGCCTCTAGTGCGCCACACACTTTGCTGTTCCGCTTTGCAAGCCGTTGATCTTCTTAGATTCCTCCGCCTCACTCACCGTCTCAGTCTTTGTGTACTAGGGATGGACATTCCCTTGAGAAAGATTACTCCTACTCCACTCATGTAGTTTAGCCAGTCAGCCAAGACTGTTGCCCGGGATGTGGCCACCGCCGTACACAAGCGGTATTTGGAGAGCCCCCTGTGATGGCTGGGATTGCACAGTATGTCACGTGCTTCTTCTTTCTAGCTTGGGACCAGATGGGATGATCCTGTAAATGTATGCGAAGTTGGAGAGACTGGAGCTTATGACTTCAACTCAACACCTTCCAAAATGGCAGAAAAGCCGCAGGAAAAGCCTTGATCTACAGTGTAGATAATACCAAGGAGTCTTCTATGTGGTATTGGCTGCAAATGAGGGAGAATCGCAGCAGTCTTATTTTTTTTAAAAACAACAAAAAAACTATTATATTACTATTATTATTAACAGATTGCCAGTTATCATATATTTTACTAAAAATAACGTTTAATATGCGAACAAAATGACGAATTACTGGTTAATATCAACTGGCCATACTTATAGTATATGCAAAATAATGTTTGGAACAATTAGTATGTTTTTAATGCATTTGGTAACAATATTAAAAATAATGGATACCTATAAGTTATAGTACACACTCACACCATCACCAGAACTGCTATGCTAATAACTCCAGAAGGAAAGCTACCTAGCGGAGAAATGCGGAGACAGAGATGTAAAGCATGTTCCAGAACTGGGCACCAAACGAGTAATGACCGCCGACCGAGCATAGGGGAGACAGTTTGTTGCGGCCCTTCAAGAGGCCACCAGGCGCGATGGTCACTGACTGCTTTGTCAGTCAGAGCGGTTAAGGACCAAAAATGAAGAAAACTTATAGCAACAAAAACAACAAGCATAGAGCTACAGACTTTCATAAATAGATGCTTGATAATATAGAAGGATGGTGGTGGTATTACAAGATTACAAATTTGGAACTGATGACAAGAGCTGACAAGAAGATGCTGGAGATCGATAGAACACACTGTGAAAACTGTCGTGATTCGAAGAAATGTCTATCACCTTTAGCCGAGTGGTCTGCCCTGTCTCGTTCTCTTTTTTTTTTTTGTCTACGCCCACTTTTCTGTCTTATAGCTCCTTATAGCGCTATTTCTGGCATTTGTCATGTCAATCTTTTGTTGGACAGGCTAAATCCCCCCCCCCCTTTTCATACGTGGACATCGGTATCTAGCTTAAGGTCCTTTTATTCTGCCTTTCTTGTAAATGGTGGCTAGTGCCTATTCTTTGATCTACAGAGAACTCGTGGACCCGGGGGAGAAAATTAAACTTTTCATCCTTCCGCTAGCGTCTAGAATCTCACCGTTAAGACTGCCTAGTGTTGCTTGAGATTGCGTCCTTTTCCTGTATCTAAAGTCGCCAGGGAAACATTTCTCTGGACCCTTATGGCTTGTTACGTTAATACCTTGCACGTGCAGAAGCCATGCTTAGCCACCTGCAGACTATTTATCTTTATCACTCTAGCGACGATTCTTCAACATAATGTTCAGCACATATTTTTCCATATAATAATATTGAACCGCTAGCAATGGGTTCTCATGTGTAGCAGTGATCTCTGGACTGATCAAGCGATAATACGGGCATCCCTTTTCTCTTCTTGAAAGTCACTACATGTTTTGGTTCCAAGATGGCTTCACTCGTGAGCTGTCACTCACGTTTGGATACAGATGATGAATCTGTCCTAAAGTTAGTCATTCATAAAACATTTCATTGCTCTGTAGATTTGATCATGAACAATTGACTGCAATCTACAGGATATAGTGCTGCTAGGAATCGAAGTCGTTTTCATCGAGTCAAATATATTCTCTTAGACATTCAAATCGTAACTATCGAAAATGGTGGCTTCGATCGAGAGTTCATAAGGGTATCTTTGATTACCTTGGTATAGGAAATATGAAACTGCCATTCCTTGGCAATACGACTAAACACTGGGGTAAAGCATACACGATAGGTTTAGACGACTATCACCTTCCCCACAAATACTGAGATCACTTTTTCCCCGGCGACAGGCCGACATGGAAAAACACACAGTCCCTATCAGGACGAAGCCAAATCACACCACTCTCTAGCGACACATCCGCCGAATAGCCTTCGACCTCTCTAGAGACAACAGAACATATAGTTCGACTTAGATATGTAAAGATATACAGATATAAGACAGACTCGTCCTACTCAGACAAACAATACACATAAATTCAGGCCATAGATATTCTGAAGCAAGAACAATCTATTATTACCCAAACAACGAATAAATCGCAGTAAAATGGATTTATCCGCGGAGTTTGATCGAAGAGCCGACACAACTTTCAAGGGAAGTAACTCAATAATGACTTTCCCTTAAGCACTATTTTGCTTTCAAAATATTTGCGAAGATAACAAGAATACCAATGTATAATATTGTAAGATATCAAAGACTGCACGTAACAGTCTTACCACACCTCCCGGGAAAAAAAAAATGGAACATTTTTTTTTTTCCTTTTTGAAATACATCTAGGAGCAACGTACAATAGGCTCACAACGCATGAATAATGCGCAGATGAAAATATCAGGAATACCTATAACGCCTAATATGAGGCTAAGTCGACTTATGGAGCGACTGGTGAGAATGTGTCTCATAAACTGAGAGAAATTATTTCTCTACAAGTATATTTTTCCAGGAAGGTGTCATCACAGTATAATACAATTCTGGCAATTACACAATGCCTAAAAAATTCATATCATCCCTACGTATTAGATATCTTAAATTTATGATTTATGAAGAAAAAAATCATCAAAGCACAGCGGTGAATAAACATCAATGAACCGCTATGTAGTGATACAATCATTATATTATTAAATTACAAATTTGTATCTATCATGATATAGAAAAGGAACTACTATAGAACTAGACATATCAAGAAGTCTAAGCCCTAATAGTTATGTGGAATCATGTGGGCATCTTGACAGAATGTCTGTCATCACATTATCTGATCCACGAATAGCTCGCACAGAGAAATGAAAAGGTTGAAGAGCAATTGCATATCGAGTAGACCTCGAGCTCTTCAAATTCTTACTCTGTATAGCAGTAAGAGCTTTTTGGTCGGTTTCTACTATGAAATGTGCGCCTAGAAGGAATCTCTGTAGTTTGAGGATCGACCAAACCATAGCTAATAGCTCACGGTCTAAAACCGAATAATTCCTTTCTGCCGCATTAAGTTTTCTGGAAATATACATTACAGGATGCAGAGTTCCAGAGTACTCTTGCATTAGTGCCGCTCCAATCCCAGTGGATGAAGCGTCACTACGAAGAACGATATTCTTATCTTTAGTAGGTAGCACTAAAATAGGTGGTGTTGAAAACAATGTTTTAATCTTATCCAGAGAGCATTGGCATTCCTGAGACCAGTGGACCACATTAGGCGAACCTTTCTTTAGAAGTGTTGAGAGAGGTGCCATGATAGAGGATAGATTCTGAATGAATCTGCCATAAAATTGAATAAGACCTAACAGACTTCTCACCTGTTTTTTAGTCGTAGGGATTGAGATGTTAAGTATCTTACTAGTATTATGGTCCTCTGTCTTTAGGAAACCATGACCAACTCGGTGGCCTAGGAAAGAAATTTCGCTAAAACCAATATAGGCTTTAGAGGGTTTCGCTGTCAGGTTGTGCTCACGCAAAGTAGACAGCAATTCATCTAACCCTGAATAGTGATCTTCCCAAGTATCGCTGAAAAGACAGATGTCGTCTAGATATGCAATGACATCTGACCGATAAGATAGGATTCGGCGCATCATGCGTACGAATGTAGCTGGTGCGTTCATAAGACCGAAAGGCATAAAATTCCATTGGAACAAACCTCTAGGTGTTGAAAAAGCCGTGAGAGGTTTGGCGCGTTCAGATAAAGGAACTTGCCAATATCCTTTTAGACAAATCAAGTTTAGTGAAAAAATGAGATTTGGAGAGTCGAGTAAGTAGCTCTTCCAGTAAAGGCATAGGTTCGGCATCGAACTTCGTTACTTGATTCAATTTTCGATAGTCAACGCACAGACGTATGTTATTGTCTTTTTTACGCACAATAACCATCGGCGAAGAATATGCAGAGGTGGATGGTTCGATTATTTTCAAATCTATCATCTCATCCAACTCTTTCTCGACCTGTGCTTGAAAATGTATAGGTATAGGATAAGGTCTAACCCTAATAGGAGTATGGTCAGTTAGAACAATGTCATGTTGAATGACATTCGTTTGTTCAGGGATGTCAGTGAGTACATCCTGAAATGTTTGCAACATAGTTGAAACTTGTCGCTGTTCTCCTAGAGACAATTCAGGAGAGACAGTAACGTTCTTCCATGATTCACTGGAATGAAGTGGGATCATTGGAAGAGGAAGATTTACATCTGAAAAACTTGTTTCCTCATCCTGTATCACGGACAGTGATGAGTAATGACCATGTTGTACTGGAGAATTGTCCGTTGCTTGGAAAATGGGTTGCAAATAATCCGGACGTTCATGGAATTCAGTAAGCATATTGATGTGGAAGGTTTTATGCTTCCCATCAATATCGACAATATAGTCGACATCGGAAATTTTCGATATTATATCGTACGGAACTTTCCAAGAAATAAGTAATCTGTTTTCCCTACAAGGTAGTAATACAAATGCTTTGTCACCAGGACAAAGTTGTCGTAAGCTTCTCTTCTTATTGGCAAATTGCCTTGCCTTCTGTTTCGCAAATTCAGAAGAAGAAGTTGCTAATTTGCATGCTTCGATAATTTTTTGTCTCAACGCGATGACATATTCGTAGGATGACTTTGTGTCATCGTCAATATTGTCAGATGTTATGAGATCGTGAAGCAACGACATAGGGCCACGCGGACGCGCGCCAAAGACGAGTTCAAAGGGAGAAAATCCCGTATGTTCATTGGGTACCTCTCTGTAAGCGAAGAGGGCCGCAGGTAAAACTCTGTTCCAGTCTTGAGGATGATCCTCAGTTATCTTCCCCAGTAAGTTTTTAAGTGTTCTATTAAGGCGTTCGACCATACCATTAGACATTGGATGGTAGATACTACTTAAAGATCTATCTATCTGCAGAGTAGACATTACTTGAGACATGGTATCTGATATTAGTTGGGTGCCATGGTCTGACAATATCTCTCCGGGGAACCCCAGACGAGAAAATATAAGCCAAAGAGCATCTGCAATATCAGCAGTAGTAATGCTCTTCAGAGGAATAGCCTCTGGCCAACGTGTGCACATATCAACACACGTCAAGATAAACTGATGTCCTCTGGCAGACTTGATCTTAAATGGACCAATAATGTCTATGGCCATTTTTTGAAACGGCTCCCGAATAGGAATGTCCGCCGCCTGAATGGGTGCAGCATTGCCGTGGATCCTTTGGATTTAACCTTCCTGACATACTTTACAAGATCGACAATAAAATACGTATGTCCTTGTTTACAATGGCCAAAAGAAAGCCGCAAGGACTCTTGACTTAGTACGGGAAAAACCCATGTGTCCAGCACACTGAGAGTCGTGAGCGTGCTGCAAATTTTAACTCTCAAATTCTTGGGAACCAGGATTTGAGAATGACTTGACGTAATGGAGTCTTGAACCATACGTACAAGTACGCCATTCTTCTTTGTAATCCACGATTTACGACTTGTGTCTTAATTCGGATCACCTTTAGTTGCAAGAATGAAGAATTTCTTCAGAGTGGGATCATCTTCTTGCTGTTTTATAAACGAGTCACGAGAAATTACCAAGGGATTATCTTGGTTATGCACTTCATTATCTTCAGTAGATGAAGTTTGAGGCATATTAAGAGCCTGAGCTCTAGTGACTACAGCGTTAGCAATCTGCATGTTTTGCCTTTCCCACGTGGAAATTTGTTGCGGAGTGCATTCCTTGACTCCATGAATGCGACCGATGATGAGGTCAGCGATCGGATTCGGAAGAAGACATGCGTGTACATCTCCTGTAAAGAAAGGAGTAGCAATCCTAATGATAGCAGTAGAGTATTTCTCTAATGTGCCGCCAAATGTTACACATTTGACTACTTGTCCAGTGGCACGGGAAGGATTTACGAGTGACTGCCTAACACCAATTGTGGTGCATCCAGAATCAAATAGCACAGAGACTGGATTGTTATTCACTAAACCCTTATGTAAGACAAGAGAACCTCTTCCATCATGCGCGACTGATGCTGGAAGAGCAGGAAGAGGATGTCCACAGCTTGAAGTAGACACTGTGGTTGGCTCAAATAACGTTTTGCATTGGGGGCACTGAAATGCTCTCCCAAAATCAAAAGCGGCACATGCCATATTACTAGCATCATTATTATCTTTACTCTGTTTATAGGCTTCATGGGACTCTTGTTGTGCAGAGTTTGCCTGAAAATGTGGTTTATGTCTTTTGTTTTGAGATCTACCTCGGTTATTATCACCTCTGTAGTTATTGTTACCTCTATTGTAACCCCTATTTGGGTTTGAGTCATAGTTCCCTTGGTTACCATTATCATATTCATTATAATGAGTATCTCTGTAATTATGATCTTGTTGACTCCAAGACGGATAACCCTGATAGTTTCTATAATTACTTCCTCTACGGAAATTCCTATAATTATGACCACCCCTGTGTCGAGAGCTATCAGGTCGTCTCCAGTTCTTTGAAGAAGAACCCTGAAATGATTGGTTACCTTGGTTTTGATAACTATTATGGTTACCTTTTTTTATCAAATCTGTTTTGAGGTCCCTGAAATCTGTGTGAATAATTGGGATTGTATGGTGTTGCTGAAGCAACTGGCATACTCTCCTTAATCTTAGTGTTGCCAAAGTCACGTCGGGGTGTGCAGTGACATATTGGGAACAATATTCTTCCATTTCTTTTAGAGATTTAGGTTTACGCTCATGTATAAATTCAAGGAAAGGTTTGTTCACACATGACATAATCTTATCTCTGAGCAACAAATCCATAAGTCCTTCATACGTTTTTTCTGTTTTGGAAAGCTCAATCCAACGATCAACTGTGAGACGTGCCTTTGCAGTGATTCTGAGAATTCTACACCCGTCTCAGGTACCATCGTTTTAAATAAAAGGCGATAGCCTTCCTCACTTAGCTGATATTTTTTTATCAAAGCCGCCCTAATGACATCATAATTATCCTTATCTGCTTCTCCTACAAGGCATAATCTAGTCAAAGATTCACCTTTCAAGTTTTCTGATAATTGATTAGCGTATTGTGATTTATCCACATTATGTGTACGACAAGAACGTTCAAATCTATCCAGCCAGAATGTAATATCGTCACTGGACTGATTGAACGGTGGAACCTTAACCTTGTAAGTAGAAGGTTTATCATTACCACTAGATGCCTGATTAACATTACTCATACTTGTCAATCTTAATTTCTCCAACTCAAATTCATGTTCTCTTATTGCTTTTTTTTCTTCAGCCTCTCTGTCTAATCTTTTTTGTTCAGCTTCCCTGTCTAATCTTTTTTGTTCAGCTTCCCTGTCTAATTTTTTTTGTTCAGCTTCACTGTCTAATCTTTTTTGTTCAGCTTCCCTGTCTAATCTTTTTTGTTCAGCTTCACTGTCTAATCTTTTTTGTTCAGCCGCAGCTTCTCTTTCCAATTTTTTTTTTTGTTCAGCTTCAAATCTCCTTTCCTCTACCTGCATCTGCAATTTCTTTTGTTCAGCAGCAGCCTCAGCTTCTCTTTCTAATCTTTTCTCTTCCGCCATAGCTTTCTTTCATCTGCAGCTAATCTTTTCTCTTCTGCCATAGCTCTTCTCTCTTCTGCAGCTAATGCTTTGTCATATTGAGCAACTGCCCATTGTTCTAATTGTTGACCAGTCTTATCAAGGGCTTTCCCTTGTGTAATGAAGTATTCTAATGTAGCCATGATGTCTAACAATAATACTAATCACCTGAATCAATAATAATACCACAAGTTCTCAATGACTTGATTAATCAGTATACTATCCCAATATCTGTGGGTCACAAGCCTTTAATAAGGTCTTGTATAATAGTAATAATAATCAGGTACTGGTTTATACCATAATCCAAGTGCAGTGCACAGGCAATTGTGTCTTATGAAATATACCTATATAAAACATATGTCAACCAACAGAATACATAAAGTACAAATAGGACTGACAATACAAGAACGTTTGCAGAAATCAAAATAAATCAAATAGGGAAATCAATGAAAATAATCACTGAATCTGCAAAGAATAACAACACAAATGACGTCACAATATGAATATAAATTGTGAATAGAACTGAAAGATAGAAAAGGTTAGACCAACAAATTACAAACAAATCAAAACAAAACTAAAGAACAAAGAAATATTACAAAAATAACATTAATTACAGACTTCACAGCTAACACAAAAGCAACAGTTGTCGCAGCAAATTTTCAATCAATAAAATTGCACCTATAGAAAACGCCCACAACGGACCCTCTATGACGTGGGATATTCTGTTGTGAGGACGCCGCCCAACCTTAAACACAACCCGCTGACATAGAAACTAACATACTATACAAACAAATAACATGTAAACATAAATATATATAAATTANGTGTATGATAGTATGTGTTGCAAAATAGGCTCAGTCTTACAGTAATGGCAAAGTTATTTTTATGAAAATAAACAAACTGCCACTTTATTTCAATTAAACATTCTGGCCTTAAATATTAAAGTTCATATATGGAAAACAAGAAGATCCATCGATGAAAATAGGACTTCTTAGTTCACTCATACTGTCTGCCTGTTAACATTGACAAGAATTGATCCAACTGTTCTGTGAAACGCTATAATGTCTAATGTAAAAAATGTCAACAACGCTGACCTACATACTGCATTCACCTGACAGGTCACGTGACGAAGAGTTGACAAAGAGCAAACCAATACTGCAAGTGTGTCGTATCAGCCACAGGAAACGGTCTGGTATCGGTAATCTGTTGACTTCTGAACTTCTGCGAGGTCAAACCCAGAAAGCTGGTCCACCAGTTGATAAGGTTGATAAAGTTGGATTTTTATTCCCGTTAATGATATCCACCAAAAGATAGATATAAGTGGATGGAAGCAGACATCATCATCATCATCAGTTGATTAGATCTCTATGGTGTTGTTTGCTCCACTGTAGTGTATGGAATGTCAACTTGACCTACGCAGTGGTGTGTAGACATGGATTGAGTGTATAATGTGCGAATGATGATAAAGGTTCGTGGTGTTGACAAAAAATGTTCTTTTCTCACACTCATGTATGGCTGGAAGTCATCGACACCAACGACTGTGTACCTTTTCTAAAGTTTAATTGGACGTACACACTCGACAGCACAGATAGTGACAAATCACAGGTTGCCATAATACATCATAGTACAGTGGATAAATGGTCTTGCAATGTTACATGGGCACTCATGTAGAATAAGTGTATAATGGACTGTCAGTAGCCAAGCACTCAGTATCGCCCATACATATATCATCTGACTTCACTGACTGAGCACGTCAGCTTATAAACAATATTTCAGATGGCTTCTAAACCTAATCTCGTCTAGCGACGATTCTTCAACATAATGTTCAGCACATATTTTTCCATATAATAATATTGAAACGGTAATAACGGGTGCTCATGTGTAGCAGTGATCTCTGGAATAGACAAGCGATAATACGGGCATCCCTTTTGTCTTCTTGAAAGTCACTACATGTTTTGGTTCCAAGATGGCTTCACTCGTGAGCTGTCACTCACGTTTGGATACAGATAATGAATCTATCCTAAAGTTAGTCATTCATAAAACATTTCATTGCTCTGTAGATTTGATCATGAACAATTGACTGCAATCTACAGGATATAGTGCTGCTAGGAATCGAAGTCGTTTTCATAGAGTCAAATATATTCTCTTAGACATTCAAATCGTAACTATCGAAAATGGTGGCTTCGATCGAGAGTTCATAAGAGTATCTTTGATTACCTTGGTATAGGAAATATGAAACTGCCATTCCTTGGCAATATGACTAAACACTGGGGTAAAGCATACACGATAGGTTTAGACGACTATCACCTTCCCCACAAATACTGAGATCACTTTTTCCCCGGCGACAGGCCGACATGGAAAACACACAGTCCCTATCAGGACGAGGCCAAATCACACCACTCTCTAGCGACACATCCGCCGAATAGCCTTCGACCTCTCTAGAGACAACAGAACATATAGTTCGACTTAGATATGTAAAGATATACAGATATAAGACAGACTCGTCCTACTCAGACAAACAATACACATAAATTCAGGCCATAGATATTCTGAAGCAAGAACAATCTATTATTACCCAAACAACGAATAAATCGCAGTAAAATGGATTTATCCGCGGAGTTTGATCGAAAGAGCCGACACAACTTTCAAGGGAAGTAACTCAATAATGACTTTCCCTTAAGCACTATTTTGCTTTCAAAATATTTGCGATCTTTATTCGGTAATCACTAATTTACTTATTTAATACAGTGGGGTGTTAGCTTAATCTAATAGAAGAGATCCCATGTTACTTTAATTCATCTTGTAAATATAAATATACATATATATATACATATATATATATATCTTTTCCATTAAAGTAATTTTTTTTCGTGACTGGGATGCTCTGAATTTTATTAAATGAGCCACTATCCATAATCACTATGTGTTATCTAGGAGTGGTTTTTCTTAAGCCAGAAAGTGGGAGCCGGTTATAATATTCTTACCCAATTTTCCCCTTGGTTGTATAATTAATGTAAAAAGTTTTTGCTTTTTGATATATTGAGTGTAAGAGCAACGCTAAATTTATGATAACTCATACAGTGTTGTCCGTGCTTGAATGATTATCATTAGGGCCACCTAAAAATCTCAGGCAAGGTGTGAATAACTAACAATGGTCTCGCTTTACCATAGTGTGTGGGACTTTGTAGGTGTGTGTATGAATATGTTTAGCCTCAGGTGGCCTTGCGATGCAACACGTTATCAACGCGTGGCTTGTAAATCGAAACCTAGGGCGGGACCTTCAGAGGTAGTGATTCACTAGGCATAACAGAGCAAAGAGGGTGAGAGACGGGGTTTGTTTTGATTTGGTGAGAGAGAGAATCTGCGAGTAGAAGTTCAAGTTGGTTATATTTTGCATGGGTGAGAGAATAACCGGGGAAGTGAAGGCTACGGGTAGTATTGAGATATTGAATTGCTGAATATTTTCTTGGTCAGAACATTTGTTCAGTGCTTCCTAATGTGATTGCTACTGTCTATGGATTACAACTTCTACATAATAAATATTACAAGGCAGTCTACTTCATACTGCCAGGATTCAGCTATAAGGCCGCTGCGGAGATTACTTAACAACAGTGTATTGTTGAAATTGTCTATCGCTCCATCACTTAGGGCTGTCGTCCTTTGCCATCCAGTCATTTCCGGCAACACTGTCTGACCATTAACAGCCAGTTAACTCGGTGTATACGGGCATGCCGACAGAAAGGATTCGTCGATAGCCAGTACTAGTGAAGCACACATTACTCGTGCTGTCTGGAGTATACCACTCTACATCGATTTCTGTTACCTACACGTAAGCAGTAGTCTTGCGTCCTGGATTATTTACTTCAGCACATATTGCTGCCAGTTGTGGGTAACCATCACCTCAGCACATTCGGGCTGTCGCCTTTGACATCCAGCCAATTTCGGCAACACTGTCCGACCCATTGATAGCCGGTTACATCTGAGTATACTGACATAACGACCGACACGAGTAGTCAGTTGCCAGTACTCGTCACCTGTCTTTTAGTTCAAGTCTTCATTATCCAGTGTAAGAGGCGACCCCGCGCGCTTACTGGATACTCGCTCGCCAGCAAAAGTCCTCATCGTTTGGATCTATATATCAGTGGGTGCAAGTGTGTCTACACTCGTTGTAATCTCCGTCACCTACTAGTGTGGCCACCCGCCACAGGAAATTGTGAATGCATAGGATTTATTACGTCGCTGTTACAAAGAAAGCTTATCTCCATACCCTTTGAATATCAACTTAGGTGGAACAGTCTAGTTTTTTTCCTAACTGAGGGAGTATTTACCTACCATGATTAATGTCAGTACAGGAGTTGCCGTTCTCTCGTGAAATTGGGGGCCTAACCCCTTTAGTTAGATTATCATGGTTGTGAGAAATTTTACGGGTGTTGATGGTTTGGAGTGAGACGTTTTGCCTAAGAGATTGAGTGAAGTATTTTTCTGTGATTGTGACATATAATTACTAGCCATCAGAGTTAGTGCAGTTATTATTTTTTGTTGTTCCTTTAATAAATGTATTTATATGTTCTAAGCGGTGATAATTCATTCTATTCTAACTGTAACTTTGATGTTTGCTGTTGTAGTCCTTACTGTAATAGATTTTCATATTTTGCAAGAGAGGACGGAGAAAGGTATGACACATTAAAACATAGTCTCGAGTATGGCTGGGAAGTAGACCTTAGATATTTGATTATATCTCTCTTCTCTCCAGAAATCAAATCTCTCTCTATATTTTCATTTAGTGACTTTACTTTTCTCTACTTTCACATTTCTCATTCATAGTCAGTCTAAATCAGACACCCTCCATGTCTATACTCGCGACGATATCATTGTGAACACCTGTTTATAGCATTACAACTACGCCATTTTTCTGTAATCCCAGGTGTAATAGAGGTAGAAGAAGACTAAAGAACATATGCAGAGGAAATCTGGAGACAGGCATGAAGGATGTGGAGACTTGGAAAGATCTGAGCTGACGTCATCTGACAGGAAGACTTGGCAAATGAGTGTTTTTGGCCTCTGCGTCTAGGAGAGTTGAAGGTGAAGAAGATAGCTTACAATTTGTTTTTCCTTTACTGGCTATAATATTCTTTATTTTCTTCAACATTTAATCTCAGTTTAATTTCAAAACGGCGACTATAAGTGTCCATGGTCTAAAAATTGCGCTTAAACGGCAATTCGGACAATAGATTTTGTTGAAATCCCGGGATGGTGAGAAATTGTTCAATTGTTCGCCATGAGTCATATATTGACGTTTTATCTGAATAATTGACTAAAGCTATTCAATAGATGTGTTTGCTTCATTTTTAGTAAATTCCTTGAAAAGTCCAGGCATTTTATACAGTATTACTGAACAAGGACGTTCTCAGCTGGTGTAAGTAATCTAGGGTTTATATTAACCAATAATACAGAGTTCAAATCTGACAATTAAACATACACGAGATAAACCTCACAAAGTGTAGAGCTGCCGACTATATAACTTTTAATACGTGGCATCATGATTTGTCATTCAAGATATATATCACCTTCATTCCATGATACATCAGAAATTAGTTCAGTAGCGTGCGACATGCGTGCATTTAGTACATCAAATATTATCTGTCTGCGTGGTCAGGGATTATATTAATCCAAGCCAATATATGCTATAAATTGGTGCTTTCATGCACACATCTCTTGTCTGTTAATCTGTTAAAAAAGATGCTTTCTGACCATCTACGAATACACTGATAACAGGTTGCTCATCTTAGAAAGCACGCAAATTGTAAGCGGAAAGAGCACAAATTCTTAAGTGGCCAGGTCACACTTTGAAATGAACATAATCCAAACATCCAAATGGAGCTAATCTGACTTCAAGTATATAAGTGGTTAGACCCCACATTAACATTAGACTGTACCCCATATAAGAATGGACTTATTCTAAACGCGCAACGGTAAATCGCAGACTTTTTCTCAGTCCCCGTCATGCCTAGCAACATTCTGACATCATCATTCTTGCACATTTCACATCATTTTATGCGTGCAGTTGGGAATGCAATGTTGTGTAAAATCTTCAATAAAAATTAATCCATTAAAGTTGCTTCACATTACGAATCGAACCCCAACAGATATAATGATTTCGCCGCGGGTTGTCTGCTGTGCTCTGCAGTAGGGGTCCAATAATGGCCAAACTCCGAGTAAACGATGATGGTTTTCAAAGTTATCAACCACCGTTCAATAATTACTCTTGGCAGAGATTTATATAAAAGAATGATGCTTCTATTCCAAGGAGTCTCACATGAATTTAAGGAAGGACGTTTAACAACTGGGATCATCTAAGCTACTACAAACTTATTATTTTCCGCTTCTTCTGTAAAGAAAAGTGTTGGCTCTGTCTTAGGAGGCCCCAGCTGAAGATGATTCAGAAAAATATTTATTTAATAGCTCTGAAGGGTTATGTATTTTTTTAAAAACCGAGTCATACACGTGATTACAAAAAATTCACTCAATGGGGATTAATTCAACTCTAGATTTATATGTACGTAAAAACAGGTTTAAAATTCAGTTATTGGTTTAGCAAAGTATAATAATTAAAGTTATTTTATCCAAAAAAAAAAAAAAACAATTAAATGTGTCTTCATCGGATGGTTTTAGGGGTTGATGGATGAGTGAACAAAATTTTCCATTTACGGGACTGCTGTTCAACTGAGCTGACGGGGTGGAGTCACCTGGAATCTGGTTTCGCTACTAATATTTCCCCGTACATGTTTGGACTGTTCCTTCTCTTCAGGAGTAGAATGTTTTGGCAGCAGCAAGTCCCTTGCAGCATGGTCTGGTTAACCACTTAGTTGGCTTCGTCACGCGTCATTAAAACCCGTCTGTTGTTGGAGTCTAGCGTTGACTTCATACAACTTGTACCCAAAAATGAGATAAACAAATGCTTCTTTTAAGTTTTATGTTTTCTGATGTAAACATCAAGCGACTTCCCCTTCCCTCCATCATTTCATCTTCTCTGAATTTAGCCTGTTATGTCTGAACATTAAAAGTGTTTTAAGACAGCGTGAGGCGACACAGGTATTCGGACTCCATGTATTGCCAGACCCTATATTGATGATCTCATGTCGATTCGACCTAGATGGAACATTGTGCTTCGTATCGCTAGGGTCGTGTTTTGTATCGACGAAGATGACAGACTTTCCTACAGCGGTTATGGCTACGTGAATTAACCTGATCACCGTAGAGCTGTATGGGAACATTTATGAAATCATTTATATACCCATTATAAATTAACTCTGGCTTATATTCTCCTTCCTATGAATGAGTGAACGACAACTCAGGGAGGCGGCCATGTTAGATTTCGGTCATCATATGTTTTGATCACTGCCAAGAGAACAGATTATTTATCCTATTATCGGACAGTGACAGGGAGATCTCAATCTTGCTAGAAACCCCCTCTTTCGTGGTTTCATAATATATGCTACAAACTATGGACGTCAAGTAACTTTAGTTATTTACCGATCTGCCTTCACTGACGCGTTTAGTCAGATAGGGGGATGCGGCCATAATGTATCATGACAATTGAACTTTTGATGTACTGCCCATTATTTCTGAATGTGTCATGACTTCAGATCTGCTATGTATACCTACAAATTGATATGTCAACATACCATGATGTACTCGTATGTCCCAGTGTGTACGTCTGAATAAATTGAGTAAACAAAGATTCCAGCAGTCTGCATTGGTGCCTTGTAGACACATGTGTATGAGTGGTTATATTGGTCAGCACACGAACAGTACACCATTCGCGGTAATCACACTCTACACTTCTACTTCATACATACACCATCCTGCGTCGGTTGGAGTGACCAAGTTTAGGGCCTGCTTCCCCTGGAGCCTTTGCCTTCCCTAACTCAGGACTAGGGTGTGTTACCCATTTACAGCTGGGTAGACTGGAGCATGCCTGATCTCAACAACACACCACTCTTCCTTACAGAGCATACAGACTGACACTTTACAGAGTGGAAAGAAGAAAAGAAATTTTACAGTGGCGAGCCAGATTCCTGGGTCCAGCTTACGCAGTTTTGTGTTGAGAATCACAGTTTACAGCTGAAAGAACATTTGTTTGAACACATCAACAACAGTAGGACAGCTATACAGTCGATGTCAGCTTGACCTGTATTACCGATAGGATGCTGTATCTAGGTCAGCGCTTGTTGACAGTTTTTCGCTGTACAGACAGTATTACACAGGACAGTGGTATCAAGTGTAGAAAATATCTGGAGCAGTATTGTTGACATTTCTCAACGTACAGAAGTATCACAGTGTTGTTGAACATAAAGTGCATATTTCAACGTTGGATCTTCATATGCTCAACAGAGAAAAATTGACAGTGTAATAGTTTAAAATTAAATCTATTACTGAATAAAGTGGCAAGTTATTAGTATTAAAATAAACTGTGCCTGCTTTACAACACTATACCTGCAACACATTCCATTCATGACATAAATTATATTGTATGCTATATGCTATTTATGCTTACATGTTATTTGTTATGTATTAAATTAGTTTATGTTCTGTGTGACTAGTACAAGGTATGCCGAGTGACATTGGTCTGGTACTAGTATTCTATAGGTACACATTTTCTTAATTGGAAATTTGTTAGCAACAATTTGCTGCTATTTCTGTTAGTTGTGATGAGGTGTTCTTTTCTTCGTTGTTTTTGTTAATAATTTTGTGTTCCTTAGTTTTGTTTGATTTGTTTGTATAATTGTAGGTCTCATCTTTCCTTTCAATTCAGTTTTTTACACCCTTATGTTTATACACTGTGGCGTTATTTGTCTTGTTACCTTATTGCAGTTATCATCACGGTTTCTGTGATCATTTTTTTTTCATTTCTCCTATTTAATTTAATTTGATCTCTGCAAATGTGTTCATATTGTCTTTTCTTGTTTGTCCTTTGTAATGTCTTTAGTTGACATATGACGTATAGTGGTATACACTGATAGTATAGTACAGATCAGTACTTTATGATTGTTATTGTTATAAAACAAAATGTACAAGACCTTTGTAAGGCTTGTCTCCCAAAGTGATTGGTAAAGGGAAATATTTTTTCCACAGGTACTCAAGTGATCTTTGATTACATTGAGGTATACAAGACCTTTGTAAGGCTTGTCCCCACAGTATTTGAGATACAGTTATTGTTGTCCACAGGTACTCAAGTTATCATTGGTTATTATAAACCATACAAGTTTGGACTAAGACTAAGTCTATGGTATAGACTTGTCTCCCATTAAAGTGAAATAGGGTAATTTATTTACTTTTTCAGGTTTCTGATTTAAGAAGACAATATGTCTACATTAGATTATTTCATTGCACAAGGAAAATCTCTTGATAAGACTGGAAAAGACTTAGAACAATGGGCTGTTGCTCAATATGACAAAGCATTAGCTGCAGAAGAGAAAAAAATTGCTGCTGCTGTTGAAGAAAGAAAAGCTGCTGCTGAGGAAAAAAAAGCTGCGGCTGAGGAGAGAAAACTTCAAATAGAAGAAAAAAAAGCTGCTGCAGAAGAAAGGAAAGCTCTAGCTGAAGAAAAAAGATTAGAAAAAAGAAGCTGATACTGCTGCTGAACTTAAGAAATTGCAGATGCAAGTGGAGGAAAGGAGATTTGATGCAGAACAGAAGAAATTAGAAGCTGCTGCAGAACAGAAAAAATTAGAAGCTGCTGCAGAACAGAAAAAATTAGAAGTTGCTGCTGCTGCAGAACAGAAGAAATTAGAAGCTGATGCAGAACAGAAAAAATTAGAAGTTGCTGCTGCTGCAGAACAGAAAAAATTAGAAGCTGCTGCTGCTGCAGAACAGAAAAGATTAGATAGAGAAGCTGAAGAGAGAAAAGCAATAAGAGAACATGAGTTTGAATTAGAGAAATTAAAATTGACATGTATGAGTAATGTTAATCAGGCATCTGGTGGTAATGGTAAACCCTTTGTGTACAAGGTCAAGGTACCAGCGTTTAACCCTACCAGTGATGACATAACATTTTGGCTTTCTAGATTTGAACGGGCTTGTCGATCTCATAATGTTGACAAATCACAGTATGTGAATCAGTTGTCTGAAAATCTAAAAGGGGAGTCTCTGAGTAAGCTATATTTTGTTGAAGAGGCCGACAAAGATAATTATGATGCTGTTAGGGCAGCTTTGATAAAGAGATATCAGCTGTCTGAGGAAGGTTACCGTCTTTTGTTTAAAACAATGAGACCTGAGGTAGGTGTAGAATTCTCAGATTTCATCTCAAAAGCACGAATTACACTTTCACGATGGATTGAATTATCCAAAACAGAGAAAACATTTGATGGTCTTACGGATTTATTGCTAAGAGACAAGGTCATATCTTCTGTAAATAAATCATTCCTAGAGTTCTTACATGAGCGTAAACCTGGTACAATAAAGCAAATGGAAGAATATTGTGACCAGTATGCCACGGCACACCCTGACATGATTCTTAGTAACTCTAACATTAAAGAGAGTATGCCAGTTGCTTCGGCAACAGAATATAATCAGAATTACTCACACAAATTCCAAGGAGCTAAAAATAAATTTGATAAAAAGGTTAATTGGAATAAGTATCAAAACCAAGATAACCACTCAAATCAGAGTTCTTCTTTGAAGAACTGGAATCGGGCTGATAGTCCTCGACACGCGAGGGGTACCCATAATGTTAGAAATTCTCGGAAAGGGAGTAGCTATAGGAACTACCCAAGTGCTTCATGGAGACAAAAGAAACAATATTACAGGGATACTCAATATAATGAGCATGATGATTATGATCATGAATGTTATGATTCAAACCCAAATAGGGGTTATAACAGAGGAAATAATAATTATAGAGACAATTATAACCGAGGTAGATCACAACACAAAAGACATGGTAAATCGTATTACCAGGCTAACTCTGCACAACAGGAGTTCCACGACACCGATAATCAGAATAATGATAAAAAAGACTCCAACAGTGTAGCAAATTCCGCTTTCGATTTTGCTAGAGCATCTGAGTGTTCGCAATGCAAAACATTATTCGATCCAACCACAGTGTCTACTTTAAGCTGCGGTCACCCGCTTCCCGCTCTCCATGCGTCAATTGCGCATAATGGAAGGGGTGCTCTTGTCTTTAATAGGGGCCTAATAGATGGTACTCCGGTATCAATTCTTTTCGATTCGGGGTGCACTACCATTGGAGTGAGGCAATCACTCGTAAATCCTTCTCGAGCTACAGGCAATATAGTCAAATGTGTAACATTTTGGTGGCACATTGGAGAAGTACTCCACTGCCATTATCAATATTGCTACGCCTTTCTTTACAGGAGAGGTGCAAGCATGTCTCTTGCCGAATCCGATCGCTGATCTTATCATCGGTCGCATTCACGGGGTGAAAGAATGCACTCCACAGCAAATTTCTAATTGGGAAAATGTTAATATGCAATCGGCTAATGCAGTAATCACTAGGGCTCAAGCTCTTAATATGCCACAATCTTCACATTCTGAAGATAATGATGCGCAGATCCAAGATGATCCCTTGGAGATTTCCCACGATTCCTTTATCAAACAGCAGGAAGATGATCCTACTCTAAAGAAATTCTTTACTCTGGCAACAAAAGGTGATCCGAATAAGGATACTAATCGTAAATCTTGGATTACGATGAAGAATGGCGTACTTGTACGTATGGTACAAGACTCCGCTAAGTCCATTCATTCTCAAATCCTTGTGCCTAAAAATATGAGAGTTAAAATCTTACAGCACGCTCATGATTCGCAGTGTGCTGGACATATGGGTTTTTCCCGTACTAAAGCTAGAGTTCTTCAATCTTTCTTTTGGCCTGCTGTGAATAAGGACATACGAATCTATTGTCGATTTTGTAAAGTATGTCAAGAGATTAAATCCAGAGGTCCACGCCATGATGCACCTATTCAGGCTGCAGACATTCCCATTCGGCCATTTCAAAAAATGGCGATAGACATCATTGGTCCATTTAAGATAAAGTCTGCTAGAGGACACCAATTTATTTTGACGTGTGTTGATATGTGCACACGTTGGCCGGAGGCTGTTCCTCTAAAGAGCATAACTACTGCTGATGTCGCAGATGCTCTTTGGTTAATATTTTCTCGTCTGGGGTTTCCAGCAGAAATATTATCCGACCATGGTACCCAACTCATATCGGATACCATGTCTCAAGTAATGTCGACTCTGAAGATAGAGAGATCGCTGAGTAGTATTTATCATCCTATGTCCAATGGGATGGTGGAACGTTTGAATAGAACTCTGAAAAACCTACTAGGTAAGATAACGGAAGATCATCCTCAGGATTGGGATAGGGTTTTACCCGCGGCTCTCTTTGAATATAGAGAGGTCGCCAACGAACATACAGGATTTTCTCCCTTTGAACTTGTCTTTGGCGCGAAACCGCGAGGTCCTATGTCCTTACTTCATGATCTTATAACTGCTGATAATATTGTCGATGACACAAAATCCTCTTACGAATATGTCATCGCACTTAGACACAAGATTATTGAAGCATGCAAATTGGCAACTGCTTCTTCTGAATTTGCGAAACAGAAGGCAAGGGAATTTGCCAATAAAAAGAGATGTTTGCGTCAACTTTGTCCAGGTGACAAAGCATTTGTCTTTGTCTTGCTACCTTGTAGGGAAAATAGACTTCTCATTTCTTGGAAAGGTCCGTACGATATAATATCAAAAGTTTCCGATGTTGACTATATCGTCGATATTGACGGGAAGCGTAAAACCTTCCACATCAACATGCTCACGGAATTCCATGAACGTCCTGATTATTTGCAACCTGTTTTCCAGGCAACGGACGATTTTCCAGTCCAACATGGACAGTACTCATCTCTGTCAGTAATACAGGATGAGGAAACGAGTTTCTCGGATGTAAATTTACCTTTTCCAAAGATTCCTCTTCACTCTAATGAATCATGGAAAGATGTTGCAATTTCTCCAGAATTATCACCAGGAGAGCAGAAACAAGTTTCTACTATGTTAGAACAATTTCAGGATGTCCTTACTGACATTCCTGGTCAAACTGATGTCATTCAACATGACATTATTCTTACTGACCATAGTCCTATAAGAGTCAGACCGTATCCTATCCCGATACATTTTCAAGCACAGGTAGAGAAAGAGTTAGATGAGATGATAGAGTTAAAAAATTATTGAACCATCCACATCAGCATATTCTTGGCAGATGGTAATAGTACGGAAAAAAGACAATAACATACGTCTTTGCGTGGATTATCGCAAATTGAATCAAGTGACTAAATTCGATGCTGAACCTATGCCTTTACTAGAAGAGCTACTTACGAGACTATCGAATTCCCACTTCTTTACTAAACTCGATTTGTCTAAGGGATATTGGCAAGTTCCACTATCCGAACATGCCAAACCGTTTACTGCTTTTTCGACGCCTAGGGGTCTATTCCAATGGAATTTCATGCCTTTCGGTCTTATGAACGCCCCTGCTACATTTGTACGCATGATGCGTCGAATCCTATCTCATCGCTCAGATGTCATTGCGTATCTTGATGACATCTGTCTTTTCAGTGATACTTGGAACGATCACTATAATGGTATAAATGAACTATTGTCTATCTTACGCGAGCATAACCTGACAGCGAAACCATCGAAAGCATGTATTGGTATTAGCGAAATATCTTTCTTAGGACACCGTGTTGGTCATGGGTTCCTAAAAACAGAAGACCATAATACAAGTAAGATACTTAACATTTCTATTCCTAAGACTAAAAAGCAAGTACGAAGTCTCTTAGGTCTAATACAATTTTATGGACGATTCATCCCGAATCTGTCCTCCATTATGTCACCTCTTTCTTCCTTGCTAAAGAAAGGGTCTCCAATGTAGTCCATTGGACTCAAGAATGTCAATCCTCTTTGGATAAGGTTAAAACTATGTTTTCTACTTCACCTATCCTAGTATTGCCTTCTAAGGATAAGACATTTATTCTTCGTAGTGACGCTTCGTGCAATGGGATTGGAGCTGCACTAATGCAAGAGTACTCTGGAACTCTGCATCCTGTGATGTATATTTCTCGGAAATTAAATGCCGCAGAGAAGAATTACTCGGTCCTAGACCGTGAATTATTGGCTATGGTTTGGTCAATCCTTAAACTGCAAAGATTTCTTCTGGGCGCGCATTTCATTGTGGAAACTGACCAGAAAGCTCTTACGGCTATTCAGAGTAAAAATTTGAAGAGCACGAGATCAACGCGATACGCGATTGCTCTACAGCCATTTCATTTTTCGGTGCGAGCTATCCGTGGGTCAGAAAATGTGATGGCAGATATTTTGTCTAGATGCCCACATGATTCATAACTGTTATACAACTTTGATACAGTTGTTTCTATGTTGAAATGAATGTACTACATATGTAATATATCATATATTGATTGTAACGCTACTTAGCGGTTCATTGATATTTATTCACCGCTGATCTTTCAATGTTTTTCGTCTTTGATGATCATGATGTTAAGATATCTTACATGCAAAATTGTATGTAAGTAAACTAATGTGGAAATTGTGTCATTGCTAATATTGTAGTATGGCGTTGTTGACACCTCTCTGGAAATATTAATACTTAGTGAAGTTACACATTTCTCTAAGGTCATAAAACTTCATGTTTATGGTACTGCGCATTGTTATTGGTGTGTTGTGAGCCTATTGTAAGTTGCTCCTAGATGTATTTCAAATAAAAACTGTTCCATTTTTTTTTTTCCTTGTGGGTTTGTGGTAATCTGTTGCGTGCATATTTTGACGCACATATTACAAAAATCGATATGGCTATTTAATATGGGAAAAAATATAGACATTCATTCATTTGTGTATGAAATGCTGCCAAAGGGGAAAGCGAGATAATCCATGTTTGATTCACACTTTTGATTATAGGAGTAATCGTTTTTGATATTGATCCGGCGCAAGGATATTGCTCTTATATTTGTTCTTATTTTTAGGGCCAGAAAATAGATTAATTTGCTTATTATGTTTATGGCCTGAATTCATATGTATTACATATTATTAGTACAAGTAGAATCAGTCCTATATTGTATATTTTGGATGGGGAATGCCATGAACGTCCGGATTATTTACAACCTGTTTTCCAGGCAACGGACGATTCTCCAGTCCCACATGGACATTACTCATCACTGTCAGTAATACAGGATGAGGAAACGAGTTTCTCGGATGTGAATCTCCTTTTTCCGATGATTCCACTTCAGTCTAATGAATCATGGAAAGATGTTACGGTCTCTCCCGAGTTATCTCTAGGAGAACAGAGACAAGTTTCTACTATGTTACAACAATTTCAGGATGTCCTTACTGACATTCCTGGTCGAACTAACGTCATTGAACATGACATTATTCTTACTGACCATAATCCTATAAGAGTCAGACCGTATCCTATCCCGATATATTTTCAAGCACAGGTTGAGAAAGAGTTGGATGAGATGATAGATTTGGAAATAATTGAACCATCCACATCAGCATATTCCTCGCCGATGGTTATTGTACGAAAAAAAGAAAATAACATACGTCTTTGCGTTGATTATCGCAAATTGAACCAAGTGACGAAATTTGATGCTGAACCTATGCCTTTACTAGAAGAGCTACTTACTAGAGCTACTTACTAGACTATCGAATTCTCATTTCTTCACTAAACTTGATTTGTCTAATGGATATTGGCAAGTCCCTCTATCCGAACACGCCAAATCGTTTACGGCTTTTTCGACTCCAAGGGGTCTGTTCCAGTGGAATTTTATGCCTTTCGGCATTATGAACGCCCCTGCAACATTCGTACGCATGATGCGTCGGATCTTATCTCATCGTACAGATGTCATTGCATATCGTGATGACATCTGTCTTTTCAGTGATACTTGGGAAGATCACTATTTAGGGTTAAATGAATTACTATCTACCTTGCGCGAGCAAAACCTGACAGCAAAACCATCTAAAGCCTGTATTGGTTTTAGCGAAATATCTTTCTTAGGTCACCGTGTTGGTCATGGTTTCCTAAAAACAGAGGACCATAATACAAGTAAGATACTTAACATTTCTATTCCTAAGACTAAAAAGCAAGTGCGAAGTCTCTTGGGTCTAATACAATTTCATGGACGATTCATCCCGAATCTGTCCTCGATCATGTCACCTCTTTCTTCCTTGCTAAAGAAAGGGTCTCCTAATATGGTTCATTGGACTCAAGAATGTCAATCCTATTTGGATAAGATTAAAACTATGTTTTCTACTTCACCTATTTTAGTGTTACCTTCTAAAGATAAGACATTTATTCTTCGTAGTGACGCTTCATCCACAGGGATTGGAGCAGCACTAATGCAAGAGTACTCGGGAACTCTGCATCCTGTGATGTATATTTCTCGAAAACTAAATGCCGCAGAGAAGAATTACTCGGTCCTAGACCGTGAATTATTGGCTATGGTTTGGTCATTCCTGAAACTTCAAAGATTTCTTCTTGGCGCGCATTTCATTGTGGAAACTGACCAGAAAGCTCTTACAGCTATTCAGAGTAAAAATCTGAAGAGCGCGAGATCAACGCGATACGCGATTGCTCTTCAGCCTTTTCATTTTTCGGTGCGAGCTATCCGTGGGTCAGAAAATGTGATGGCAGACATCTTGTCTAGATGCCCACATGATTCCACCTAACTGTTAGATTCTGAGATTTCTAACATGTCTAACTTTACTACAGTTTATTTTTTTCCCTATGTTAAAATGGGTACACATATGTAAAATAGCATATATTGATTATATCACTACTTAACTGTTCATTGATGTATATTCACCGCTGGTCTTTCGATGTTTTTCGTCTTTGATAATCATGATGTTAAGATACCTAAGATGAAATTTTTGGATAAACTATTGTAGAAATTGTGGCATTGCCAGTATTGTAGTATGCGTTGGTGACACCTCTCTGGAAATATTTATACTTTGAGAAATACTTTCTCTAAGATCCTGAGATATATTCTCACTTGTCGTGCCATATGACGATTTAGCCTTACATTAGGCGTTACATTTGTTTGGAATGTTTATCATCTGCGCATTATCATTCGTGCGTTGTGAGCCTATTGTATGTTACTCCTAGATGTATTATAAAAAAAAATGTTCCATTTTTTTTCCAGGGGGGTGTGGTAATCTGTTGCGCACATGCTTCTTTTGTATGGAATTGCGTGACGCACGGATTACTTCAGTGAGGCATACAATTCATCCTGTATGTCTACTTAATATGGAAAAATATATATTTGTATTTATTGAGTGTACGAAAATGCTTTCCTTTGTAAAGCTAGATAATCCATGATTGGTTTATACTTTTGATTATGTGGATGATCTCCCTTGAATTATGATTTAGCGTATGAATACCGAATTTATGTTATTTCTCATTTGTTAGGGCCAGAAAATAGATTGATTTTGCATAGAATGTTTATGGCCTGAATTCATATGTATTACTTGTCTAGTGCACGAAGATTCAGTCTTATATTGTATATCTTCGTATGTTTAGGTCGGACTATATTCTTTGTGCCGAACTCTGGGGCAGGTATTCGTTGTCCTACGGAGGTGTACTGAGTCTCGACAAAGCCGGCTGAGAATGGCCGTGTGTATTTTTTGGGCTGGTCCTTTTAAAGGTTGAAAAGTGATTTGTGAATGATTTTTCAGAAGGAGATAGTGTCTCTGCGAGATTCTATTGTCAGAGATTCTCCTCATGCACTTTATTATTAATTCGGACTCCAGGTAATACCAGACCCTTCTTTTTGATTTTCTCTATTTGGTTAGACCTAGATGGACATCGTGTTTCGAGCATCGTTGGTCGTTTATATATACAGTTGAAGATGACAGGTTTCCCAACAGAGCTTATGTCTACATGAAGCAACCTTATTAATGTGGAACTGTAGGGAAACTCTATGAAATTATTGATATTCAAATTGTGAATTAACTTTGGCTTATCATTATCCTTCTTCTGGGTGAGTGAGCGAAACTCAGGAAGGTAGCCATCTTGTATTCTTGTCATCGTTATGGATCACTGTCAAGAGAACAGTATATCAAACTTATTATCGGACAGTGATATGGAGATCTTATTAATATGAAAACCCCTACCGTGGTTTAACTTTCTTACATAAACATTTGATATATGCCGCTGGAGAACGTAGCCAAGGAAAATGTTCGTCCAGTGAACTCTTTATATGTTTACACACCCACACCCACTGATGCGTTCAGTCAGTGAGGGGATATGGCAATAGTCTGCCAGAACATTGAATGATTACCTTATATCGCCCATCATATTTGAATGCTGCATGAAATATGATCTACTATTCAAATGCCTAATGATGTACCTGTCAACATGTTCCTATGACTATGTTCCGTGCTGTCCAGATGTGTGCGTCCTTATTAAACTGTGTGAAATGTCAGCTGTAGTTCCAGTCATCATTGGCTTGCATAAGAGTGTGTGAGTGTAATATTTTCAAGTTGTCAACTACACAGAACCATTCCACCATTCGCGTTACCTGACACTCCCACTCGGTGTCAACATGACCGGTTGATTCAATTATGCAGTGGTAACCCAAAGAAGACCTTCTTCAGTGATGACCAGTACACGACCCCGAATATCGATACCTTTTTTACATACACGGGTTATTGCTCAAAAGCCAGGCCTTTTCGTTAGCTATCTAACTTATAGTTAGCCACGCCTACCTGCTTTCTTTCACGCGCTATCATAACAGCTATTCAGATCTCTAACTGTCTTTCCTTCAAAAGGGGACGGGCCTAGTGCGTTCGTCAGACGCGCGATGAAATTAGAGCCGTGAACTGAATAGTGACAGATCAGACAATAAACACTTGTAGGAAGAGATCGAGTCGTAAATTGTAGAATCAAGGAGCGATAAGGCAGAAGACGTACCTTTGATTGGTTACATTTGACAGGGGGAATTAAGCGAATGGATTAAAGGGGCGATAACCACATTTACCGACCATCCGTTTGTTCGTGTTCCCAGGGGACACAATTAAATACGGATCAAAAGACGTCTGCTCGCTAGCAAGAGTCTATGCGGTTGGCAGAGGTGCGCAGAAAAGCTTTGATTCAGAATCGAACAGTAGATTTGCCCTGGCTGTATGTGCGATTTTTAGCACTAAGGAGGGAAAGTCCAGCGATTCAGTATATATGCCCATCTCTCAGAACTCAATTATACTAGTCAACAAATTTTCAAAAGTTATTTGTACCAGAAATTAAATATATCATTTCTTATTGATTTTGACATGCTGATTTCAAATATCATAATGAAATTCACCAATTGGCTCTAGTTTTTTTTTTAAATGATGAATTTACATTACAGTAATACAAATAATGTATGCTTGTTTAATTCTCTGGGGTAAACAGCTAGTCTTTCTACTTTAGCATTATAAAAATTGTGGTTACATACTCAATTAATTGATATTTCAACGTAAAATGATAGAAAAAATAAAAACATTATTTAAAATTCACATATCATGTTTTAAAAAGGCACATTTGAACCCATTCCGTCATTATTCAGTCGCTGTTCGAGCTCTCTTTGCTTGCTTCTTGTAGTCAATCGATGAGGTGTCTCTTGTCACAGTCCAACAGTAATCAGCAAGCATTGAAGGGCTCCAATTGCCTTGATACCTTGTCTCCATAGCAGCAATGTCCTGGTGAAATCGTTCTCCATGCTCATCACTGACCGCTCCATAGTTTGACATAAAGAAATCCAGATGAGAATCCAGAAAATGAATTTTCAAAGACATGTTGCAGCCAAGACTCTTATACTTCAGAAGGAGATTTTCTACAATTTCATTGTAATTATCAGATCTGTTGTTTCCAAGAAAATTGTCCACAACTGACTTAAATGCTAGCCATGCTGCTTTTTCCTTGCCATGCAACACGCAAAGAAACTCGTCATCATGAAGAAGTTTTCGAATTTGCGGACCAACAAATACTCCCTCTCTTATTTTAGCTTCACTCAGTCTTTGAAATTTTCTGATGAGGTATTTGAAAGCCTCATCTGTTTTCTCCATTGCCTTGACAAAGTTTTACATGAGACCCAGCTTAATGTGCAAGGGTGGCAACAAAATCCTGCTGGTGTCGACAAGTGCTGGGTTCTCAACGTTCTTACTGCCAGGCTGCAATGACTGCCTAATTGGCCAATGTCTTCTGATGTAATGGTTACTTCATGCATGGCTATCCCACTCACAGAGAAAGCAACAGTACTTGGTGTATCCACCCTGTAGTCCAAGCAAAAGAGCGACCACTTTTAAGTCACCGCAAAGTAACCAATGATGATGATCGTAGTTTATACACTTCAAAAGCTGCTTAATGTTTTCATAAGTTTCTTTCATATGAACTGCGTGACCAACTGGAATTGACGGTAACACATTACCATTATTCAACAAAACAGCTTTAAGACTCGTCTTGGATGAATCAATGAAAAGCCTCCACTCTTCCGGTATGTAATTGATTTTGAGGGCTGCCATTAAACCAGAAATGTTGTGGCACGCAGAAACGTCACCCTCTTTGAAAAAGAATGTAATAAGCGGCTTCTGGCGGTTCTTATACACAGATATTGTAACATCTTCTGCCGGAGATTCCACTGTTGCAATCTGGAACCCAAAAGCTCCGCCTTGTTCTTCGGTAAATTCAGATCTCTTACAAGATCATTCAGTTTACCTTGGGTTATTAAGTGTAGTTTAGTGGATGTAGTTTGCTCAAAATCTGGGTCGCTTGAGGTTGATGGTTCAGGACCACCAATGTCCTCTTCTTCATCAGTGGAAACCGCTGAAAATGATTCTGGCACTTTGGGAACTGGTAGGTCATCGCCATGTGGTACCGGACATATTGCAGAGGGGATGTTTGGATATTCCAGAGTCCATTTTCTCTTCTTTGATACGCCTTTCCCAATTGGAGGGACCATGCAAAAGTAACAGTTTTTGAGATGATCAGTGGGCTCTCTCCAAATCATTGGGACTGCATAAGGCATAGCTTGCCTTTTGCCAGTCAACCACAGTTTAAGATGTGTTGCACATGTATTGCAGCATATGTGTGGCGCCCAGCTTGTATCTTGATCTCCTATTCTGCAGCCAAAATACAAACTGTACGCCTTCTTAATAACTTTAGTTATATTTCGTTTTTGTGATAGAAATGTCACCTCACCACAAATACTCGTATAACAGAAATTATTAGCACTGTTCACACATGTCCTAGGCATTTCTAACTACAATACTTTTGATAAGGACAAATGAACTAACTAATGGCAAAATTTTATCAGAGATAAGATATTTATACACAAATGTGATGTAATCATAGGTAGGATTGCATCATCAACTTCTAGTTACATTTTTATTGGTCATTAGAAAAAATTATGCAATCGCCCACAACAGTTGCGTCATATATATATATATATATATATATATATATATATATATATATATATATATATATATATATATATATATATATATATATATATATATATATATATATATATATAAATTGACCGTAATTAAATAAACTAGTAGCATATATCTTGAAAACTAGAGCCAATCAACATTTTTTAATGTCATTTTCGTTTTCAGCATACCAAAATTAGTTAAGATCAGCTATTTTTATTTCTGGTACATTTTGGTTGTTGACTAGTGTTATCAGTTCGCTGCAGAAGATTTTGAAATACATCTAGCGCGCTATTATAGAGCCATATTACAATTGGATTACTTAAATACGTGGAGATATTCATTTTTTCCTGTGTTGCGGTAAATATATTATATTAGCATTTAAGTGATTTAAACGTGTTAAAGTTTTTTTCATTCATATTTTATTGGGATTTTCTGTGAAAATTATATAGCGTATTAAATAACGTATAGCTAATTTTTCCCGCTGTAAACGTAAATTTACTTACTCGCTATTCCCCAGTAAGAGATGCTTTAATTAATTATACGACGCTAGGCGATTGATAATTGACAGAAAAAAATTTACTTCTATTCATTATGTGGAATTTTGTAAATGAATAAGTGTCTATCTCACGTAGCGGTAAGATACGCTTGACCTTTGTGGTTTTAACAATATAATTTAATAACGGAGTGGTTATAAAGGTCCAACCTAAACGCGTATTAGATTATGATATTTATAATATTGTTAAAATGTTTGCATTTTCCTACATCTAGGCTGATCAAAACCCTGCGTTCTAGCGGTCTTATGTTTTTAAGGTCTTACGGCCTTATGTTCTTAAAACCACCCAGAGAATATTGTTGTTGAATCTTCGTGTTGTGACCCAGTGCAGTCCACCTTCTCCATCCATGAGAGTGGTCAAAAACAAGAACACTAACAACAAATTTTTAAATTATAACTGGAACAGAACATTACCATAATTTTTCCATATAAATATTACTAGCCTGCTGTGGCAGAATTCATATCACTATTTTTGTAACCATATGACAGTAAGTTTTTCTACTGGATTACACTCAAGAGAACTCACTGGTCATACTCGGCCATCACCTCAGAGAACAGCCGATGAGTATCATTTTTTAACTTTTTCATCACGTCACAGAGTGTTTCAACCACCTGAGGCTAGACAACACCGGAACAATATACATATATTAATTCCTATGCCAGTGCCACCACCTAGAAACCTTATCCCAAACAACTAACGGCAGTGAAAAGAGGAATATCCAGAAAAATAATTAACGCATCAACTTCAGCGACTACCGGTAAATAGCAGTCAGCAAACCGGATAGTCTGGGGCTGAAATTGACAAAGCCTATGACTCTGAATGTCGGCGTCTGTGGCCTAATGGATATGAACGCAGTTTCATAATCCAGATATACCAGGTTCGTAACCTGTTGCAGGCGGTTTGGTGGCAGATCGCTTTGTGTGGATTTTTAACAATGGTATAAGCGCCGTACCGTTCAGAAAGCAATGGCAAACTATTGAATGAAAAAAAAAATTGTCTAGAAAAATCACAAACAGCCAATAAAAGCTAGGGTTGATTGCCACGTCCTGTAAAGGATAAGCAACTAACGTTTTTATCACTCTGAATAGTATTAGTACCTGTTAGCGTTTAATTCCATGGAAAGTCTGCGACAACTATTGGGTAAGCAAATCTGAAAGCTGCCACTGCGTGTGTGAAGTGAATAAACGGACAGAAAGAAACTTATTTCTTTGTTACCCTCAGTATACTAATCTTCTCTTTTTTTTGTTTCACTAATCTGAGTAGTCACGGGATAGATTAACTTATGAACCTATTCTTTTCCCACACTGACTATTTCACCCCTTACTGTTAAAATTGATCTTGTGGGTTAATTAGCTCTGTTATGATAGTCTTTGTTTTCCTTTACCAGAGGGGAGGGCCTATTGAGATCATTTTTTTCATCTTGTCTGTAAACTATATTTTATTGATGTAACTGCTAAATGTTGTGATTTTTTTCTATTGATAAAAAACGTAATAAACCTTAACTTATCGTGTTGACAAACACCTGCCCATTATATGTTATCCTTTTTTTTCACGTTTGTATATATATATATATATATATATATATATATATATATATATATATATATATATATATATATATATATATATATATATATATATACATATATATATATACATATATATATATATGTATATATATATATTTTGTCACAAAATTGTGTGTACATGAGTGTTGTGTAACTTTTATTTTGTACATGGAGAGAAAGTGCGTCTGATTTAAATATAGTCGTATAGATAGGCTGGATTAGAGCAATTACTCAATCCAGAGACTGTATTTTTCTCTTACACTATCACCCTTGTGAAAAAGAAAACGATTACTTACACCTTACTTTCACATAGTTAACACTATAACCTCTGCTCGGACGGGACCCTAAATATCTCAGCCCTGTCTTATAAAAAATTACGACATTACTGAATTATGACTCGTCACAGATTTATGTAAACATTTTGAATAATTTACTAGCTTGGTGTGACGACTTGCCCAATCTTCTCTTCTTTTTTGTTAAGTTACGAGACACCATCTTTTTCTCATTCTCAGTGCATGATCGAGAAGCCTGTAAAATCACGGGAAATTTCACTTGCGGATATTCTCCTAGCGTTCGGTGATTTTCTCCTAGCGTCTAATACTATTTTTAGATACGACGTCATTGTTGACCTGACCTCGGTAGCTAGAAACCTGTTTTAATTTAGGACCGACTGCTTAAACTTAGGTAGAACCAGTTTATGCCACTTTAGGAAACCCCCAAGTAACTTTTAACGTTATTGATTGGAGCGTCTATATGATGCCAAAGTCACATGATGCATGCTTCGGGACACGTGCCCAAGCGGAAATCACCCGCTAAAAGTGCGCCAAACACGGCCATTTTTTCACTTGCGCCCAGGCAACCGGAAAAGCTAGACCTAATCTAGACAGCTGCGAATTCACGCATTAAAGCACTGAAGCCACGTGTCTATAAATTGTGATTAGAGTCCATCTCTGAGTAGTCTATGGTCTAGCCTTGCACGACAGTCCAATCTCAGAGAAGAATACGAAGTCGAGCACAGTGAAGGCCAATCCGAACCATTCGAGACCTACCTGGTACAACATCAGGAGACCGGAGAACTAACCACACTTCACTATCAGCCAGGTGCTGAAAAGCTAAGTTCCTATAAAAAGGGAACTCACCCGGTCAATGCCATATCTTTTGTCAGCCATTATGTAAAACACTTGAATTGTGAGACACATATTACATACAGCAGACACTAATTCCATCGACAATACTATCACTCACCATGTATTCATTTTAATAAACCTATTGGGTGTATATAATGTACCCCATGCCTTGTTCCTTCTATTCGATGTCGAATATTGTCTGATGTTTATCTTCCTTTATAATGGAGGGGGGCTCGTAAAATATAATCTAATCCCAGTATAATTAAGGATAATAATAATAGATTGTCGCGAGAGACGAGTAAGTCTGCAATTAAATTCCTAAAACCTATTGGTAATATTTTGTTGATAAATTTCTCAAGGTATGAAGAAGCATGCAAGGGTGAATACCCATGGTTCACAATAGACATCGTTTTCATCAGTCGTGGAAAATTGACCAATTTTACAAGGAATGTTGACATAACAATAGACAACGCTCGGCGTGACCCCTTTAAACGCAACAACATTCGCTTGAAATGTTTTCGCAACTAGTAGACAGTGAGTCCAACAGATTATTGAGGTAATCGCTTCAACGTCTCGGTTGCGTTTTCACAAAGGCAGGAAGGTACAAGCAATATTATTGTAGCTAGCCGTAGAATAATGGACAGAGCGCGAGGCAGTTTTACAATGAGTAATTTAATAAGCAGGTTCTCATCGAACCGACCCAATAACATTTGAGTAACGGCGACGCAGTGTCTGAGCCAGGGACAACATGAAAAGAGGGAGAATATGTAGGGACAACATGAAAAGAGGGAGAATATGTCATTATGTAAAGACTATTAAATGCTGCACAGACACTCAAAAGACGAACGCAGACAAGTTGTCTCGGATAAGCAAAATATGAGAGCGACCATAGCAAAATAATACAGGAAATTTTACACAGTTGAGGACGGAATGTCTGACTTTAGGAAAACAAACGAAATTTCACATGACACAGGAAGCGAACCCGAAAAATCGCCCTAGGCGATCCAGACGATATATAACCCAACTATATTCATTGCTTGGCATTGGTAAGAGAAACCATTCCGCCAACCAAGACTTGGGGTTCTAGATTTCACGAGAAAGAATCAAGACATTGTGTCAGTGAAATTCGTATAGGGACACCAAGGTTAGTGTAATATATTTTGTACTTTATCATTATTATGTCTTAACTTCATTCAGATAATATATACATATTTTCCATAAATATAACACTGTAAATACCAGTCACGTTTATTATAATATTATATTTCACACTAATAAGTACAGGTTGCAATAAACGCCATGCAGAGAATTATTATATTTATAAGATTGCACAGTTTCCAGTAACTATAACGAAGTAAATACAAGACACTTTTATGTGGCCTTTTACATTACCGGTTAACCGCGCAGTAAACACCGCGCAACCATTTCTTATAGTGATAAGATTTCACATACAAGACACTACAGGCGTAGCATAGTTTACGGGATACTTACAAAGGGTTCATTATTTTATCCATCACAGTGGTAGAGACAGGGACCATTTGAGATACTCATCCTTAGTCTACTACGTGGTTGGCGTTAATCACAGGACAAGCTTTAGAGTAGGGCCGACCGAGATACTGCGACGACACACATCTCACACGTAATTAACGGCAACAACCTACCAATACTCCACGGGGGTCAGAAAGGAATTTACCAGGCGGTGAAGGGTCTTTCTATCATCGACTACCCACCCAGAAAAGAAAGCAGAAAATACCCAGAAGGATTGCTGCATTTCTAATAGCTGTCCACGTGAAATTTAATGATCTGAAGTGGCAGTCGCCAACGGATGATTTTTTACAACAAGTGCCTTTGAGAAACTATGATCAAAAGCTGCAAGAGCAGACGGGAGATTTTGTAAACCCAGTGCCTACCAATTTTATCGAGATCCTAAATTACATGCAGTAATGGACAGATTCTCCCTGTACAATTGATGCACCAACAAATACGAATATACAACATATTTCCATCATCACCACCACATGAGCAGACTATCAGCACAACGCAAGGACATCTGCATATCAGACGAAGTCTCACCCGCCTAACATTGCGTTCACCACCACACATGAACAAGACACCTTGGACGCTCGGGACAATGTCAACACTCGCATTGTGAAGGACAAAAGAACAAGCCGTGGACACCCGACGAAACCAAGTGAACCGTCCAGTGTTATTGTAGGCAGACAAAGACTTGTCCATTGTGTACAAACAACCAGAGTTTATTGACAGTTAGCGAGAGACCAAGAAACACAAGATATCCTTTTTTTTTTGTTAGTATTTAGGAGTTACTTAAATTCATCATCATCATCACATAGTGTAGACTTTAGATTCATTTGTGTATTTTGCATTAACTAATATCTTTCTTCACAGGGATAGTTAATGTCATTCCTAGTTGCATTTGTATTAGTGTAATTGAATGTTGTTATATTTCAGAACTTTAATAAATGTTGTAGTTGTGTTTACCAACACACGTTATTACATATATAGAGAAGGAAAGAAAGTGTGCGAAAGAGACATACTGTTCTTCCTTTCTTCCTCTTCTGTTCACTCAGTGTAATAGGGGAGGTGGGGGCTCGTTAGCATTATAATATAATAGAGAGGGGGATAGAGTGGTAGGAGATATAGTGTCACGAGATCCAGAATCACTGGGACTATATGCTGGGAACTCATCCCAAAGTCTTATATTCACCTTCTCCACTCCTGCTGCCCATCTTCAACCGGTTGCCAGGCAAATCGGAGCCATTGATCAAGCCGGCACCACACAGATAACTCTCTTTGGTTACCCTTCGGGATAACCCTGTGACATTAAGTGGGGGCTCGTCCGGGATCAAGGGGACGCTGCAGTCCCAGATAGTACCTTGGGGCTTGCCCTAGACTAAAACATTAAATAATTCTTTTTTGAAATTTTTGTAAAACCTATTCACTGTCTTCTGTACTGTTCCTTATGCTACGTAGGTAGAGGGGAAGAACACAGAATAGAATACTAGATATAGATTAGCTATTCATATTATATTAAATAAGACATTGACATATGTTAGAATATTATACCATATTACTTTATATACACTTAATTACTGCATCTGGTTACCAATATTGATTTGTTGTCATCATTATAAATTTACCTGGATTTTCGGTAGTACCACGTGGGACTCGATCAAAAGGCATTGTTGAAGTCGGACGCATTGAACGAGTGACCCGACATTGTGTATTCCTTTTTTCACAAGTGGACAATAGCGACTAAGCCACTGAGACGAAACATTTTGGGTATTGTTTTCTTGGTAGGCAGGCAGTTGATGGTCAGAAATATTTGACTGGTATTCCTAGCAAGCCTTAGAATTGTATTGCCAAGGTTTTCTTTACTATTGTCATTTACCTGTACGGCTGTAAAGGTTATAGCGAAGCATACGGAAAATTTGTTTTGGTTCTCCCTTTGGCCAAGGGCACAATTTTTTTCTTCGCCCTATATTTTTTTTTTCGCACATAATTTTGAGTAGCGATAGGCAGATTGAATTCTAGCTTGATCATGGCAGATTTGATACAAATTCGCGCTGCGATTATCCAGGAAGCAACTAGTTTAAAACTAGAAAAAGGAGAACTTATGGAATATGTGGAAAAAATGTTAACGGCGCACAAAGAAGAGAGAAAAGACAAACTTGCAGAGCAAGAGAGAAAAGACAAAATTGCAGAGCAAGAGAGAAAAGACAAACTTGCAGAGCAAGAGAGAAAAGACAAACTTGCAGAGCAAGAGAGAAAAGACAAAATTGCAGAGCAAGAGAGAAAAGATAAACTAGCAGCAGAAGTAGAGCAAAGAAGATTGACATTAGCAGCGGAGAAGGAGGAGAGAGAAGCCAAGAAATTAGAAGCTGAGAGAGAGAGAGAGAGAGGCCGAGTATAGGAGATTCAAGGCAGAGTTAGTGAGAAATACGGAAGAGAGAGAGCACGCGCTTCGGATGAAGAGGTTGTGTGAAACATATGAAAAACCCAAAAGACTTGAACCGGAAATATGTATTTCGGCCCATGAAGTGACAGATGAGCTAACATATCGCCTAGAAGACACACCATCTTCGCATTGCATTACTTCATATGCAAAGAAATCCGCAGGAAAAACTGATTATGAGAAGGGCCCAGTTGGCCGGTATCAGGGGAAGAAAGACAACTTGCTTTGCAATCCACATAGAAAGGAAACTCAACACAAATCCTTTTCTCAGAACCAGAGGCAAGGGGATAAATGGTGCCGGTATTGTCGCGGGAAAAATCACTACACCAGCGAGTGCCGAAACCGCCCTCCTCTCCATCGCATGGCGTATATAGAAACCCGAACAATGAAGGACAAAGAGTCCCGAGAAAAAGAGGGGAAAAATCACACCCGGCGGTAGTTAATTCAATGGATTCCAGACACCGCTGCAGAGATAACGGAAAGTTATTAAAAGGCACAGAAGAACCCACTCAAATTGCAAGCGGTACCTTCGATGGATCTTGCAAGGGGACCGCGAATAAAACAATTTCACTGGCATCACAGGGAAGAAGAAGCAAACAGGCACTTGTCTCCTGACATCAGGAGAACAATTATTACCTTACTCCACCGGCCCTTCTACGTGGAAAGAAGCGACCGGACAGGAACGGGCATTCGCTATTATCCACGGAAATAGACAGTTGCCCACATCGCCTAAGTCTGCCTTTACCCAGGACGAGGAAAAGTCAGATCCTACCACTTTTAAAACTTACGGAGAGAAATGTGTGCCTTTAGAAGGTATAACAACACATACGATTATCGGGACAGGGTGGACGACGGACACGGAGGCACCCCCCCGACTCTCTTCAAAAGGAGGTAGAAGAGGATCATGAGGAGAAAAGTGTGGTAGAGCCGGCGGGGATACAGCAGCTCAACACCCACGGGACTCCGATTCTATATGTAGGCGAGACAAAAACTAAGCGGATAGACAGAAGGAAAGACACCAGGCGACACAAGAGGAAACAGCTTGGTGTACGCGCTTTAGGCAAGGCAAGGCGCCGACGCGCGAAATTAACAACACACTGTACCCGATACAAAAGGACAGATGGGTTGCACCGTATCTTGATTTATGACCATTCCACGGGCAAGATACACAAGATACGTAATAAGGACAAACAATGGCCAACTTTGATCCGTCGGCGGATTCAAAGATTGTTTATCAGAAGAAAGAAGTGGGGAAACATTTTTATTTCAACAGATCGAAGAAAGAAACGAAGACATTTGATGTCAGTAGGAATAGGTCACTCAAGAGAGAAGTGGGGAAACATTTGGTTATTGGACAGAACGAAGAGAGGCAACCCAGACATTTATGTAGTCAGAATGGGTCACTCAAGAGAAAAAGGGGTTTAAACCTGGCAACGAATATTACAAGGACCCGGCAAAAGGCTGAAAAGGCAAAGTGATATTTTAGGGACGGCAACTAGCGCCCGGATTCCCTCGGAACGCAACGTTGTCAATAGAGAAAGAGCGGAAGAGGTATTCGATTCCAGGCTGGAATTCGATTCGAAACTCAGTTCTAGACTGGTTAGACCAGAACAATTGAGTGATGGAACTGTGGAAATTCAGTTCACAGGTAACGGCGATCCTCCATTGATGGCGGCTATCGCCCGGACTCCCATTGAAGGCAGGTATGTCAAGGGAGAACTACGAACGGCAGTTTTAAATGATCATACATATAAAGTCATTATAGGCTACAAATATGTGAGTTTAGGAGACACTCGTCAATCAAGAGTCACAGCTGCAGGGCAGACAGGTGAACAAGCGAAGGAGAAGAGACAAGGAGACGAGTTGGACTTCCATCCGCAAGAGCTGAGACAAGCTCAAAACAACGACAAAGCGGTAGAACCTTGTTTTAAGAAGAGACTGAAGGGAGACAATCCAGCGCAACCAGGAGACTGCTTTAAACAGCAAGGACAACTCCTTAGGAAAGTAGGAAAGCGCGGATATGAGTATAAGCAACAGGTAGTACCAGCACGATATAGATTTTATATCTTAGGTATGGGACATGCTAGTGAATCTAGTGGTCAGGTCAGACAATACATCACTACGCAAAGAATCACCCACCATTATTATTGGCAGGGAATCGCAGGGGACATGGATCAATTTATCAGATCAGGTCCTGAATGCCAGAGAGGGGCATCAAATCATGGGAAAAGTGAGGAAGCCACAGGTAAGGGAAACAGACCACGTATGAAGAAGAGGAGGCGTCAACATGACGGAGAATATAATACGACTGGTCCTAAGTGTGAGCTAGAGATAGGCAAACAAGTTTTACTGTTTATGCATAGCAAACAGAACAGGTTACAGATTGGATGGCACGGGCCATACGCAATGGTCGAGAAGGCATCTCGAACCAATTATAAGATTCCAATGGAGAATCAGCGGGAAATATATCATATTATTCTGCTAAAGAGATATTTAGACAGACACATAACTGAAGCGGCCAACTTCAGGACACAAGCAGCCACAAAGCATTGGAATAAGGGAAATCCGAACTCAGTACTTCAGCCAAAGGTGGCTAGACAGTCACCTGCAGGCGTGCAGAAAATCACAACCCACTCTACGAACGTAGTCGAGCAGGGGCGACAACTCTTGGCCACGGCCACGATATTGAAACAGGCAATGGATCAGCCATTTATAGCTGATACAGGAGAAGCAACTGAGGAAGATTGCGAGAAGAATGATTTGGACGAGGAGAAGGAGGATTGGAAAGAGGAAGATGAAGTGGAGAGTAATAGGGAGAAGATAACCACCGCCGACAATAGGGAATGTAAATTGCATCCTGACTCGCAGGAGTCTTCGCAAGCTAAGACTTGGTGCGGGGGACATCTGTCGCGAGAGACGAGTAAGTCTGCAATTAAATTCCTAAAACCTATTGGTAATATTTTGTTGATAAATTTCTCAAGGTATGAAGAAGCATGCAAGGGTGAATACCCATGGTTCACAATAGACATCGTTTTCATCAGTCGTGGAAAATTGACCAATTTTACAAGGAATGTTGACATAACAATAGACAACGCTCGGCGTGACCCCTTTAAACGCAACAACATTCGCTTGAAATGTTTTCGCAACTAGTAGACAGTGAGTCCAACAGATTATTGAGGTAATCGCTTCAACGTCTCGGTTGCGTTTTCACAAAGGCAGGAAGGTACAAGCAATATTATTGTGGCTAGCCGTAGAATATAATGGACAGAGCGCGAGGCAGTTTTACAATGAGTAATTTAATAAGCAGGTTCTCATCGAACCGACCCAATAACATTTGAGTAACGGCGACGCAGTGTCTGAGCCAGGGACAACATGAAAAGAGTGAGAATATGTCATTATGTAAAGACTATTAAATGCTGCACAGACACTCAAAAGACGAACGCAGACAAGTTGTCTCGGATAAGCAAAATATGAGAGCGACCATAGCAAAATAATACAGGAAATTTTACACAGTTTGAGGACGGAATGTCTGACTTTAGGAAAACAAACGAAATTTCACATGACACAGGAAGCGAACCCGAAAAATCGCCCTAGGCGATTCAGACGATATATAACCCAACTATATTCATTGCTTGGCATTGGTAAGAGAAACCATTCCGCCAACCAAGACTTGGGGTTCTAGATTTCACGAGAAAGAATCAAGACATTGTGTCAGTGAAATTCGTATAGGGACACCAAGGTTAGTGTAATATATTTTGTACTTTATCATTATTATGTCTTAACTTCATTCAGATAATATATACATATTTTTTCCATAAATATAACACTGTAAATACCAGTCACGTTTATTATAATATTATATTTCACACTAATAAGTACAGGTTGCAATAAACACCATGCAGAGAATTATTATATTTATAAGATTGCACAGTTTCCAGTAACTATAACGAAGTAAAGACAAGACACTTTTATTATGACTCTTACATTACCGGTTAAACCGCGCAGTAAAACATCGCACAGTCATTTCTTATAGTGATAAGATTTCACATACAAGACACTACAGGCGTAGCATAGTTTACGGGATACTTACAAAGGGTTCATTATTTTATCCATCACAGTGGTAGAGACAGGGACCATTTGAGATACTCATCCTTAGTCTACTACGTGGTTGGCGTTAATCACAGGACAAGCTTTAGAGTAGGGCCGACCGAGATACTGCGACGACACGCATCTCACACGTAATTAACGGCAACAACCTACCAATACTCCACGGGGGTCAAAGGAATTTACCAGGCGGTGAAGGGTCTTTCTATCATCGACTACCCACCCAGAAAAGAAAGCAGAAAATACCCAGAAGGATTGCTGCATTTCTAATAGCTGTCCACGTGAAATTTAATGATCTGAAGTGGCAGTCGCCAACGGATGATTTTTACAACAAGTGCCTTTGAGAAATTTAATGATCTGAAGTGGCAGTCGCCAACGGATGATTTTTTTACAACAAGTGCCTTTGAGAAACTATGATCAAAAGCTGCAAGAGCAGACGGGAGATTTTGTAAACCCAGTGCCTACCAAATTTATCGAGATCCTAAATTACATGCAGTAATGGACAGATTCTCCCTGTACAATTGATGCACCAACAAATACGAATATACAACATATTTCCATCATCACCACCACATGAGCAGACTATCAGCACAACGCAAGGACATCTGCATATCAGACGAAGTCTCACCCGCCTAACATTGCGTTCAACACCACACATGAACAAGACACCTTGGACGCTCGGGACAATGTCAACACTCGCATTGTGAAGGACAAAAGAACAAGCCGTGGACACCCGACGAAACCAAGTGAACCGTCCAGTGTTATTGTAGGCAGACAAAGACTTGTCCATTGTGTACAAACAACCAGAGTTTATTGACAGTTAGCGAGAGACCAAGAAACACAAGATATCCTTTTTGTTAGTATTTAGGAGTTACTTAAATTCATCATCATCATCACATAGTGTAGACTTTAGATTCATTTGTGTATTTTGCATTAACTAATATCTTTCTTCACAGGGATAGTTAATGTCATTCCTAGTTGCATTTGTATTAGTGTAATTGACTGTTGTTATATTTCAGAACTTTAATAAATGTTGTAGTTGTGTTTACCAACACACGTTATTACATATATAAAGAAGGAAAGAAAGTGTGCGAAAGAGACATACTGTTCTTCCTTTCTTCCTCTTCTGTTCACTCAGTGTAATAGGGGAGGTGGGGGCTCGTTAGCATTATAATATAATAGAGAGGGGGATAGAGTGGTAGGAGATATAGTGTCACGAGATCCAGAATCACTGGGACTATATGCTGGGAACTCATCCCAAAGTCTTATATTCACCTTCTCCACTCCTGCTGCCCATCTTCAACCGGTTGCCAGGCAAATCGGAGCCATTGATCAAGCCGGCACCACACAGATAACTCTCTTTGGTTACCCTTCGGGATAACCCTGTGACATAGATAACTAATAAGGGGACTATGGTAGCGAGAGACCAAATATCTCCTTACAAACTTTGCCAGACCTGTCTAGTTAGGAGAATTTACCCTCTTTGTCTCCCTTCAGCGGTGGAGAAACCCACCAGGATTTCTTGAGCCAAATCTTCCTCGGGGTGATCCAGGAAAATTTCACATTCATATCTATTATTTCTTTTATTAAATTCTTATCCTTCCTACGCTACGCCACACTTGGGTAATTTTGTCACATACGTTCATTTTATTCCTGGTAGTTATTAGCTTTTACAGTTAAACGTTTATTGGTGACATAGAATAGAGGTGTCCTGATAAACAAACTCATGCAGGCACATAGGGATTAGTTTCTGATCACCACTCTTTAATATCTTGTTGTTGCATCCAGTGTCGACTTTATATGAAGAGTACTAGTTTTATTGTGTTACCTGACCGAAGTTCTCGTCCAGTTCTGCAAGCGTAAAATTCTTCTCAGGGTCTTCCTTATTTTCGTAAAACATCTGCACGGAAGATAGAGGAAAAAGATTCCACAGATGATTGTGTATGTGCAATGTATGACTTACATAAGCGAGAATCATACATTGACAACTTCTAACAATCAATTATAATTTTTCCTAATCATTTTAATGAAGTTGTGAAATATTAAAGAAAATGTCCCCCCAAAAAACACCATAAGAATTATACTAAAGGGTGAAAGAAATATGACTTCATATGTTAAAATAATATTATTCTGGCGTGTATCCATTTGGAATACATGAAACTAATGTCCAAGTAAGGAGTAATAAACTGTCATTTGATAAATACGTTTTTTTTATTTATTTAATTCCCACAAACAAAATAAAATAAACAAAAATCTAACATGGCCAATGTTTAACCTGGTGTGGTCCGGTTTTAAGGACTCTATCAATGCTTGTTCTCGCTCCTTAAGAAAGCGCCTTCTGTTTAACAAAGCTAAATTTGTTCACAAAATCCTGTCACACATTGCTCCAGCATATCTGCGGCCAATGTTCAAATACAATGAAAGACGCAATCTACGCTTTAACAAATTGCAAGTGCCCAAGCCTAGGCTTGACTTATTCAAGAAAAGCTTAGCGTACTCTGCTGCTCATCTTTGGAATTGTCTTCCACATAACCTAAGAAACAACCTCAGTCCCTATTCAAACAATCGTAGACTTTTCGAATACTTTATGTGTTCTGATTACATGCCACCCCTAATAGGATTATCTTTTCTTATAATATCAACTGTACGTTCTAATGACGATGTTTGTACTTTTCAATATATTTTATGTCATGCTTATAAGCAGTTAATGTTAATATGAGTGTGCTATTGTATTTTACTTTACAATGTTGAATTCCTTGACATTAATATGTAAAATGCATGTGAGAATAAATGAATTCAGAATGGAAGGTGAGAGAAAGGAAGGGCAGAATGGCAGACGGGCCTGTGTGCCCAATTCTCAACCCTTTGAAAATAACGTTCGTTCGTTCGCTTGTTCGTTCGTTCCTTGGACCACACAAGTAGGATCTCAAAACTGTGCACGAACTACGTAGAACCGGCGAGCACCGCAATGCGTTTATACGGGAATCACACATTCTACATATATTCTTGTGGTGAGTAGGTTTTTTTCCACTTACTGTAAATTTTGGTAGGGCAGCGGCCGTATAACCTACTCCTTACAATTTCCGCAAGTTCCGAGGGATTTAAGGTGCGCAACTCCTACTTATCGCCATTATCTTATAAGGCTAGGCAGTCGATCTCACTACCAACGAGACCAGGGGGCAGTATGACATCATTAGGGCTCACTGGTTCCGAAAACAATGTTCAATCAATTATATTCCCTGTACTGGGAACCAAATTCGGAACCTTCAAAATTAGAGGCGGGCGCCATACCTGTTAGCAACTCCAACCTCCCAAAACTGACATTACAAGAGGCAACGAAAATTGTTGCCCTCCATGAAATCATGTATTCGTCAGGTCGAAACGCAGTCTTAAGGCCAATGTGTTAAAACATTTTATTTATAACGTTTATTTCACAAACATTATTTGGATAGAAATTTAGAAATAACAATTTAAAAATAGAAAGTTACTTTTCAAGCACTTTATATACCTTTATATATTATTTTGAACACATGAATAATTACCGATCTACTGAAACTGGTTCCACATTAGTGATCTGGTCATAACTGTCCAATTTGTCTACTCTACTCAAGCACCCATTCCTGAAAAATATGTTACTTCTTGGTTGTAAATTTATGTTTCTATGTTATCGAGTCATACACAAAGACTACCCTAAGATGATGGTGCTGATTTCTGTGATGCACTTGATTTCGTTTCATCCCCTTACATTTCCAAATGCAGCGAAATCTCCTTCATCATTATTTTAATATGCGCCTCGCTTGAAGGAAGAAACCAGAACAGCATTTGGCCCCCTTCCATAAAGCCTGTACTAAGCAGTCACGTTGTGGTGAAAAATACAGTGATACAACGTTAAAATATCTCCAATTATAAAGATAACGGGTAAAATAACACGTAGGGATAAAAATATAGGCAAGAGATGCAGAGGCTTCTTCACCTACGCCAGCGCTTTCTACCGCCATTGACACTAACTAGTTGGAACATGCAAACTAAACGGTTTACTCTTTTAGACGGGAGGGAAACAGAGATAAAAGAAAAAAATTATGACGGTCTGAACACGTGTTTGAATCTAAAAAGGCAAAAAGACGCAATTTGTAGTTTAAAGGAAAAATCACGCCACTAGTTGACACAATGTAAGGAATTGGTAGCAAAACGACCTTAGCTCTTGTTAGAAACAGTCGTATCTTAGACGTTTTACTGTAATTGGTTGTTTTGTTTGAATACAGCGGCAAACGCCGTGGACGAAGGTTCAAAAACAAATTTCAAAAAAACTAACCTTGAGAAAAGTAGGTTTTTCTTTAATAATAAAGTTATGAAAATAAAACCTAGCTAGTTTGATAGCCCATCTTGAGCAGAGAAATAATATACTTTTAATTACACAGACGGACAGATAACACGGAAGATATTGACGAAAGACCGTATTGTTCCAATCAGACTAGCGAACAGTTTTTTGTGCATATTTTCACTAAAGTTACATTTTGGCGTCCTTGAGCCTAAAAATGCAAAAATCAAACTGCAGAATTCTGTACTACATCGTTAAAGGCCAGTTAAGTGCAAACCTGGCCTGCTGGAGATTCATAAACTGTGTCCACCATCAATAAAGAAATAAAATCGTGTTATATAAACATTAATATCAATCCATATGTCAAGGACAAGGAACTTTATAACCATAGATTGGGCATGGTGACGCCACCCCAACTAAACGTCCAGTGCTAGTTTTTCCCAAGACATTGTAGATATTATTAATATTAACCATTGTAATAATATACCTATGTACAAAAATTTCATTTGATTATGCAATATATATATGCATTTTATTGATAAATACATATTATTTCATAGGTTCTGACCAAAAGAAACAATTGGTTCAGGACTAATAAATTTAAAAAAAATTTTCAAACTTAAACTTTAACAGCCAGAGTTAGTTCAGTGTATTATAGAGATTATTATTATTATTAGACTTAGAATTTACATGTGTGTGTCTGTGTATTTTATTACCTACACATCACCATTCAGTACCCTAGACTTTTAACGTAGCTAACATTCATAATAGTAGAATAGGTCTGTTTGAGGTCGTAAGTGGTTGCAGAAAGGCCTTCTGTAACTCACATAAACATTTATCTCAGGAGCCTTCACAGCTGACCTCATCCAGTACACTAGGTAACATAACAACCATACAATAACATCAAAAACCACAACAAATATTGGGGTCTTGTCCGGGGATTAAGTTTATCAAAGATATTAGGGTCTACTGGTCCGGGAATTAAACTAGTGGGGACAGAGTTGTATAAATTTAAAAGTGTCTCTTAAAATAAAAAGTGGAAAATAAAAGTTGATGAATCTTCACAGCCAGTGGTAATTAATTAATTAATTAATATATTACCTCAGTAATTATATACTTGGAATTACCTTAGTCATTGTTAATTTGTGTGTTAGAGTATGGCAGATCTAGCAAAATTTAGATCGCCTGCTGTGCTGACGGCGAAGGAGGTGAACATGGAGGGTCAAGTTTTAATTCAGTATGTAACTTCAGAATGTGACAAGTATATTGAAAGGGAAGATAGGAGGTTACCGGAAGAGAAGAGGTTACAAATTGAGGCTGATAAAGAACTTAAGAGGCTGCAGATTGAGGCTGACAAAGAGGCTAAGGCATTGGAGGCAGATAGGGAGATTAAAAGGCTCCAATTAGAGGCAGAAGAAAAACGACATCAAAGGTAGGCAGAAGATAAGAGATTGACCGCCGAAAAGGAGGCAGAAAAAAAGAGATTGACTGCCGAAAGGGAAGCAGAAGATAGAAGGTTACAATGGGAGCACGAGTTACGACTAAGGGAGCTGGAATTACAACGCCATGCTCCTGAAAATGGTGCCAGCCTCTTTCCCCCAGATGCCACGCCTAGTCAGGGAGCCTCAACCTCAGTTATGGGGTTTCATTTAGACCATTTTGTTGAGAAAGACGATGACATCGAGGGGTACCTCAGTAGATTCGAATTATTAGCTACTACGTATGGGTTAGAGAGAGGTGGAGTCTTAAGTCATCCGAAGGGCTTAGAGGTACTTCTTATGAAGTCTTTGCTAAGATGAATAGAGACGACCAAGACAATTATGACATGCTAAAGCAGGCTTTGTTATTGAGATATGAAAAGAATGGTGAATTTTATCGTAAGAAGTTTAGAAATGCCAAACTGTTGTCTGGGGAGACATACCACCAATTCTCTGCCAGACTGGAAACCTATTTGGAGAAATGGACTGCTCTGGGGAAGACCCAAGATCATAAAGAGATGATCATGATAGAGCAATTAAGAGAGTCCATGGCTCCAGACCTGAGAAAATTTCTCATGGAACAAGGTGCAGAGAGAGGTTGGGGGAAGGTTTTAAATGTCGCTGAGAGGTATCGGGCAGCCCAGGCAGAGGTAAGTGGCACTAAAAAGAAGCACATAGAAAATTTTAAAGCTCCACAGCAATTTAGTAAATTTGATACCAGAGAACAAGGTAATAAAGGCAGGACAAACTTTGATAGGCCACGAAATGATTATCGTGATAGAAACTCACAGTTCAATGACCAAAAATATAATGAAAGAAAACCGTTTAACCAAGGAAAGAGATGGTGCAAATGGTGTAAGAAAGACAACCATAACACCGAATTTTGTAAAAGGAAACCTTCAAACATTGCTGTAATGAAATCGGGAAACCAAAGATTAAAGGTTAATCCTAATGGACAGCAGGAATCTTTTCACCCCCCAGTTTGTGAAGATGTTATTTGTAATGGGGTCATCATAAGGTGCCTATATGATACAGGTTTGGATTATGATTCAGTTGTGAAGTCTAGCCTAGTGGACCCAAGTCAGTATACCACAGAAACAGTGGAAATACAAGGGGCGACTAAGGACATACCACTCATGACACTTCCCATTGCAAGGATAACGGTAAAAACTCGCTATGTGGAAGGAGAAATCAGAGCAGCAGTGATAGATGAATCAATCTACCCTCTGATATTGGGGTGTAGATACGTCTTCTTGGGGAATCCCGAGAGACCTGTAATCATGGCGACAGTGCAGACCAGGTCACAGAAAAAGGAGGAAGAGGGTGAACCTATAAATGCTCATCCAGAAGAGATGATAAAGGCGCAGGCTGAGGATAGGACACTCAAGCCATGTTTTTAAAAATTGCCCAAATGTCACACACCTCCAAGCAAGGGAGAGTACTTTATGAAGAACAAATTGATATACAGGAAGGCCGGAACTGAGACAAATGGTTACAACCAGCTGGTTCTTCCCACTTCATGTAGGGATAAAGTGATGGAACTAGGGCATGCGATTCCCTTCAGTGGTCACATGGGGATCAGCGCCACAGGACAGCGTATAGCTTGTCATTACTTCTGGCCAGGGATAACGGAGGATATAAAAAGATATGTCAAATCCTGCCCAGAATGTCAAAGGGTAGCTCCAAAGCATTGGACTGCTCCTGCAACTCTAGGGGAAATGCCCATAGTGGGAAGACCTTTTGAGAAGGTTGAAGTGGATATTGTGGGACCTCTCACTCGGACCAAGAGGAGGAACAGTTACATCCTTACTCTGGTGGACACTTGTTCTATGTGGGGAGAGGCGGTAGCCCTGCCATCAATTTATTCGAAACATGTAGCAGAGGCACTACTTATAATATTCACAAGATTAGGATTCCAGCATCAAATCTTGACTGATAATGGCTCACAGATCAAGGGGAAACTAACGGAAGAAGTTTTTAAGCTATTTCAAGCCAGACACTTTCATTGTAGTCCGTACCATCCACAAGGGAACGGCCAGATAGAGAGGTTCAATGGGACTCACATTTCTATCCTGAGGAAGCTGGCACATGAAAAACCTGATATGTGGGATCAATTTCTGCCCGCCGCGTTGTTTGCGTATCGGGAGGTACCACATAGTTCAACCGGGATGGCTCCCGCAACCCTGCTATTTGGGAGGCCCATAAAAGGTCCATTAGAAGCTTTATTAAGGACCTGGACAGATGAGAAAGCAGAAGAGACTGTTACCTCATCATATCAATATGTGAACGAGCTGACCACTCGTCTGAAAGCTGGATGGAAACTGGCAAATGATAATTTGAGACAAGCCAGGAAGAAACATGCAGCGTATTTTAATAGGAAAGCAAACGACAGAGAATTAGCTGTGGGAGAGAAGGTTCTTCTTCTACTACCCGGCAGCCAGAATAAGTTACAAATTGGATGGCAAGGTCCATATACGGTTCTAGAGAAGGTGTCTAGAACAAACTATAAAATTGACAAAAAGGGGAAGGAGAAGGTATATCATGTAAACCTTTTAAAGAAGTATCTGGACAGACCACTCCAGGAAAGCACCCCCTTACTGACTTTGGCTATCGCAACTAAAATGAAAAAGGAACCACTCACCTCACATGAATACCCATTACATCCCTGTGAGACAGCCGCACAAGTAAAAGTCAGTAAGCACCTGACTAAAAATCAGAGGGAGAGAGTTCAACAGGTTCTGGAGGAACATACAGATGTATTAACAGATAAACCAGGACATACAAATTTGCTACAGTATGACATGAAGCTGGTAGACTCAAACCCAATCTGTATGAGAGCCTATTCTGTTCCGTTCGCGAAGGAGAAGGCATTGAAAGAGGAAATAGATTATTTGTTGAAAGAAGGGATTATTTCACACAGTGAATCTTCATTTAGCTCCAGTGTAGTTTTGATGAGGAAACCGTCTGGGGAACATAGACTGTGCATAGATTACAGGAAACCGAATGCTGTCACAGAAGGACAAGTGGATCCATTACCAGACACCAAAACAGTTATTTGCCAGATTGAACAAGGCAAAATACTTTTCGAAGGTGGATCTTAGCAAAGGCTATTACCAGATTCCAGTGAAGCCTGAAGTTAGACCTTATTTAGCTTTTAGCACCTCGGAAGGACATTATGAATTCAACATGCTACCATTCGGATCGAAAAATGCTCCGAGTGTATTTTCTAGGATGATGCGCAAATTGTTGGATCCCCTGAATAATCCATGTATCACGAATTTCATGGATGATATTCTCGTCGCCACAGAGACATTTGAAGAACACATTAACTCTCTGAAAATGTTATTTGATAGGCTCAGAGAAGCGAACTTAACTGCTAGACCAACAAAATGTTGTATTGGATGCAAAGAGTTGGGATTCTTGGGACATACTGTATATCAGGGTAACATGACCCCTGACCCCAAGAACTTGGAAAAACTACAGAGAGCTCCTAGACCACAAACAAAAAAAGACGTGCGATCATTCGTGTCGTTATGTGGGTTTTACCAAAAATATATCAAAAATTTTAACTCTATATGTGCTCCTCTGACTGATCTGACTCGCAAGGGAAATCCAGATAAAAGTGTTTGGTCCGCGCAATGTGAATTGGCATTTCAAGAGTTAAAGGAAAAACTCACTAGCATGCCTATTCTAATATTGCCTGATTTGACTCAGGACTTTGTGGTAAGAACAGATGCAAGTAATGTAGGCCTGGGGGCGGCTCTGTTGCAAAGGTCCTGTTCACCCAATGGGGAACTGAACCCAGTCGCTTATGCAAGCCGCAAGTTGAATAAAGCGGAGCAAGGATATTTCACAAGCGAAAAAGAATGTTTAGCGTTAATCTGGGCAATAAAAAAGTTCCAAATCTATCTGTATGGTAGGACTTTTGTGGTCCAGACGGATCACCAGCCACTTGTGTTCTTATCTCAGGCCAAGCACGAAAATGCAAGAATGTTAAGATGGTCTTTATTGTTGCAACCTTATCAGTTTATTATTGAATATATCCCGGGGTCACAGAATGTCGGTGCAGATTTCTTCAGTAGGCACCCCAGTAATCAAAATTATAGTAGTTGGCAGGCGTGAGGTTAATTTTATCTATGTGTATCACTGGTTTTGGAACTTGCATAGTGCATGTTCTCAGGTGGGGAGATGTGTGGTGAAAAATACAGTGATACAACGTTAAAATATCTCCAATTATAAAGATAACTGGTAAAATAACACGTAGGTATAAAAATATAGGCAAGAGATGCCGAGGCTTCTTCACCTACGCCAGCGCTTTCTACCGCCATTGAAACTAACTAGTTGGAACATGCAAACTAAACGGTTTAACCTTTTAGACGGGAGGGAAACGGAGATAAAAGAAAAAAATTATGACGGTCTGAACACGTGTTTGAATCTAAAAAGGCAAAAAGACGCAATTTGTAGTTTAAAGGAAAAATCACGCCACTAGTTGACACAATGTAAGGAATTGGTAGAAAAACGACCTTAGCTCTTGTTAGAAACAGTCGTATCTTAGATGTTTTACCGTAATTGGTTGTTTTGTTTGAATACAGCGGCAAACGCCGTGGACGAAGGTTCAAAAACAAATTTCAAAAAAAAAAATAACCTTGAGAAAAGTAGGTTTTTCTTTAATAATAAAGTTATGAAAATAAAACCTAGCTAGTTTGATAGCCCATCTTGAGCAGAGAAATAATATACTTTTAATTACACAGACGGACAGATAACACGGAAGATATTGACGAAAGACCGTATTGTTCCAATCAGACTAGCGAACAGTGTTTTGTGCATATTTTCACTAAAGTTACATTTTGGCGTCCTTAAGCCTAAAAATGCAAAAATCAAACTGCAGATGAACGAGGGGCAAAGTCGGAGGATAGTAGCTAAAAATAACTTAGTAGGGCAGGTTTGTGTAGTTTTTTCATGTAGTTAGTCCAAAAAACAAGTGTAATTTTGGGAAAAATACTACATACTAGACTGATACTGGACTGAAATTTGACTTTTAGTTTGAATATTTGAAAAAGTTAGAGGGGAAGTCCGCTGATTGGACAAAAGCATTTATAATATTGAATGAGAGACGCACGCTTGTGCCATTGTATAGAAGACTGTCCATTGACACAGTACGTTACTGCTAGAGGTGATTTCCAGGAATTATTAAATAAAAATCAGTGGGACGCCCTAATCTAGCCAGCAGCTCAGCTGAGTTTTGCTAGTACTAAGTAACTGTGTTCTCAATTCTGAATTGTGAGTTTCTGATCTGGCACTACGATTGTGCCAGATGCTTTTGTAGAAGTACAAGAGCGGGTGTCTGTGCAGCCTAACATTTTACTCCAGCTACTGAGAGGAGTGGGCCACAAGAATTCTGTACTACATCGTCACAGGCCAGTTAAGTGCAAACCTGGCCTGCTGGAGATTAAAAAACTGTGTCCACCATCAATAAAGAAATAAAATCTTGTTATATAAACATTAATATCAGTCCATATGTCAAGGACAAGGAACTTTATAACCATAGATTGGGCATGATGACGCCACATCAACTAAACATCCAGTGCTAGTTTTTCCCAAGACATTGTAGATATTATTAATATTAACCATTGTAATAATATACCTATGTACAAAAATTTCATTTGATTATGCAATATATATATGCATTTTATTGATAAATACATATTATTTCATATGTTCTAACCAAAAGAAACAATTGGTTCAGGACTAATAAATTAAAAAAAAAAAAATTTCAAACTTAAACTTTAACAGCCAGAGTTAGTTCAGTGTATTATAGAGATTATTATTATTATTAGACTTAGAATTTACATGTGTGTGTCTGTGTATTTTATTACCTACACATCACCATTCAGTACCCTAGACTTTTAACGTAGCTAACATTTATAATAGTAGAATAGGTCTGTTTGAGGTCGTAAGTGGTAGCAGAAAGGCCTTCTGTAACTCACATAAACTTTTATCTCAGGAGCCTTCACAGCTGACCTCATCCAGTGCACTAGGTAACATAACAAACATACAATAACATAAAAAAAACCACTACACACGTGCTCCTGCAGTTGTGGTTCCCGTGACAATTAGTTTTACATGATGAGGTTACTTGAGCCATGCACCATCACATATTAGTAGACTTTTGTTCTTCACCTTTACGCTTTAATTTCGCAGCGTTGAATTCTCACCTGTGACATTTAATCTTTCAGAATGTCATAATGTGTAATATGACGTCTGCGAGTTTAATACTTTGGCCTGTCTTCTTTTTCAGCTAAGTCAACCCGATTTTTGATTGCCTCTTTCTTCAACATACTGTATTCATTTATTCTCACATGCATTTTACATATCAATTTCAAGGAATTTAAGTATGTAAAGTAAAATAAAATAGCACACTCATATTAACTACTTATAAACATGACATAAAATATGTTGAAAAGTACAAACATCGTCTATTAGACAACCGGAGACTACATGGTAATGAATGGTCATCCTGAATTATGTATATTTATCTACTAGTTTCTTGTTACTGTTTTGTGGCTTACAGTTCCTATAGAATAGCAGGTAGTCTGTTCCAAGCCCTACCTTCCTTAGTCGCCTCCAATAAATTGCATCGTATGGCACAGTCTTACAATTCTTTGCTTCCCATTTAGACAACGGCACCACTCGGTAAAACCTACCTTGACCAGTGCTGTTTCCACCTCGACAATTTCCTCCGCATCTCTTCTAGCTGTTTTTGAGTCCTCAATTCCAAATATCTTAGCTATCGCGTAAATTTTGTTGGTGTAGAGCTTAAGTGTCACAGCACCCTCTGATGGGTCAAAATATGATGAAGGAGGCAATCCAAAATCGGGCTGATTTAGCTGAAAAAGATGACAGGCCAAGGTATTAAACTCGCGGACGTCATATTACACATTACGACATTCTGAAAAATTAAATGTCACAGGTGAGAATGCAACGCAGCAAAACTAAAGAGTAAAGGTGAACAACAAACAGAGAAGGGTGATGCAATGGAATAGTTAAATCAAGAATTTACAGACTTTCAAAATTCGTAACTGCTTCGAATAGAAGGACTGACATAGTACGACAATATGCGATAAAGCTGATTCCAACAAGGTCACCAAAGTAGAACTGATGACAACCAGGCACGTGTCTGTGGTCCAAGATATGAGACAAGCATGCTGTCTATGGATACGATACACACTGAGGAAACTGGCAGATAGCGTTACAAGATATTCCTTGATCTGGAATCCACAGTCTAAAAGAAGTAGAGATAAATTTTGAAAAAGCAAGAAGTAGAGATATTTAGTCAGAATTGTAAATGACATGACATGGTTTGACGTGGAAAGACTTTCAACTGAGGCTCGCAACTATAGACTTGGCATATGTATGTTAAGGGTCTATTCTCCGTAAGGCTCCGCCGGGCAAACAAGATGAAAAATTGGTAGTTAACGGATATTTCGGTTTAGTATCTTCGTAGATGTCAGCAATACTCGAATGTAATATGCTATTTAAAGTCTCACAGGGTAAGGACTAGAACAGGGTTCAAGGACACACATCCAGAGTCTCAGGCTCGTATGACTGTCGGTGATGACAGTCGAAAGGAAGCTATTGGCATGAAAACGAATGCCCCGACCGCAAAACACGAAACTAGAATTGGATTCTGGAACTTCAGAACCATGTATGAGGCAGGACAGCTGAAGCAGATCACAGCAGAGATGAGGACTACAGATTACATATCATGTCAATAAGTGAGAGTTGATGGACCGGAACGGGGAGAATAAAAACAGCTTCAGTAGAAACAGTATTTTACTCTGGTAGAGAGGATGGTCAGCACAATGAAGGTGTAGCCATTATACTGAAGAAAGGAATAGAAAGGTCACTACTGGAATGGAAACCCATCAACAACAGACTGATAAGAACAAGACTGGGAGGGAGATTCACCAACACCACAGTTATACAATGATATGCACCAACAAACGACAGCGATGAATAGGTCAAGGACAACTTCTATCAACAGCTACAAAAGGAAATCGAAACTGCACCTAGGTACGATCTTATTATAGTAATGGGAGACCTCAATGCGAAAGTTCGAACGCACAATACTTATAATGAAAGAGTCATGGGGAAATGCGGAAGTGGGACAGTAAACGAGATTAAAGACAAACTAATAAGCTTCTGCAGCATTAACAACCTGGTCATTGGAGGACCACTTTTTCCACACATTAAGTGCACACGTTAACGTGGGAATCACCAAACGGATGGGACAGAAACCAGATAGACAATATTATGATCAACGGTAGATGGAGGCATGCATTACAAGGCATGAAAGTAAGAAGAGGTGCAGATGTGGGAAGTGATCATCACCTAGTAGTAGCAAGACTGAAGGTGAAACTCAGAGATGCTGGACAAATTGCAAGGACACCCCCCCCCTCCCCTCACAAGAAAAGCTTTTGTGGTTAATGTTAAAAGACGATATCTAATTGCCAAAAGACAGGAAAGTACAGCGACTGATGATGTTGACCAGAAAATCATTTCAACAATACAAGGAAAACAGCGAATCATGCTTGAGATTCTAGGAAAGAAAGAGCCAAGACTGGATAACACCAGAAACGCTAAACACCATAGCGATAAGAAAAGAAATGAAAAGAAAGAAAACAGATACACAGTCTCCCAGGTTAAAGGTAATGTTTAGCGAACAGGACAGTCAGCTGGACAAGGAAGTAAAACGTTAAACCCGTGCCAACAAAAGGACATTTCTGGATGACCTTGCAAGACAGGCAGAAGAGGCAGCACTTAGGAATGAACAAAGCACAGTTTATAAAATAACTAAAACTATCAGTGGAAAACGAGGTGCAAACAATATAACGATAGTAAGAGACAAGCAAGGAAATCTCATCACCACAGTACAGGGGCAGGAAACAAGACGGGCAGAGCACTTTAGAGAAACACTGAATAAGGAACCACTAGAGACGCAATTGAATGTTCCTGAAGCTGAAAGGAACCTAGACGTAAATACAGACATTCCACGAAGAAAAGAAATCATCATAGTTATCAAAGGGTTAAAGAATGGAAAAACGCCTGGTCACGACAATTTAAATGCTAATTTATTCTAGGCAGACCCTGAACTAGCATGAGAACTATTAGAACCACTATTTGCATATGTCTGGGAAGCTGAGACAACACCAACGGAGAAGAGTAAAGGAAAAATTGTCAAATTGCCCAAGAAGGGTGACCTTGCAGACTGCAACAACCGGCGAGGAATTACTCTCCTCTCAGTTCCCAGTAAAATACTAGGCATGATAATTATCCAGAGAATTTCAAAAGCAGTAGACCACAAACTGAGGAAAGAACAAACGAGATTCAGAAAGAACAGAAGATGTGCAGATCATATATTCACCCTCAGGAACATTATTGAGCAGTGCCTAGAATTGGAAAGACAGCTAAACATTTACTCTTTCAGATTTTGAAAAGGCTTTTGACAGCACACACAGGGACATACTATGGAAAATACTGATAGCTTATGGAATTCCTAGCTGCATTGTTTCCATTATAAAAGACTCTAATCTAACTTTGCATGCAGTGTTGGGTTGAGTAATGTAACTTTCGAAGTGAAAACAGAAGTACGACAGGGATGCCCCTTATCAACAACTTTATGTTTGACAGCTATAGACTTTGTGATGCGCCAGACAACATAGGCAGTCCAAAAGGAATTAGATGCACAACATTTTCTGCACTGGAAGACCTGGAATATGCAGATGACTTTGCACTACTCGCACATTCACATCAAGACATCCAAGAAAAAAACAGATAGACTGAATAAGTATAGCCAGCAGGTGGGTCTGAACATCAGTCTGAAGAAGACAAGAGGTCATGACACTCAATGTGGGCAATCCTGAGCCAATAACAGTAAGGAACTAGAAGCTAGAACAGACAGGCACATTTACTTACCTAGGATGCATAGTAACACCTGACGGCGGAACAAGCAAGGACATCAACAACAGAATGAATAAAGCGGGAATAGCCTTTGCTAGTCTCAACAACATCTGGGAGTGTTCCTAGTACAGCACAAACACCAAATTAAGACTGTATGAGAGCTGTGTACTTTCTGTGCTTCTCTATGGTGCGGAATGTTGGAGAGTAACAGGGAATGAAATGTCGAAACTGTCCTCTTTCCACACAATGTGCCTAAGGAAAATTAACCGAATGCTTTGGCCGAATACCATCACCAACCAATAACTACTTATTCGGAGTAACCAAGAGAACATGCACAACATCATAGCTGGCAGACGCTGGAGTTGGGTTGGTCACGTCCTCAGAAGTGATCATAACGACATTACAAGAACAGCTAATCTATGGACCCTCAAAAGAAAACGAAAGAAAGGCCGACCAAAAACCCCTTGGCGGAGAACTGTGGAGGCTGAGATGCAAAGAATAAACCAGAGTTGGGCACTGTAAGAAGGATGGCCGCCAACCGAACAAAGTGGAAGCCATTTGTTGCTGCCCTAAAAGACGCCACTGGGCGTGATGGCCTATGACTGCTTTGACAGTCTGCAGCTAAGCATCAAAGAAATAAGACACACAATATATATTATATATATATATATATATAATATATATATATATATAATATATATATATATATATATATATATATATATATATATATATATATATATATATATACATATACATATATATATGTATATCCATCAACGAAGCTGACTTTTATTTGGCCATGGGCCCTAATCCATTGATCTCACTATTCTCTCTCTCTCTCTCTCTCTCTCTCTCTCTCTCTCTCTCTCACACACTACACTCTTACGCTATTAAATTACTCACATTTCTCTACTAGCCACAGTCTTACAATATTAACACACCCGCCACTCCCTCTCATATAAGACTTGTATTACTCACACACACGTATCTACCGTTTTGTCCACACTGTCATGCGAAAATATGACATCAGAAAAATTTTAGAAACTACGTCCTGCTTGATGTGTATAGAGAGACAGACAATTAAGTGGTTTGTCCAACTCATGAGAATGAAGCCCGACAAATTACCACTACGCGCATACAACACTAGAAAATGTGGGTTCAGGCACGAGGAAGACCTAGAGTCAGATGGATAGATAACATCACAGACATCCTACATTGTAGGACCTTCAACAACATAGACATCATACATTGTAGGACCTACAACAACACAGACATCCTACATTGTAGGACCTACGACATCACAGACATCCTACATTGTAGGACCTACAACAACACAGACATCCTACATTGTAGGACCTACAACAACACGGCCATCCTACATTGTAGGACATACAACAACACGGACTCACATAGCTATTGGATGGGTGTGGGGAAAAAATCTAAAAATGGTGATTCGTCTTACGAGGACAAAAGACAAAGAAAATAGCCAACGTTACGGCCACAAGGCCTTCGTCAGGGAAAAGAAAGAAAGTGAAGGTTAAATAGGACACATAAGAACCTAAATAAATATAAAAATTAAAACTAGGTACTTCCCTGAAGGCGTCGAAGTCCTAACGCTTTTGCGCGCATGCCCGGAAAAGGAAATGACTGCCATCACCGGATGTACACAATACATACTGAGAAACTAAAAAACGAAACAAAGCAATAAACTGCCCAAACGTAATATTAGTGGGGACTGGAAATAGAAGGGGACAGAATGAGTTGGAGATAAATAAATATAATATAAAAAATAAAAAATCTAGACATATTAAAAACAGTGTATTATATATTCATTCATATAATTAGAGGGCGGAAGAAAAATAGAGAAATGGGATAAGAGTGGAAAGAGTCAAAGTAGAACAGGAGAGGAAAGGGTGACCTCAGATAAAGGTGTGTAGAGTGTTGAGACCAGCTGGTTTTAGACACTCCATGCGGTGGATAAGACGGTTCTCAAGCTGTTCTCGGTTAGCAGTGTCAGAGGACCAACTTCCTCGACTCACATAGCTAACGCGACACACTGGTCTCAAGAACGTAAATTGTATCTCCCCACGACGCTTCACGTCAATGGAGGAAGGAAAACAAGTAAAACGTAAGGAAAAACCACACTGTGACTACAATACATCTTTCTTTCCCCAGTTATCATTCGGATCTTGAAACAAGTACTCACCTGTAACAAATGGTTTATGACCATCTTGCCGTTGACAAGGATTCCCATTAATCCAACCTCCAGGCGTATAAGTGGGTACACGCCAAGGAGAAAAGCTTTAATCAAAAAATCTTCTAAGTCAAAGTGGTCATCGTCCCAATCTTCAACTGTCAAGGGCCAAATTCCAAACCTGCTTTGAATCAGCTCTATAATAGATGTGTCGTATTGGGATCGGCTTGCTGTTAAAAACAAGAATCATTAAGACGAAGATATTAAGTATACAAAAAAGTCACTAATCTAAGATTAAATCATTTTCCTTGTCACTCCGTATGGAGCATGGGGGTAACTACTCTATCTGATCCCCATGTAGGAAGCTTGTCCAAAGCAGTCCATGCTCTTGTAGTAGGGGTTTCTGTGACAATTTGTTTGACATGATGAGGTTGCCAGTCGTATAAACAACCTCATATTAGTCACCTCTTACAACATGACTGAATGAGTAGTTGACCTAATTGTTAAAGATCAAATTCATATATTATATTACGTTACTACATGCTAGCCTAAGTCAATTTATTTGCGGAGATATGTTCGACTGTAGGAAAACAACTTTTCCACGATCGTTCATTTGTGTTGAACGACGGTCACTAATGACGTAACGTAATTTGTGTTTTGGTTTTTAACTATTAATCATCTGGGCCTTTCGTTTTTTGTGGTCGTAATTTGTGGAGCTCCAGGTTTATGGAGAGTGTTTAATAATATATTGTGGCATTAATATATTTGCGAGGGCCGCCACCTATTCAAGGATATAAGAAATGGTTTCCGAACGTAATGAGAAGTCTCGCGCCATGATTTTTTCCATAGGGAGTAATCTCACATTTTGAAGCAACTATTATAGTCTGCCATAAGCGACTTCTGCCACATTACTTGGATATCGCGGATATCGCCCGAACCTCTTAGTACAACGGCCAGAATTAATGGAAATTGTGAGAAGTATTATATTAATTGGCTATTGCCATTATTCATGAACCTGCCCACCGTTTTTTTTTAAGCCTGCCTATCGACAGACCATGTTTTTGCTACGACCAGTATCCTATGCCATGTACTTTGATATTCTGATGGACTTAATGTTTTGCCAAGAAGATTGTGTGTGTAATAAACGTCAACCATGCTTCGTTGACCTGTTCACCTACCGGCTTATGTTGTTTTCCATGCCAGTAACTGTCCTGCGTGAAAACCCATCATCATTCGTGTACACAGCGTGGTGTGCTCTGCATTTCAGTCGTAACACGCATCTTTCTTTATCTCACCAGAGACCCCCGGGAATTACACCGGGCTTTTGTTGCATATAGAAGTACATACAAATTAAAAGGTATCAAGCTCACAACTGTACTAAATATATTCAACTTAAATGTTAAGAAGGTACAGTGAAGATCTGAGAACAAAAAACAAAAGCCACGAAAGTACAGAATGTGGTCAATTAGTGCAAGCCTAGAATAGAAAGATTAAACTGGTATGACAAAATCACCATTGCTGATGACGTTCGTGCACAACTGTCTGTCCCGAGTGCTAGTGTCCATTTCAATCATTACTGACTATTGGAAAACGTCAACGAGACGATGTATCGGAGGGCACAAGTTTGGGCTTGGTTAGAGAGGTCAAGCTGTTGCCCATGCAGCATGCCCCTCGAATCTGATGGGTCCAGAGGAATGGCATGGCCGATACAGTCTGGTACCAGAACACACACACAAACACACACACACACACACACACACACACATATATATATATATCGTTTTTCTCAGGAGCTGTTTATTAAAAAATGCATGACATTTATACACAATATACATGGATATGTCATGTAAACATCGGTATTATTCAACATAATATCCATCAACTTGTACGGCTTTATGCCAGCGCGATACAAGTGCATGTATTCCTAGCCCGTACCAGATTTTGTCTTGATCATGTAGCCTTTTCTTCGCTGCATGAATCACTCCTTCATCATCTTCAAACCTTGTCCCACGGAGTGCATCTTTAAGTGGACCAAATAGATGAAAATCAGAGGGTGCCAAATCTGGACTATAGGGTGGATTGGGTAGTACAGTCCAACCCAATTTGGTGATTGCTTCCCGTGTTGCTAGACTTGTGTGAGGGCGCGCTTTGTCGTGAAAGAAAAGCAGGTCTGTTGGATTCTTCTGCGGTCGAACTCTGAGAAAATGTTGATTGAGTTTTTTTCAATGTCTTAATGTAAGCTTGCAAATTGATTGTCTCTCCTCTTGGCATAACGTCCACAAGAATCACACCTTCAATGTCCCAAAAGACAGTGATCATGACCTTTCCAGCTGAAGGAATTGTCTTGAATTTTTTTCTTCGTGGTGATTGCGGAAGATGCCACTCCATTGACTGTCTTTTTGTCTCAGGCTAAAAATGATGTGCCCAGGTTTCGTCACCTGTAACGATCTTAGCCAAAAAGTTCTCTCCGTCAGCATTGAAACGCTCCAACAATTCAGAAGAAATTGCTTTCCTTTGCAATCGGTGGTCATTTGTGAGACTTCGAGTAACCCATCTTGCGCAAACCTTTGAAAATCCGACAGTTTTTATAACTGCATTTGCACTGCCAATGCTGACTGACAGCTGTATGGCCAATTGTTGAGTAGTGATTCGCCTATCAGCAAGAATAATGCCCTCAGCGCATTTCAACATTTCTGCGTTGGTGGCTGTGGCAGGACGTCCACAGCGCGGCCGATAAAGCAGCTCCGTATCTCCACTTCCTGATTCTTTGATTCTCTGAACCCAGCGACTGACTGTACTCCTGTCGACTGCAAAACTTCAATACACATCACGTAGACGCTTGTGAATGTTCACAACAGTTTCCTTCTCTGCAACGAGAAATTCTATCACAATTCGCTGCTTATAACGCAAGTTGCTAACACGCTCCATTTCAACGGTTTAGGGCAGCCGTATTATTTGGCCGGTTGCGGTACAATTTGGTGCACACAATTGGCACATGCAATATTTAAAGTGTGCAAAATGTCATGCTTGTATCTTTATTATTAGCTGAGAAAAATGATGTGGTGCATTACTTTCTGAACGCCCCTCGTATATATATATATATATATATATATATATATATATATATATATATATATATATATATATATATATATATATATATATATATATATATATATATATATGGGGTGTCTAAAACCAGCTGGTCTCAACACTCTACACACCTTTATCTGAGGTCACCCTTTCCTCTCCTGTTCTACTTTGACTCTTTCCACTCTTATCCCATTTTTCTATTTTTCTGCCGCCCTCTAATTATATGTATGAATATATAATACACTGTTTTTAATATGTCTAGATTTTTTATTTTTTATATTATATTTATTTATCTCCAACTCATTCTGTCCCCTTCTATTTCCAGTCCCCACTAATATTACGTTTGAGCAGTTTATTGCTTAGTTTTGTTTTTTAGTTTTTCAGTATGTATTGTGTACATCCGGTGGTGGCAGTCATTTCCTTTTCCGGGCACGCGCGCAAAAGCGTTAGGACTTCGACGCCTCCAGGGAAGTACCTAGTTTTAATTTTTATATTTATTTAGGTTCTTATGTGTCCTATCTAACCTTCACTTTCTTTCCTTTCCATGACGAAGGCCTTGTGGCCGTAACGTTGGCTATTTTCTTTGTCTTTTGTCCTCGTAAGACGAATCACCTTTTTTCTATTTTTTTTCACACCCATCCATTAGCTATGTGAGTCCGTGTTGTTGTATATCCTACAATGTAGTATGGCCGTATTGTTGTAGGTCCTACAATGTAGGATGTTTTGTTGTTGTAGGTCCTACAATGTAGGATGTCTGTGATGTTGTAGGTCCTACAATGTAGGATGTCTGCGTTGTTGTAGGTCCTTGTGGTGTGTTTTGATGTTAAGAAGAATGGTGTGCATATAGTTGTACTTGAGTGAAGTCAACTGTGAAGGTCTCTGAGGTAAACAATGAACAACTGTATTACAGAGTACCTTCCTTGTTACCACATTTACGATCTCACTCTAAGTTATATTCTTTTTTTTACTAGCGTGACTGAAAGCTACATAAAGTGTCTTGGGTATTGTAAGAGTGTTGTAAAGAATCTCAATACAAAACATATACAAACATATACTAAGTACTATGATAAACTCAACTAACTCCAGCTGTTAAATTTTATATTTAAATATATCTTTTGTTAAACTTTATTGGTCCTGAGCCTAAATTTGTTTTGGGTCAGGACTACAGTCAATGAGAATCAATTTAGATGGATAGATCTATTTACAAATATATATATATACAGTTGACATTTAAAAATCCGGCCATCGATAATCCGGTTCGTTCAGATTTCCGGCATGGATTTCAGGTCGCATTTTTTAATTTACCGCGTTGGCGCGCCACTGTTTTCTGGAGCCGTTTATGTTTTGATGCAGCTGTTGGGTCTTGCTTGCACGTGTTAACAGGCATTCCTGCTCATTCCTTCTCATTTTATCATTTATTTGCTGCTGTATAGCCAGCCCCCTTATGGATTCAGCAAATAAAAGAAGTGGTGTAAAACGTAAACATTTAATTTTCTTTCTTTAAAGGACTGTACAGGTAGTCATTTTCTGTTAAATATATACAGCATATATCACCATTAAAAATCCGGCATTTTCAACAATCCGGCACTCCTCAGGTCCGGAGGTTGCCGGATTTTTAAATGTCAACTGTATAAAGATATTTACATACAACAGACAATATGTATATATATATATATATATATATATATATATATATATATATATATATATATATATATATATATATATATATATATATATATATATATATATGCGAGGAGCGTTCAGAAAGTAATGCACCACATCATTTTTCTCAGCTAATAATCAAGATAGAAGCATGAAATTTTGCACACTTTAAATATGGCATGTGCCAATTGTGTGCACCAAATTGTACCGCAACCGGCCACATAATACGGCTGCCCTAAACCGTTGAAATGGAGCGTGTATATATACATATATATTTATGCTGTATCTCATGTTCATATGTTTGCTATACCTTATGTCCTTATACAATTGTAAGGACGAAAGTATCGACTTGCTCAAGAACATCACACGCGCGTCACATGCATCTCTGCTTCTAATGTTTTCAAAGTAAACGTGCCGGCCACCCGGAACATTGTTGATCAATTATGTGTCATCATGAGAAACTGTTTGGTAGTTCTCTCTTTACAGACCAAATGTTTTAAATTAGTTTGATCATTTGCCATGTGCATTAAGAATTTTAATTTTTCATAACATGTGACGTCACGCAGTTTTTTTGGGTCACATTCGGTCACAAAAATCCATTCCCGTCTTTTTGTGTCGTCACAAACCATGTAAACACCCCCCCCCTTTTCCCCTCAATATTTTAAGTGACAGTGTTTATTAAATCCTTACTTACTTACTTACTTAGTCGTTCCCCTTCTACCGTGAGATGTAGAGGTTTGAAAGAGAGAGCGCCAGACTATCCTATCGGTTTCTTCCTCCTGTCCTGGTTCCATTCTAGTCCTCGGGCCTTCAAAGATTGTCTAATGTTGTCCTCCCAGCGGACTCTGGGTCGTCCTGGGGGTCTGGATCCCTGGCTCTTTGTTTCCCATGCTTGTCGTGGTAGCCGATCTTCTCCCATTCTGCAGACATGGCCAAACCATCTTAGTTGGGACTGTTCTACTTGGGTCTGTGTAAAGTTTCCTTCTTCTTTCCACTCTGTAAAGTGTCAGTCTGTATGCTCTGTAAGGAAGAGTGGTGTGTTGTTGAGATCAGGCATGCTCCAGTCTACCCAGCTGTAAATGGGTAACTCACCCTAGTCCTGAGTTAGGGAAGGCAAAGGCTCCAGGGGAAGCAGGCCCTAAACTTGGTCACTCCAACCGACGCAGGATGGTGTATGTATGAAGTAGAAGTGTAGAGTGTGATTACCGCGAATGGTGTACTGTTCGTGTGCTGACCAATATAACCACTCATACAACTTGTGTCTTACAAGGCACCAATGCAGACTGCTGGAATCTTTGTTTACTCAATTTATTCAGACGTACACACTGGGACATACGAGTACATCATGGTATGTTGACATATCAATTTGTAGGTATACATAGCAGATCTGAAGTCATGACACATTCAGAAATAATGGGCAGTACATCAAAAGTTCAATTGTCATGATACATTATGGCCGCATCCCCCTATCTGACTAAACGCGTCAGTGAAGGCAGATCGGTAAATAACTAAAGTTACTTGACGTCCATAGTTTGTAGCATATATTATGAAACCACGAAAGAGGGGGTTTCTAGCAAGATTGAGATCTCCCTGTCACTGTCCGATAATAGGATAAATAATCTGTTCTCTTGGCAGTGATCAAAACATATGATGACCGAAATTTAACATGGCTGCCTCCCTGAGTTGTCGTTCACTCATTCATAGGAAGGAGAATATAAGCCAGAGTTAATTTATAATGGGTATATAAATGATTTCATAAATGTTTCCATACAGCTCTACGGTGATCAGGTTAATTCACGTAGCCATAACCGCTGTAGGAAAGTCTGTCATCTTTGTCGATACAAAACACGACCCTAGCGATACGAAGCACAATGTTCCATCTAGGTCGAATCGACATCAGATCATCAATATAGGGTCTGGCAATACATGGAGTCCGAATTATACATTGTACCGTACCTTAGGAGAGTCTCTAACATAAACTATAGTAGAGATACCATCTCCTTTAGAAGAAAACCACTTCCTGAATCATATTTCCTTAAGAATCTACCAGCCCTTTGAAAAATGCGTACCCGCCATTATCACGGTACATCGGAACTCATCATGACTTGTCAAGACAACTCATACTTCCGCTAGACCGGAATAACAAGAATCTAGTCCCTCCTACCCATCCAAAATATACGGTATAGGACTGATTCTACTTGTACTAATAATATGTAATACATATGAATTCAGGCCATAAACACAATAAGCAAATTAATATATTTTCTGGCCCTAAAAAATAAGTACAAACGTAAGCGCAATATCCTTGCGCCGGATCAATATCCAGAACGATTACTCCTATAATCAAAAGTGTGAATCAAACATGGATTCTCTCGCTTTTACCATAGACAGCATTTTCATACACAAATGAATGAATGTCTATATTTTCCCATATTAAATAGCCATATCGATTTTTGTAATATGTGCGTCAAAATATGCACGCAACAGATTACCACACCCCTCGGGAAAAAAAAAAATGGTACATTTTTTTTTTTTGAAATACATCTAGGAGCAACATACAATAGGCTCACAACGCACCAATACAATGCGCAGATGATAAGCATAAGTTTTATGACCTTAGAGAAAGTACTTCTCTAAGTATAAATATTTCCAGAGAGGTGTCACCAACGCATACTACAATATTAGCAATGACACAATTTCCACATTAGTTTATACATAAATTTCATCTATGATATCTTAACATCATGATCATCAAAGACGAAAAACATTGAAAGATCAGCGGTGAATAAATATCAATGAACCGCTAAGTAGTGTTACAATCAATATATGATATATTACATATGTGTACACATTTCAACATAGAAAAACTGTATCAAAGTTGTATAACAGTTATGAATCATGTGGGCATCTAGACAAAATATCTGCCATCACATTTTCTGACCCACGGATAGCTCGCACCGAAAAATGAAATGGCTGTAGAGCAATCGCGTATCGCGTTGATCTCGCGCTCTTCAGATTTTTACTCTGAATAGCCGTAAGAGCTTTCTGGTCAGTTTCCACAATGAAATGCGCGCCCAGAAGAAATCTTTGCAGTTTAAGGATTGACCAAACCATAGCCAATAATTCACGGTCTAGGACCGAGTAATTCTTCTCTGCGGCATTTAATTTCCGAGAAATATACATCACAGGATGCAGAGTTCCAGAGTACTCTTGCATTAGTGCAGCTCCAATCCCGGTGGATGAAGCGTCACTACGAAGAATAAATGTCTTATCCTTAGAAGGCAATACAAGGATAGGTGAAGTAGAAAACATAGTTTTAACCTTATCCAAAGAGGATTGACATTCTTGAGTCCAATGGACTACATTAGGAGACCCTTTCTTTAGCAAGGAAGAAAGAGGTGACATAATGGAGGACAGATTCGGGATGAATCGTCCATAAAATTGTATTAGGCCTAAGAGACTTCGTACTTGCTTTTTAGTCTTAGGAATAGAAATGTTAAGTATCTTACTTGTATTATGGTCTTCTGTTTTTAGGAACCCATGACCAACACGGTGTCCTAAGAAGATATTTCGCTAAAACCAATACATGCTTTCGATGGTTTCGCTGTCAGGTTATGCTCGCGTAAGATAGACAATAGTTCATTTATACCATTATAGTGATCGTTCCAAGTATCACTGAAAAGACAGATGTCATCAAGATACGCAATGACATCTGAGCGATGAGATACGATTCGACGCATCATGCGTACAAATGTTGCAGGGGCGTTCATAAGACCGAAAGGCATGAAATTCCATTGGAATAGACCCCTAGGCGTCGAAAAGCAGTAAACGGTTTGGCGTGTTCGGATAGTGGAACTTGCCAATATCCCTTAGACAAATCGAGTTTAGTAAAGAAGTGAGAATTCGATAGTCTCGTAAGTAGCTCTTCTAGTAAAGGCATAGGTTCAGCATCGAATTTAGTCACTTGATTCAATTTGCGATAATCCACGCAAAGACGTATGTTATTGTCTTTTTTTTCCGTACTATAACCATCGGCGAAGAATATGCTGATGTGGATGGTTCAATAATTTTTAACTCTATCATCTCATCTAACTCTTTCTCTACCTGTGCTTGAAAATGTATCGGGATAGGATACGGTCTGACTCTTATAGGACTATGGTCAGTAAGAATAATGTCATGTTGAATGACATCCGTTTGACCCGGAATGTCAGTAAGGACATCCTGAAATTGTTCTAACAAAGTAGAAACTTGTTTCTGCTCTCCTGGAGATAATTCTGGAGAAATTGCAACATCTTTCCATGATTCATTAGAGTGAAGAGGAATCATTGGAAAAGGTAAATTTACATCCGAGAAACTCGTTTCCTCATCCTGTATTACTGACAGAGATGAGTACTGTCCATGTTGGACTGGAAAATCGTCCGTTGCCTGGAAAACAGGTTGTAAATAATCAGGACGTTCATGGAATTCCGTGAGCATGTTGATGTGGAAGGTTTTACGCTTCCCGTCAATATCGACGATATAGTCAACATCGGAAACTTTTGATATTATATCGTACGGACCTTTCCAAGAAATGAGAAGTCTATTTTCCCTACAAGGTAGCAAGACAAATGCTTTGTCACCTGGACAAAGTTGACGCAAACATTTCTTTTTATTGGCAAATTCCCTTGCCTTCTGTTTCGCAAATTCAGAAGAAGCAGTTGCCAATTTGCATGCTTCAATAATCTTGTGTCTAAGTGCGATGACATATTCATAAGAGGATTTTGTGTCATCGACAATATTATCAGCAGTTATAAGATCATGAAGTAAGGACATGGGACCTCGCGGTTTCGCGCCAAAGACAAGTTCAAAGGGAGAAAATCCTGTATGTTCGTTGGCGACCTCTCTATATGCAAAGAGAGCCGCGGGTAAAACCCTATCCCAATCCTGAGGATGATCTTCCGTTATCTTACCTAGTAGGTTTTTCAGAGTTCTATTCAAACGTTCCACCATCCCATTGGACATAGGATGATAAATACTACTCAGCGATCTCTCTATCTTCAGAGTCGACATTACTTGAGACATGGTATCCGATATGAGTTGGGTACCATGGTCAGATAATATTTCTGCTGGAAACCCCAGACGAGAAAATATTAACCAAAGAGCATCTGCGACATCAGCAGTAGTTATGCTCTTTAGAGGAACAGCCTCCGGCCAACGTGTGCACATATCAACACACGTCAAAATAAATTGGGTGTCCTCTAGCAGACTTTATCTTAAATGGACCATGATGTCTATCGCCATTTTTTGAAATGGCCGAATGGGAATGTCTGCAGCCTGAATAGGTGCATCATGGCGTGGACCTCTGGATTTAATCTCTTGACATACTTTACAAGATCGACAATAGATTCGTATGTCCTTATTCACAGCAGGCCAAAAGAAAGATTGAAGAACTCTAGCTTTAGTACGGGAAAAACCCATATGTCCAGCACACTGCGAATCATGAGCGTGCTGTAAGATTTTAACTCTCATATTTTTAGGCACAAGGATTTGAGAATGAATGGACTTAGCGGAGTCTTGTACCATACGTACAAGTACGCCATTCTTCATCGTAATCCAAGATTTACGATTAGTACCCTTATTCGGATCACCTTTTGTTGCCAGAGTAAAGAATTTCTTTAGAGTAGGATCATCTTCCTGCTGTTTGATAAAGGAATCGTGGGAAATCTCCAAGGGATCATCTCGGATCTGCGCATCATTATCTTCAGAATGTGAAGATTGTGGCATATTAAGAGCTTGAGCCCTAGTGATTACTGCATTAGCCGATTGCATATTAACATTTTCCCAATTAGAAATTTGCTGTGGAGTGCATTCTTTCACCCCGTGAATGCGACCGATGATAAGATCAGCGATCGGATTCGGCAAGAGACATGCTTGCACCTCTCCTGTAAAGAAAGGCGTAGCAATATTGATAATGGCAGTGGAGTACTTCTCCAATGTGCCACCAAATGTTACACATTTGACTATATTGCCTGTAGCTCGAGAAGGATTTACGAGTGATTGCCTCACTCCAATGGTAGTGCACCCCGAATCGAAAGAATTGATACCGGAGTACCATCTATTAGGCCCCTATTAAAGACAAGAGCACCCCTTCCATTATGCGCAATTGACGCATGGAGAGCGGGAAGCGGGTGACCGCAGCTTAAAGTAGAAACTGTGGTTGGATCGAATAATGTTTTGCATTGCGAACACTCAGATGCTCTAGCAAAATCTAAAGCGGAATTTGCTACACTGTTGGAGTCTTTTTTATCATTATTCTGATTATCGGTGTCGTGGAACTCCTGTTGTGCAGAGTTAGCCTGGTAATACGATTTACCATGTCTTTTGTGTTGTGATCTACCTCGGTTATAATTGTCTCTATAATTATCATTTCCCTTGTTATAGCCCCTATTTGGGTTTGAATCATAACATTCATGATCATAATCATCATGCTCATTATATTGAGTATCCCTGTAATATTGTTTCTTTTGTCTCCATGAAGCACTTGGGTAGTTCCTATAGCTACTCCCTTTCCGAGAATTTCTAACATTATGGGTACCCCTCGCGTGTCGAGGACTATCAGCCCGATTCCAGTTCTTCAAAGAAGAACTCTGATTTGAGCGGTTATCTTGGTTTTGATACTTATTCCAATTAACCTTTTTATCAAATTTATTTTTAGCTCCTTGGAATTTGTGTGAGTAATTCTGATTATATTCTGTTGCCGAAGCAACTGGCATACTCTCTTTAATGTTAGAGTTACTAAGAATCATGTCAGGGTGTGCCGTGGCATACTGGTCACAATATTCTTCCATTTGCTTTATTGTACCAGGTTTACGCTCATGTAAGAACTCTAGGAATGATTTATTTACAGAAGACATGACCTTGTCTCTTAGCAATAAATCCGTAAGACCATCAAATGTTTTCTCTGTTTTGGATAATTCAATCCATCGTGAAAGTGTAATTCGTGCTTTTGAGATGAAATCTGAGAATTCTACACCTACCTCAGGTCTCATTGTTTTAAACAAAAGACGGTAACCTTCCTCAGACAGCTGATATCTCTTTATCAAAGCTGCCCTAACAGCATCATAATTATCTTTGTCGGCCTCTTCAACAAAATATAACTTACTTAGGGACTCCCCTTTTAGATTTTCAGACAACTGATTCACATACTGTGATTTGTCAACATTATGAGATCGACAAGCCCGTTCAAATCTAGAAAGCCAAAATGTTATGTCATCACTGGTAGGGTTAAACGCTGGTACCTTGACCTTGTACACAAAGGGTTTACCATTACCACCAGATGCCTGATTAACATTACTCATACATGTCAATTTTAATTTCTCTAATTCAAACTCATGTTCTCTTATTGCTTTTCTCTCTTCAGCTTCTCTATCTAATCTTTTCTGTTCTGCAGCAGCAGCAACTTCTAATTTTTTCTGTTCTGCAGCAACTTCTAATTTTTTCTGCTCTGCATCAGCTTCTAATTTCTTCTGTTCTGCCTCAAATCTCCTTTCCTCCACTTGCATCTGCAATTTCTTAAGTTCAGCAGCAGTATCAGCTTCTTTTTCTAATCTTTTTTCTTCAGCTAGAGCTTTCCTTTCTTCTGCAGCAGCTTTTTTTTTCTTCTATTTGAAGTTTTCTCTCCTCAGCCGCAGCTTTTTTTTTCCTCAGCAGCAGCTTTTCTTTCTTCAACAGCAGCAGCAGTTTTTTTCTCTTCTGCAGCTAATGCTTTGTCATATTGAGCAACAGCCCATTGTTCTAAGTCTTTTCCAGTCTTATCAAGAGATTTTCCTTGTGCAATGAAATAATCTAATGTAGACATATTGTCTTCTTAAATCAGAAACCTGAAAAAGTAAATAAATTACCCTATTTCACTTTAATGGGAGACAAGTCTATACCATAGACTTAGTCTTAGTCCAAACTTGTATGGTTTATAATAACCAATGATAACTTGATTACCTGTGGACAACAATAACTGTATCTCAAATACTGTGGGGGACAAGCCTTACAAAGGTCTTGTATACCTCAATGTAATCAAAGATCACTTGAGTACCTGTCGAAAAAATATTTCCCTTTACCAATCACTTTGGGAGACAAGCCTTACAAAGGTCTTGTACATTTTGTTTTATAACAATAACAATCATAAAGTACTGATCTGTACTATACTATCAGTGTATACCACTATACGTCATATGTCAACTAAAGACATTACAAAGGACAAACAAGAAAAGACAATATGAACACATTTGCAGAGATCAAATTAAATTAAATAGGAGAAATGAAAAAAAATGATCACAGAAACCGTGATGATAACTGCCATAATATAACAAGACAAATACGCCACAGTGTATAAACATAAGGGTGTAAAGAAATCAAAAATAGAAAAGATGAGACCTACAATTATACAAACAAATCAAAAAAAACTAAGGAACACAAAATTATTAACAAAAACAACGAAGAAAAGAACACCTCATCACAACTAACAGAAATAGCAGCAAATTGTTGCTAACAAATTTCCAATTAAGAAAATGTGTACCTATAGAATACTAGTACCAGACCAATGTCACTCGGCATACCTTGTACTAGTCACACAGAACATAAACTAATTTAATACATAACAAATAACATGTAAGCATAAATAGCATATAGCATACAATATAATTTATGTCATGAATGGAATGTGTTGCAGGTATAGTGTTGTAAAGCAGGCACAGTTTATTTTAATACTAATAACTTGCCACTTTATTCAGTAATAGATTTAATTTTAAACTATTACACTGTCAATTTTTCTCTGTTGAGCATATGAAGATCCAACGATGAACTATGCACTTTATGTTCAACAACACTGTGATTCTTCTGTACGTTGAGAAATGTCAACAATACTGCTCCAGATATTTTCTACACTTGATACCACTGTCCTGTGTAATACTGTCTGTGCAGCGAAAAACTGTCAACAAGCGCTGACCTAGATACAGCATCCTATCGGTAATACAGGTCAAGCTGACATCGACTGTATAGCTGTCCTACTGGTGTTGATGTGGTCAAACAAATGTTCTTTCAGCTGTAAACTGTGATTCTCAACACAAAACTGCGTAAGCTGGACCCAGGAATCTGGCTCGCCACTGTAAAGTTTCCTTCTTCTTTCCACTCTGTAAAGTGTCAGTCTGTATGCTCTGTAAGGAAGAGTGGTGTGTTGTTGAGATCAGGCATGCCCCCAGTCTACCCAGCTGTAAATGGGTAACTCACCCTAGTCCTGAGTTAGGGAAGGCAAAGGCTCCAGGGGAAGCAGGCCCTAAACTTGGTCACTCCAACCGACGCAGGATGGTGTATGTATGAAGTAGAAGTGTAGAGTGTGATTACCGCGAATGGTGTACTGTTCGTGTGCTGACCAATATAACCACTCATACACTTGTGTCTACAAGGCACCAATGCAGACTGCTGGAATCTTTGTTTACTCAATTTATTCAGACGTACACACTGGGACATACGAGTACATCATGGTATGTTGACATATCAATTTGTAGGTATACATAGCAGATCTGAAGTCATGACACATTCAGAAATAATGGGCAGTACATCAAAAGTTCAATTGTCATGATACATTATGGCCGCATCCCCCTATCTGACTAAACGCGTCAGTGAAGGCAGATCGGTAAATAACTAAAGTTACTTGACGTCCATAGTTTGTAGTATATATTATGAAACCACGAAAGGGGGGGGGGGGTTTCTAGCAAGATTGAGATCTCCCTGTCACTGTCCGATAATAGGATAAATAATCTGTTCTCTTGGCAGTGATCAAAACATATGATGACCGAAATCTAACATGGCTGCCTCCCTGAGTTGTCGTTCACTCATTCATAGGAAGGAGAATATAAGCCAGAGTTAATTTATAATGGGTATATAAATGATTTCATAAATGTTTCCATACAGCTCTACGGTGATCAGGTTAATTCACGTAGCAATAACCGCTGTAGGAAAGTCTGTCATCTTTGTCGATACAAAACACGACCCTAGCGATACGAAGCACAATGTTCCATCTAGGTCGAATCGACATGAGATCATCAATATAGGGTCTGGCAATACATGGAGTCCGAATTATACATTGTACCGTACCTTAGGAGAGTCTCTAACATAAACTATAGTAGAGATACCATCTCCTTTAGAAGAAAACCACTTCCTGAATCATATTTCCTTAAGAATCTACCAGCCCTTTGAAAAATGCGTACCCGCCATTATCACGGTACATCGGAACTCATCACGACTTGTCAAGACAACTCATACTTTTGCTAGACCGGAATAACAAGAATCTAGTCCCTCCTACCCATCCAAAATATACAATATAGGACTGATTCTACTTGTACTAATAATATGTAATACATATGAATTCAGGCCATAAACACAATAAGCAAATTAATATATTTTCTGGCCCTAAAAAATAAGTACAAACGTAAGCGCAATATCCTTGCGCCGGATCAATATCCAGAACGATTACTCCTATAATCAAAAGTGTGAATCAAACATGGATTCTCTCGCTTTTACCATAGACAGCATTTTCATACACAAATGAATGAATGTCTATATTTTCCCATATTAAATAGCCATATCGAATTTTGTAATATGTGCGTCAAAATATGCACGCAACAGTCTGCAGGGGGTGGGATTTTATGCCTTGACGTATCGTCTGGTTGCGGATCATGTCTCTTCTTGTTACTTCAACCGCCTTCCTCAGATACCTCATTTCTGAGGTTTGGATCTGGCTTTTATGGGTTGTAGTCATTGCCCATGACTCGCATTCTTGCTGACATAGGAATCCTCGACCTCTTTCTTGCTGAGGAATCCTCGATTTATGGCCTGAAAAAGTCTCCCAGCTGCTGCTTTTCGAGTGTCCAACTCTTCTTTGATGCCTCCCTTTCGGTCTACAATAGCTCCGAGATATTTAAAGTGGTCGACTGCACTAGGACCTGTTCTCCCAGCTTAATCTGATATCTTCTTTCTTCTCGTGATATCACATGGATATTGTTTTAGAGCTGCTTATGACCATCCCTCTCTTCTCCAGCTCTTCCTTCCAGACTTGCAGGTTGGATTGGAGATGTGCCTCTGATTTAGCAATCAGGACAATATCATCAGCAAGTGCCAGCTTTGAAATACATACCATGTTTATCTTCCAGTACCCCACTTGTAGTGGGTTTGATGGTATTGTATGGTGGTGATATTTCTAAGTGTGATGCATGAGGTCAGCTGTGAAGGCTCCTGAGATAAAATGTAGCTGTGAATTGTCAGAAGGCCCTCTTGCTACCACTACGACCTCACACCTATCTTTTTTTTTCTAATGAATGTGGCTACGTTAAATGTCTAGGGTAATGATGTGTAATGTGTTGTGGTAGTTTTCAGACACACACACATATATTTACTAAGTCTAATAATATTAATAAAAGGTTATAATACACGGAACTAACTCAGTTGTGTAAAATTTTGATAGTAATTTTCTTACATTTATTTGTTCTGGACCAAGGTTTTATTTTGGCCAGAACATATGAAAGGTTTATCAATTATGAAAAAATGCATGAATATTACATAATAAATGCAAGGGGTGTACATATATATGTTACTAGACTAGTTAATATTATTATTGTTTACAGTATTAATCTATGTGGGAGAACTTTTAATGGATGTGCTGTTGGGGTGGCCTCATCACTCCCTGTCTATGGCGATTACACATTGTCCAGTTAATTGATGGAATTTTTATGGGTGTGTTAGGAAATAAGTTGAGTTGGTGAACTCTCAGCAGACCAGGCTCTCACGTAACTTGAAGGTGTAGCTCTGGTGCTGAGATCTGGTGGCCCCACCTCTCCGTGCTTGGGGGCAATATCAGAAGTCTGGTGGCCCCACCTCTCCGTGCTTGGGGGCAATATCAGAAATATGGTGGCCCCACCTCTCCGTGCTTGGGGGCTATATTAGGCTGCTCTGACCAAATGTTACTGCACGGGTCCACTCTGGTAAAATTCAACCACTCATTTGACACCGCATTGGTGCCAACTGAAACTCACAGCTCTGCAATCAAAGTATTAGTCATGTGTCAGAATTCCATCCTCTAACCATTTCTGGACACAACACTACACAACAACAACACCATATAGACGGGTCAGATCTTTCTGACCAAACAACACATCTTACCAAGTTGGTTTCACATAGGCTAAGTTCTCCCAGACTACAGATTCTGAAATATGTTCATTAGCTTCCTGCCATAAAATAGGATAGGTGTTGTGTTTCACTGATCTCAACACTTGATCTGTCCTTCCTAATCCTTGCTGGAGTTTATGTATTTTATTTGTCTCTAGACCCTGAACTGGGGCGGGGGGGTCTAGAGCGAACCCTTACTTGTTGTAAGGAACAGATTATGCTATTGCAGTATCAAATCACTCGAACCTTAAACAAATATTAAAATGTACAAAGAAATAATTTCAGTCTTACCAGAATTATGAATATAGTACACAGTTACATAAATGCTAGCAAAACTCAGCTGAGCTGCTGGCCTTATGATGGTGTCCCTCTAAATATTTCAATAGCTTCTGGGAATTACACCACTTAATAATTCACTGTGTCTACAAGGACAGTGATAAGGTCTCTTGTGGAAGACAGTTGTCATCATCAGTTGATAAACTCTTTTAATACAAGACCCTTGCCCTGAGCAAGAGACATGCTGAAAAATCTGAAGCTCACTCGAACATCACCAGAGTTAAATACTGTGTTGTTGTGTTGCTCGTGGTTTGAGTATGAAATGTCAACTTGACCTACGCAGTGGTGTGTAGACATAGATTGAGTGTATAATGTGCGAATGATAAGAAGAGTTCGTGGTGTTGACAAATGTTCTTTTCTCACACTCATGTATGGCTGGAAGTCATCGACACCAACGACTGTGTACCTTTACTACAGTTTAATTGGACGTACACACTCGACAGCACAGATAGTGACAAATCACAGGTTGGCATCATACATCATGGTACAGTGGATAAATGGTCTTGCAATGTTACATGGGCACTCATGTAGAATAATAATATAATGGACTGTCAGTAGCCAAGCACTCAGTATTGTCCATATATATATATCAACTGAGTTTACTGACAAAGCACGTCAGATTATAAACAATATCCAAGATGGCTTCTAGACCTAATCTCGTCTAGCGAAGATTCCTTAACATAATGTCCAGCACAGATTTTTCCATATAATTATATTGAACCGCTAGCAATGGGTTCTCGTGTGTAGCAGTGATCTCTGGACTAATCAAGCGATAATACGGGCATCCCTTTTCTCTTCTTGAAAGTCACTAAATGTTTGGTTACAAGATGGCTTCTCTCGTGAGCTGTCACTCACGTTTGGATACAGATAATGAATCTGTCTTAAAGTTAGTCATTCGTTAAACATTTCATTGCCCTGTAGGTTTTATCATGAACAATTGACTGCATTCTACAGGATATAGTGCTGCTAGGAATCAGAGTCGTTTTTCATCTAGTTAAATGTATCCTCTCAGACGTACAAATCGTACCTATCGAAAAACGGTGGCTTCGTACGAGAGTTCAAAAGAGTGTCTTTTATTACCTTGGTATCAGAAATATGATTCTGCCATTCCTTGGCAATAAGAATGAACACTGGGGTAAAGCATACACGATAGGTCTAGACGACTATCACTTTCCCCAAAAATATAGAGATCACTTTTTCCGGCGACAAGCCGACATAGAAAAACACAGCCCATCAGGGCGAAGCCAAATCACCTCTCTCTCGAGACACATCCGCCGAACAGCCTTTGACCTCTCTAGAGACAAAAGAACATATAGTTCGACTTAGATATGTAAAGATATACAGATATAAGACAGACTCGTCCTACTCAATCAAACAATACACATAAATTCAGGCCATAGATATTCTGAAGCAAGAACAATCTATTACTACCCAAACAAAGAATAAATCGCAGTAAAACTGGATTCATCCGCGGAGTTCGATCGAAAGAGACGACACAACTTTCAAGGGAAGTAACTCAATAATGACTTTTCCTTAAGCACTAAAAAGTATCTATTTTGTTTACAAAATATTTGCGAACATAACAAGTATACCAATGTATAATATTGTAAGATATCAAAGACTGCACGTAACAGTCTTACCACACCTCCCGGGAAAAAAAAATGGAACTTTTTTTTTTTTTTTGAAATACATCTAGGAGCAACGTACAATAGGCTCACAACGCATGAATAATGCGCAGATGAAAATATCAGGAATAAATATAACGCCTAATATGAGGCTAAGTCGACTTATGGAGCGACTGGTGAGAATGTGTCTCATAAACTGAGAGAAATTATTTCTCTACAAGTAAATTTTTCCAGGAAGGTGTCATCAAAGTATAATACAATTCTGGCAATTACACGATGCCTAAAAAATTCATACCATAATTTCGTATTAGATATCTTACATTTATGATTTATGAAGAAAAATCATCAAAGCACAGCGGTGAATAAACATCAATGAACCGCTATGTAGTGATACAATCATTATATTAATAAATTACAAATGTGTATCTATCATGATATAGAAAAGGAACTACTATAGAACTAGACATATCAAGAAGTCTAAGCCCTAATAGTTATGTGGAATCATGTGGGCATCTTGACAGAATGTCTGCCATCACATTATCTGATCCACGAATAGCTCTCACAGAGAAATGAAAAGGTTGAAGAGCAATTGCATATCGAGTAGACCTCGAGCTCTTCAAATTCTTACTCTGTATAGCAGTAAGAGCTTTTTGGTCGGTTTCTACTATGAAATGTGCGCCTAGAAGGAATCTCTGTAGTTTGAGGATCGACCAAACCATAGCTAATAGCTCACGGTCTAAAACCGAATAATTCCTTTCTGCCGCATTAAGTTTTCTGGAAATATACATTACAGGATGCAGAGTTCCAGAGTACTCTTGCATTAGTGCCGCTCCAATCCCAGTGGATGAAGCGTCACTACGAAGAACGAATGTCTTATCTTTAGTAGGTAGCACTAAAATAGGTGGTGTTGAAAACAATGTTTTAATCTTATCCAGAGAGCATTGGCATTCCTGAGACCAGTGGACCATATTAGGCGAACCTTTCTTTAGAAGTGTTGAAAGAGGTGCCATGATAGAGGATAGATTCTGAATGAATCTGCCATAAAATTGAATAAGACCTAACAGACTTCTCACCTGTTTTTTAGTCTTAGGGATCGAGATGTTAAGTATCTTACTAGTATTATGGTCCTCTGTCTTTAGGAAACCATGACCAACTCGGTGGCCTAGGAAAGAAATTTCGCTAAAACCAATATAGGCTTTAGAGGGTTTCGCTGTCAGGTTGTGCTCGCGCAAAGTAGACAGCAATTCATCTAACCCTGAATAGTGATCTTCCCAAGTATCGCTGAAAAGACAGATGTCGTCTAGATATGCAATGACATCTGACCGATAAGATAGGATTCGGCGCATCATGCGTACGAATGTAGCTGGTGCGTTCATAAGACCGAAAGGCATAAAATTCCATTGGAACAAACCTCTAGGTGTTGAAAAAGCCGTGAGAGGTTTGGCGCGTTCAGATAAAGGAACTTGCCAATATCCTTTAGACAAATCAAGTTTAGTGAAAAAATGAGATTTGGAGAGTCGAGTAAGTAGCTCTTCCAGTAAAGGCATAGGTTCGGCATCGAACTTCGTTACTTGATTCAATTTTCGATAGTCAACGCAAAGACGTATGTTATTGTCTTTTTTTCGAACAATAACCATCGGCGAAGAATATGCAGAGGTGGATGGTTCGATTATTTTCAAATCTATCATCTCATCCAACTCTTTCTCAACCTGTGCTTGAAAATGTATAGGTATAGGATAAGGTCTAACCCTAATAGGAGTATGGTCAGTTAGAACAATGTCATGTTCAATGACATGCGTTTGTCCAGGGATGTCAGTGAGTACATCCTGAAATGTTTGCAACATAGTTGAAACTTGTCGCTGTTCTCCTAGAGACAAATCAGGAGAGACAGTAACGTTCTTCCATGATTCACTAGAATGAAGTGGGATCATTGGAAGAGGAAGATTTACATCTGAAAAACTTGTTTCCTCATCCTGTATCACGGACAGTGATGAGTAATGACCATGTTGTACTGGAGAATCGTCCGTTGCTTGGAAAATGGGTTGCAAATAATCCGGACGTTCATGGAATTCAGTAAGCATATTGATGTGGAAGGTTTTATGCTTCCCATCAATATCGACAATATAGTCGACATCGGAAATTTTCGATATTATATCGTACGGACCTTTCCAAGAAATAAGTAGTCTGTTTTCCCTACAAGGTAGTAATACAAATGCTTTGTCACCAGGACAAAGTTGTCGTAAGCATCTCTTCTTATTGGCAAATTGCCTTGCCTTCTGTTTCGCAAATTCAGAAGAAGAAGTTGCTAATTTGCATGCTTCGATAATCTTTTGTCTCAACGCGATGACATATTCGTAGGATGACTTTGTGTCATCGTCAATATTGTCAGATGTTATGAGATCGTGAAGCAACGACATAGGGCCACGCGGACGCGCGCCAAAGACGAGTTCAAAGGGAGAAAATCCTGTATGTTCATTGGGTACCTCTCTGTAAGCGAAGAGGGCCGCAGGTAAAACTCTGTCCCAGTCTTGAGGATGATCCTCAGTTATCTTCCCTAGTAAGTTTTTAAGTGTTCTATTAAGGCGTTCGACCATACCATTAGACATTGGATGGTAGATACTACTTAAAGATCTATCTATCTGCAGAGTAGACATTACTTGAGACATGGTATCTGATATTAGTTGGGTGCCATGGTCTGACAATATCTCTCCGGGGAACCCCAGACGAGAAAATATAAGCCAAAGAGCATCTGCAATATCAGCAGTAGTAATGCTCTTCAGAGGAATAGCCTCTGGCCAACGTGTGCACATATCAACACACGTCAAGATAAACTGATGTCCTCTGGCAGACTTGATCTTAAATGGACCAATAATGTCTATGGCCATTTTTTGAAACGGCCGAATAGGAATGTCCGCTGCCTGAATGGGTGCAGCATGCCGTGGACCTTTGGATTTAACTTCCTGACATACTTTACAAGATCGACAATAAATCCGTATGTCCTTGTTTACCAATGGCCAAAAGAAAGCCGCAAGGACTCTTGATTTAGTACGGGAAAAACCCATGTGTCCAGCACACTGAGAGTCGTGAGCGTGCTGCAAAATTTTAACTCTCAAATTCTTGGGAACCAGGATTTGAGAATGACTTGACGTAATGGAGTCTTGAACCATACGTACAAGTACGCCATTCTTCTTTGTAATCCACGATTTACGACTTGTGTCTTTATTCGGATCACCTTTAGTTGCAAGAATGAAGAATTTCTTCAGAGTGGGATCATCTTCTTGCTGTTTTATAAACGAGTCACGAGAAATTACCAAGGGATCATCTTGGTTATGCACTTCATTATCTTCAGTAGATGAAGTTTGAGGCATATTAAGAGCCTGAGCTCTAGTGACTACAGCGTTAGCAATCTGCATGTTTTGCCTTTCCCACGCGGAAATTTGTTGCGGAGTGCATTCTTTGACTCCATGAATGCGACCGATGATGAGGTCAGCGATCGGATTCGGAAGAAGACATGCGTGTACATCTCCTGTAAAGAAAGGAGTAGCAATCCTAATGATAGCAGTAGAGTATTTCTCTAATGTGCCGCCAAATGTTACACATTTGACTACTTGTCCAGTGGCACGGGAAGGATCTACGAGTGACTGCCTAACACCAATTGTGGTGCATCCAGAATCAAATAGCACAGAGACTGGATTGTTATTCACTAAACCCTTATGTAAGACAAGAGAACCTCTTCCATCATGCGCGACTGATGCAGGAAGAGCAGGAAGAGGATGGCCACAGCTTAAAGTAGACACTGTGGTTGGCTCAAATAATGTTTTGCATTGGGGGCACTGAGATGCTCTCCCAAAATCAAAAGCGGCACATGCCATATTACTAGCATCATTATTATCTTTACTCTGTTTATAGGCTTCATGGGACTCTTGTTGTGCAGAGTTTGCCTGAAAATGTGGTTTATGTCTTTTGTTTTGAGATCTACCTCGGTTATTATCACCTCTGTAGTTATTGTTACCTCTATTGTAACCCCTATTTGGGTTTGAGTCATAGTTCCCTTGGTTACCATTATCATATTCATTATAATGAGTATCTCTGTAATTATGATCTTGTTGACTCCAAGACGGATAACCCGGATAGTTTCTATAATTACTTCCTCTACGGAAATTCCTATAATTATGACCACCCCTGTGTCGAGAGCTATCAGCTCGTCTCCAGTTCTTTGAAGAAGAACCCTGAAATGATTGGTTACCTTGGTTTTGATAACTATTATGGTTACCTTTTTTATCAAATCTGTTTTGAGGTCCCTGAAATCTGTGTGAATAATTGGGATTGTATGGTGTTGCTGAAGCAACTGGCATACTCTCCTTAATCTTAGTGTTGCCAAAAGTCACGTCGGGGTGTGCAGTGACATATTGGGAACAATATTCTTCCATTTCCTTTAGAGATTTGGGTTTACGCTCATGTATAAATTCAAGGAATGGTTTGTTCACACATGACATAATCTTATCTCTGAGCAACAAATCCATAAGTCCTTCATACGTTTTTTCTGTTTTGGAAAGCTCAATCCAACGATCAACTGTGAGACGTGCCTTTGCAGTGAATTCTGAGAATTCTACACCTGTCTCAGGCACCATCGTCTTAAACAAAAGGCGATAGCCTTCCTCACTTAGCTGGTATTTTTTTATCAAAGCCGCCCTAATGACATCATAATTATCCTTATCTGCTTCTCCTACAAGGCATAATCTAGTCAAAGATTCACCTTTCAAGTTTTCTGCTAATTGATTAGCGTATTGTGATTTATCCACATTATGTGTACGACAAGAACGTTCAAATCTATCCAGCCAGAATGTAATATCGTCACTGGACTGATTGAACGGTGGAACCTTAACCTTGTAAGTAGAAGGTTTACCATTACCACTAGATGCCTGATTAACATTACTCATACTTGTCAATCTCAATTTCTCTAACTCAAATTCATGTTCTCTTATTGCTTTTTTTTCTTCAGCCTCTCTGTCTAATCTTTTTTGTTCAGCTTCCCTGTCTAATCTTTTTTGTTCAGCTTCACTGTCTAATCTTTTTTGTTCAGCAGCAGCTTCTCTTTCTAATTTTTTTTGTTCAGCTTCAAATCTCCTTTGCTCCACCTGCATCTGCAATTTCTTTTGTTCAACAGCAGCCTCAGCTTCTCTTTCTAATCTTTTCTCTTCAGCCAGAGCTTTTCTCTCTTCTGCAGCAACTTTTCTCTCTTCTGCAGCAGCTTTTCTCTCTTCAGCAGCAGCAGCAGATTTTCTCTCTTCAGCAGCAGCAGCAGATTTTCTCTCTTCAGCAGCTAATGCTTTGTCATATTGAGCAACCGCCCATTCTTCTAATTGTTGACCAGTTTTATCAAGGGATTTCCCTTGTGTAATGAAGTATTCTAATGTAGACATGATGTCTAACAATAATACTAATCACTTGAAACAATAATAATACCACAAGTTCTTAATGACTTGATTAATCAGTACACTATCCCAATATCTGTGGGTCACAAGCCTTAATAAGGTCTTGTATAACAGTAATAATAATCAAGAACTGGTTTATGCCATAATCCAAGTGCAGTGCACAGGCAATAGTGTCTTATGAAATATACCTATATAAAACATATGTCAACCAACAGAATACATAAAGTACAAATAGGACTGACAATACGAAAACGTTTGCAGAAATCAAATAAATCAAATAGGGAAATCAATGAAAATAATCACTGAATCTGCAAGAGATAACAACACAAATGACGTCACAGTATATGAATATAAATTGTGAATAGAACTGAAAGATAGAAAAGGGGTAGACCAACAAATTACAAACAAATCAAATCAAAACAAAACTAAAGAACAAAGAAATATTACAAAAATAACAATAATTACAGTCTTCACAGCTAACACAAAAGCAACAGTTGTCGCAGCAAATTTCCAATTAAGGAAATTGCACCTATAGAAAACGCCCACAACGGACCCTCTATGACGTGGGATATTCTGTTGTGAGGACTCCGCCCAACCTAAACACAACCCGCTGACATAGAAACTAACATACTATACAAACAAATAACATGTAAACATAAATATATAAATTATGTGTATGATAGTATGTGTTGCAAAATAGGCTCAGTTTTACAGTAATGGCAAAGTTATTTTTATGAAAACAAACAAACTGCCACTTTATTCAATTAAACATACTGGCCTTAAATATTAAAGTTCATATATAGAAAACAAGAAGATCCATCGATGAAAATAGGACTTCTTAGTTCAATAATACTGTCTTCCTGTTAACATTGACAAGAATTGCTCCAACTGTTCTGTGAAACTCTGTAATGTCTAATGTACAAATGTCAACAACGCTGACCTACATACTGCATTCACTTGACAGGTCACGTGACGAAGTGTTGACAAAGAGCAAACCAATACTGCAAGTGTGTCGTATCAGCCACAGGAAACGGTCTGGTATCGGTAATCTGTTGACTTCTGAACTTCTGCGAGGTCAAACCCAGAAAGCTGGTCCACCAGTTGATAAGGTCTCTTGTGGAAGACAGTTGTCATCATCAGTTGATAAACTCTTTTAATACAAGACCCTTGCCCTGAGCAAGAGACATGCTGAAAAAATCTGAAGCTCACTCGAACATCACCAGAGTTAAATACTGTGTTGTTGTGTTGCTCGTGGTTTGAGTATGGAATGTCAACTTGACCTACGCAGTGGTGTGTAGACATAGATTGAGTGTATAATGTGCGAATGATAAGAAGAGTTCGTGGTGTTGACAAATGTTCTTTTCTCACACTCATGTATGGCTGGAAGTCATCGACACCAACGACTGTGTACCTTTACTACAGTTTAATTGGACGTACACACTCGACAGCACAGATAGTGACAAATCACAGGTTGGCATCATACATCATGGTACAGTGGATAAATGGTCTTGCAATGTTACATGGGCACTCATGTAGAATAATAATATAATGGACTGTCAGTAGCCAAGCACTCAGTATTGTCCATATATATATATATCAACTGAGTTTACTGACAAAGCACGTCAGATTATAAACAATATCCAAGATGGCTTCTAGACCTAATCTCGTCTAGCGAAGATTCCTTAACATAATGTCCAGCACAGATTTTTCCATATAATTATATTGAACCGCTAGCAATGGGTTCTCGTGTGTAGCAGTGATCTCTGGACTAATCAAGCGATAATACGGGCATCCCTTTTCTCTTCTTGAAAGTCACTAAATGTTTGGTTACAAGATGGCTTCTCTCGTGAGCTGTCACTCACGTTTGGATACAGATAATGAATCTGTCTTAAAGTTAGTCATTCGTTAAACATTTCATTGCCCTGTAGGTTTTATCATGAACAATTGACTGCATTCTACAGGATATAGTGCTGCTAGGAATCAGAGTCGTTTTTCATCTAGTTAAATGTATCCTCTCAGACGTACAAATCGTACCTATCGAAAAACGGTGGCTTCGTACGAGAGTTCAAAAGAGTGTCTTTTATTACCTTGGTATCAGAAATATGATTCTGCCATTCCTTGGCAATAAGAATGAACACTGGGGTAAAGCATACACGATAGGTCTAGACGACTATCACTTTCCCCAAAAATATAGAGATCACTTTTTCCGGCGACAAGCCGACATAGAAAAACACAGCCCATCAGGGCGAAGCCAAATCACCTCTCTCTCGAGACACATCCGCCGAACAGCCTTTGACCTCTCTAGAGACAAAAGAACATATAGTTCGACTTAGATATGTAAAGATATACAGATATAAGACAGACTCGTCCTACTCAATCAAACAATACACATAAATTCAGGCCATAGATATTCTGAAGCAAGAACAATCTATTACTACCCAAACAAAGAATAAATCGCAGTAAAACTGGATTCATCCGCGGAGTTCGATCGAAAGAGACGACACAACTTTCAAGGGAAGTAACTCAATAATGACTTTTCCTTAAGCACTAAAAAGTATCTATTTTGTTTACAAAATATTTGCGAACATAACAAGTATACCAATGTATAATATTGTAAGATATCAAAGACTGCACGTAACAGACAGCTAATACTGAATGGCACAAAATGCGCGTCTGAGCGCCGATAATATCTTCATCTAGGGCCAATCACTGCCTTTTCTTTTTTCAAATTCAAATATCCTACCACTAAGTCATTTCAGTCAGACCTCAGTCAAGTATGCCTTATTGTCTGTTGGTCCGTCCGTCTCTACTTGCGTTTCACAAAAAACAAACTTGTTTTTTGAACCAACCCTGCCTTCCCCTACACAATTCTGCCTTTAAAGTTATTTTAGCCACAATTCACCATTCCACCCCGTCTCTTCATTCCACTAGATTTTAGCACTTGCGTCTTCAAGGCCATACTTTTTTGAAAATTAGTGACATGTTTTATCTCAATGCAGACGTTCGCTGATATGAACAACACAGTCTTTTGTCAATATCTTTCGTATTATCTGTCCGTCTGTATAAATGAAAGCATATTATTTCATTGCTCAAGATGGGCCATCCGGCCAGCTAGGTTTTATATTCCTAACATTATTGTTAAGAAAAGTTACTTTTCAAATATTTTCTAGAATTTTCTGGAACGCGCTCATCACTGCATTCAAATAAACGGGCTAAGTTATAGCAAAAGCGTCCAATAAATGACAATGGCGTATAATATCCAAGGTCCCTTTTGTCGATTTCTTACTTTATGTCAACTTGGGGGACGTGACTTTTTCCTCCTTTTTCCACCAATTTGCGTCCTTTTAGCATTGCTAGTTTCAAGCACGCGTTCAGTCAGATTTTTCCTTTTGATCGTTTTGCCTTCAAGTCTAACAATTTAATTTCCATGGCGGGTGATGACCTGCGGCGTGGGCGATCATGTATTCTAGCAGCTTACGCATTAGTTTTATCCCTACGTTGTATCATTGGAGATATTTTAACGTTGTATCATTGTTAATTTTGTGACACCACTGCATACTTTCTTGTTCTCTCCTTACATGACTTGATAACATCGTCCATGTGGAGTATGAACAGACAAGGTGACAGGATATCACCTTGTCTTACACCAGTGCTGGTCCTGAACTCTTCTGACTTATGGTTTGCTGTCCTCACATAATTTCTGCAAGACTTGTAGAAGCTCTGTATAGCATGAATCAGAGGTGCTGGAATGTTCTTCTTTGCCAAACAGTCCCAAAGTTTGCTCCAGGGGACCCTGTCAAATGCCTTTTCCAGATCTATGAAACAAAGATGGATCTGACTCTTATACTCAAGGGCCTTTCCACTCAGCTGTCTGAGTGTGAAGATTAGGTCTTGAGTTCTTCGGTTTGCTCGGAATCCTCACTGGACCTCATCCAATTGTGGCTCAGCTAGGCGTCGGAGTCTCTGCTCTAGGATTCTTGAGTAGATTTTACCAGGGACACTGAGAAGGGATATGCCTCTATGGTTTCCACATTGTCGATTGTCACCCTGTTTGAAAATTGGTGTTATGGCAATCTCCCAGTCCTTTGGTATGGTCTTGTTGCACCACGCTGCCTGTAGGACCATTAATAGTAATAGGTCGCCTGATGCTCCCATGTACTTAATTATTTGGGGTGTTATACCATCATGCCCTGCTGCTTTGCCCATCTTGATTTTCTCCAGTGCTGCCTTCAGTTCTTCCATCTTTATGTCATCTTCATTACCATTTGTTTCCTCTTCTGTGCAAGTGGTTATCATTTCTGATGCTTGACCTTGCTCACCATCAAGGAGTTCTGAGAAATATTCTTTCCTGTTTATTAAATTCAGCTGTCACAAACATCTCTTTTTCATGTGCCGCTTCCCACCACAAAACAGAGCCTAAACGTTGCCCTACCCAACTAAAGGCTTTTACATTTCTCGCCCCCACACCCACCCCAGTAAACCCATTTTAAAATAAAATGTCACATTCGATCCAGCCCGAATACTTCCAACTTGCTAAATCGTTGTGTCTTTGATCTTCGCGGATTGTTGTCGGAATGATGGTAACTTATTGATTGATTTTTTTTTTACAATTTAGTTTTAATCAATTGGACAGTTTGTTTACTCTGCTTTGTTGTTTAAGGTGCGCATTACATGTTATTTAAAAAAGAACTACAGAATTAAAAACAATTTTAACCACTTAGGGGCCGTCCACAAACGACAGCATGCAGTGAGGGGGAGGAGAGGGTCACAATTTTGTGACAATGGGGGAGGAGGATTTGAAAATTTATGACATCATACAAGAGTCATACTCGCTAATTACATAAATTATGCTTCTACTTTTATCCGTAATAGTTAACTTATATCCGCTTTTGTTAACTTTTATCTACAATAGTTAACTTTTTGCTGTAATAGATAACAACTCCTTCGTGGACAACTTTTATCCGCTACATATTTAATTCTCTCAGGCGTGCGGTCAAGGACGTCAGTCACAAACTTTTCCCTACCAAAGTTTCAGGTTGTAAATTATGTAAAAGTTGTGGGCTTCTGGCCATTGCACTCAACTGCACGATGCTCAGTGTAACGTGCATTTTTCCCCCACAACAATTGTTGTTAAGTTTTAAATAATATATTAAAAACACATAGCAAAGTGTCAAAAATCCTAAATATGTTTTATTGTTTTTATACGTTTTTGCTATTTGATTATTTTCCTTTGTCAGAAAACAGGATAAATTATATCCCTTCAAAAAAAAAAAATTGCCAAAAATTTATTTTCAAAACTTTGCAAAAATTGGTAAATAACTTCATTCAGAATCAACAAAAATTAGTACCCCAGTCTTCTAAATGTGCTGCAGACGCTGAACGATTAATACGTTAGCTTTCCCGTCATTATTTTGACGGGTATATTTACTATTCAATAATCTAATCTCAGCTGAAATACAGTATTGGATAGTTGTCTCATCATCTCATAATCGGAACCTCTTCCACTACGTAAAACGAGGTGTAGAGGGGACCCAAAGAGCACAAGGCTCCTGGGCAAAACACGTAATCAAAGTGTCTGGCAAACAGGTGATTAACCCATTGTGTCCGAACTTGCCCTCATGTGTACTCTCAATCGCTATAAAACCACTAAGCCTTCCAGACCCCATTCCAGCCAAAATGGACAGAGCCTCATATACCCGAAGGTGTCGAGGAATGTCTCTTCCTCATCTGCCCGAAGGCACGTATAGAGGAACACTCAGGACCCGAAGGTCTGAGGAAAAAGCCAATCATGCATGGCTTAATCTTTGAGACAAGCATATGACTACTGGCAGGATCAACCAGATAACTGTCCGAACAGACGTGCGTCTTCTTCGACCATTTCGTTGCTCGCGCGGGGAGGGAGACAGCGCTCTGTTGGATAGTTGTTACAACCTTTAACTGGTTTAAATTGTTTTTACTGCATGGCGTCACATGTAGCCAACCCCCGTGCCAAAAAAGTAGATTGCACCTGTGTAATTTGAATGGAAATAAATGTGTTTGCGGTGTAGCTTGTTTCAGGAGAACGTCACATGTCTTTACTGCCCACCGTGTTCTTAAAATTCTTCTGTAAATGTTGATGTTGAAGAATTATCTTGTTTTGTGATGGTCCATTTATTTAGTATCATGTGACCACGATCTGCCCAATGTGGGAATGAAGAACTCTCTATCGCATTTATAAGATCAGAGTTTCAATCTGTTTTCATGAAAACAAATCAATAAAAGACTTACCGTAAGCAATACAAGAAGCATATAGATCTTTGGCTTTTTTGACTGCGATTAGGTCTGACGGTTTAGGCTTGTTTGCCAGAAGGTCTGAAATAAGATCACGTAATGTGTGTATACGGGAGACTGAGTGTAAGTGTGTGTGTACGCGTACTTGTGTGTGTGTGTGAAAGATTTTAAATAGATAATGTGTTAGTGAGATAAATAAAGTGTGGGTGTTTGTGAGATCATCATCATAATAGTCACCTTTCAGCTACCCTTTAAGAAGAACACAAGAAGTATAAATGGGAAGGAAGAGGAGCTGGTGGAAGAGATGAGGAAAGCAAAACTAGAAATCCTGGCTATAACGGAAACGAAGAAAAAAGGACAAGGAGTCATGGATCTCGATGGCAACACGTTGCTCTACAGTGGTGTACCCATATCTGAAAGAGCTAAAGGGGGCGTGGGTTGCATTGTGGCCCAAAATCAAAAAAGATAGTATCAAGGGATGGAACTTTGTCTCGGAGCGCATTATGGTTGTAAAACTAAAAGAAGGAGAAACCATAGTCAACCTGGTCATAGTGTATGGGCCAAATGAGGATGAGAGAGCAGAGGTCAAGGAGGAATTCTTCGAGCTGCTTCAAAGGACAGTGGATGACTGCCTAGATGAAGTTATTATGCTCGGAGATTTTAATGCCAGAGTTGGAAATGACCATGCTAGATGGGGTGGAGTTATCGGAAGATATGGAGAAGATACTCTCAATGACAATGGAAAGCGACTCCTTAGATTCTGCAGTGAGCAGAATCTGATCATTACAAACACAAAGTTCCCCCATAAGCGCATACATGCATACACTAGATGTGAACCAACCAAGAATGAGAAGTCAGTGATCGACTACGCCATTGTTCGGAGAAGCTCATTCAGATATGTCCGAGATGCAAGAGTCTGGAGGGGGCCAGAGATTGGAAGTGATCACTACCTGCTAACAATCAAACGAACAACTGAAAGAGTTGCTCAGCCTAGGAACTGCCCAACATCACGCAAGAAACCAAGTAAACGAGCAGGAGAAATGAGCATTAGGACCTACAAGCTGAGAGAGCCAGAAATTAAGACCAGATATCAGGGGCTTATTGCTACAGCAGTGAGCAACACAGAAGAGCGACCTGATGACTTGGAAACCCTCTGGAATAAATTCAAGGATATCATAAAGACAGCTGCTGCAGAAGCATGCGGTGAAGTCCGACTTGGGAACCAGAGAAAGAGGACACCTTGGTGGACAGAGGAAGTCAAAGAGAAAATAAGAGAGAAGAAAATGGCATGGAAACAATACTTAGGAGCTAAAAACACAACAGGACAAATGGAAAAATATAGAGAATATGTGACACTCAGAACAGAAGCAAAGAACAAAGTGCTAGCAGCAAAACAGAAGTCCTGGGAAGAATTTGAAGAAAAGCTAGAAAAAGATGCACAAGAAAACCAGAAATTGTTCTATAAGACCCTAAAGAACATGAGGAAAGAAAAACAATGCCCTCTCAAATTTATAAAGGACAAGCAAGGCAAATTGCTTACTGCCCCGAAGGAAGTAATGGAAAGATGGAAAGAATATTTCTCAGAACTCCTGGATGGTGAGCATGATGAAGCATCAGAAATGATAACCACTAACACAGAAGAGGAAACCAATGATGGTGAAGATGACATAAAGATGGAAGAACTGAGGGCAGCACTAGAGAAAATCAAGATGGGCAAAGCAGCAGGGCATGATGGTATAACACCAGAAATGGTTAAGTACATGGGAGCATCAGGCGACCTATTACTCTTAAAGGTCCTACAGGCAGCATGGTGCAACAAGACCATACCAGAGGATTGGGAGATTGCCATCATAACACCAATTTTCAAAAAGGGTGACAATCGACAATGTGGAAACCATAGAGGCATATCCCTTCTCAGTGTCCCTGGTAAAATCTACTCTAGAATCCTAGAGCAGAGACTCCGACGCCTAGCTGAGCCACAATTGGATGAGGTCCAGTGCGGATTCCGAGCAAACCGAAGTACTCAAGACCTAATCTTCACACTCAGACAGCTGAGTGAAAAGGTCCTTGAGTATAAGAGTGAGATCCATCTTTGTTTCATAGATCTGGAAAAGGCGTTTGACAGGGTCCCCTGGAGCAAACTTTGGGACTGTTTGGCAAGGAAGAATATTCCAGCACCTCTGATTCATGCTATACAGAGCTTCTACAAGTCTTGCAGAAATTATGTGAGGACAGCAAACCATAAGTCAGAAGAGTTCAGGACCACCACTGGTGTAAGGCAAGGTGATATCCTATCACCTTACCTCTTCATACTCCTTATGGACGATGTCATCAAGGCATGTAAGGAGAGAACAAGAAAGTATTCAGTGGGGTACTGGAAGATGAGACAGGTCTATATTTCGGAGCTGGGCATTTGCTGATGATGTTGCCCTGATTGCTAAATCAGAGGCACATCTCCAATCCAACCTGCAAGTCTGGAAGGAAGAGCTGGAGAAGAGAGGGATGGTCATAAGCAGCTCTAAAACAAAATCCATGGTGATATAACGAGAAGAAAGAAAACATCAGATTAAGTTGGGAGAAAAGGTCCTGGAGCAGGTCGACCACTTTAAATATCTCGGAGCTATTATAGACCGAAAGGGAGGCATCAAAGAAGAGTTGGCCACTCGGAAAGCAGCGGCTGGGAGACTTTTTCAGGCCATAAATCGTGGATTCCTCAGTAAGAAAGAAGTTGGTAAGAAAACGAAGATGGCTGTATACCGCTCCACCTATGTCCCAGTCTTGACATATGGATGCGAGTCGTGGGCAATGACTACAACCCACAAAAGCCAGATCCAAACCTCAGAAATGAGGTATCTGAGGAAAGTGGTTGAAGTAACAAGAAGAGACATGGTCCGCAACCAGACGATCCGTCAAGGCCTAAAATCCCATCCGCTGCAGACCCAAATAGAACAGTCCCAACTAAGATGGTTTGGCCATGTCTGCAGAATGGGAGAAGATCGGCTACACGACAAGCATGGGAAACAAAGAGCCAGGGATCCAGACCTCCAGGACGACCCAGAGTCCGCTGGGAGGACAACATTAGACAATCTTTGAAGGACCGAGGACTAGAATGGAACCAGGCCAGGAAGAAGACAGCTGATAGAATGGTCTGGCGCTCTCTCTTCCAAACCTCTACACCTCACGGTAGAAGGGGAACGACTAAGTAAGTAAGCCTCTTTATCAGGTCATTGATGGATACAGCTGGAGCAGCGGTGGCACAGTGGTTAGTGCACTGGCTTCCTTGCTCCGTGGTCCATGGTTAAATTCCCAGTTAAGGTGGGATTTTTTAGACCGCATACGGCTCCTGTGTCGACCCAGCCTCATGGGTACCGGAGCAACTCTGGGAAAGTTAAGGCGGCCGACATGATGCTGACCACATCACCCCTCGTTTGCCGATGGTCGAGAAAACATGGCCCTAACACCATATTCCCAAAATGCCTCTAAGGGCGTATAACGGGATCTTTTACCCTCTTTTTTCATGGATACAGAATACATACGAGACAGTTAGCTCGTAAAGGATGAGATCAAATACAAAAATAGAGATAATGAGAGAGTTTGGGAAGACAGTATTCTTGCGTGAGTTTGTGTGAGATGCACAGTGTATGTGCGATTGCGTGCATGCGTGTGCGATATGGGCGTAAGAGAGAGATCGAGTTTAAAATATAGAGTATAGAGATAATGAGAGAGTTTGGGAAGACAGTATTCTTGCGTGAGTTTGTGTGAGATGCACAGTGTATGTGCGATTGCGTGCGTGCGTGTGCGATATGGGCGTCAGAGAGAGATCGAGTTTAAAATATAGAGTATGGGACCTCAAGACGCAGCAATAGAGACCGCAGTCAGCGACTCATAGCTTGACTGCCTGCGTCAGGACCAGCGAACCAGAGCTGGTCAAGACCGTGCTCCACCTCCACGTGGTGGTCCTGGAAACAGTCTGCAGCAGTGCAGGCTGGCTGAGCGAGTACGGATCGCAATGGGAAGGCAAACCCGGTCCTAAAAAATGCTGTGCAGTGTGATGGACGAACTCGGCTGACCCTGAACTTTGTTGTAACTTCTTGTAAAAACGTTTATTCTTTCACGTGGATTCATTAGCTATGAAACTGTTCCACAGAGGGCAAACACGTTTGCTGATTGATATGCGGAAAGTTTACCTATCGTTGATTCTGGTCATCGCATTGATTTAAGGAGAGATTAAATCACGCCCACTAACATCTCTTGAACAATCATAGGCAGTTATTTTAATTAACTTGGCCAGTGGGGGGGCGTCGCCAGAATCAAACAGGCACAGAGACCAAGATCAAAGAGACGAACTGAGGGATTTTAGGGGAGACTATCGGCGTTATCAAAGACAGTAGTGGTCCCTGATACGAGACGCAGTTGCTTGCCGCTATTTCGCGTCTCGGTGTCAATCGTAGAACCGAGCGAACGGGGAAACCGAAACGGGCAGCAGCGAACGGAGATACGAAGACCAGGGTGCGGTTTCTTCTCTTGATTTGGCGGTCAGATCCCCAAAAGTTCGTGAGATCAAATAAGCTGTCAAGTTTATCATGTCCCACTCAACTTACATTCCATTTTAGCTAAATAGACCATGAAGACTAGACACGTTATCATTCGCTGGCCAGAACTTGATAGTAGCACTAGCGATATTTGAAATCTTGCTAGATTATCCCCTGGATTTTCATTTTATTTGCAGTGAATTCTATTTCTGTGCAAAGCGAGTGATCGTACCTGCGGTCCCAGCTAAATAAAGAAAGAAATAAAGAAATCATCCTATAAACTTCCAGTCATATTGAAGAAACATTTCTTTTAAAATATAATCTTGTGGCGGTCCTTGCGACCTAGCTGTCAGAATTAAATGAAATAAAGCCCACCCAAGAACATTTTAAAGAATAATCATCAAATTACCCTTACAAAACTGTAAGATAAACTGGAAGGTACTCATCGCCAGTAGCGATATCATATTTACTGTTTACTGCGAGAGAGTACATATTTTCCTGACTGTGACAGCCTAGTTTTTTTCCTCAATTGGATTTAATAAATTTAATATCATCACGCATTGAAGGAATTTTACATTGCGGAGGATTAAAAGAGACCACTTCATTTTCACCCCTGTGCCGAACTGTGTTAGTACCATCCCATAGACTCCTTATATATATATAATAAAAACACGAGAACTCTTAGTCTTCAAGTCTTGCGATAAGTGAGAATATTTGTTACCAACAAACCCTCGCAAACATCTGGGGCGGGACATCGAAGGACTAGACAGTTCATATGACAAAAGATTACTTGCTGTTTTTATATACTTTTTATGGATCGTCTGAGGCTGCATTCGGTAAGTGTGTGAGTATATGAGTGTGGATCCTCACGCGTGTGTATGAATGACAGGAAATTTAATCGTTTTTCTTTTGTAAACCTGTTGTTAACTTTCTTGCCTAGTAATATATTTTTCTGTATTCCCTGCATTGTTCCTTTAAGGGGGAGTTGCTAATTGGTTAACTCTGTTTACAAACCCCCTCCTTTCCATTTGCTTAGTAAAGGGAAGAACAATTGGGAAGAACAGGTTTTTTCTATCTCCTATACCTAACTTTGTAACACCTCTTTCAGAGCAATTAACTTTACTGTTAGGTTAACGTACCCGTGTTCCTGATATTATCTATCTCTGGACTGGGTTTATCTTTGTCTAATAAGCGGGAAGGGCTTAGTCGATACCAATCTTCTTCACCCCTCCCAAATTTGTTATTTGCATTTGTGTACTTATGATAATTTATATAATACCTGATATTTGTTAGTGATTGATGTTTAAAGTGAATAAAATCACATAAACTCATTTAGTTCTGTGTGTTGGATATACCCAAAGCCCAACTTTTCCCCTATTCGTTTAATATAGTTTGTATCTACATCGTCTGTGTGTGTGAAAAACACCAAATCGGTGTGCGCGCAGATGCGAGTCTGGAAAACTGGCAAATAATTGTTTGACCAGGAGAGTGAAAGAGAAGATTGAGAGAGACGAATTGTCGTAAATAAGTCTGTCTTTACTCTCCTCCAGCACGCTGTGAAGCAACTATTTAATATCTACATTTTCTATCACTGAGCTTTCCATCATCATTTTCCACTCTAAACCGGACCACTATTTCTACGACTCTTTTCTCTCAAAATAAATTTACGACATGCAGAAGTCGGATGTGTCGACCGAAAGGTGCAGATATCACAGCTACGTTGGAAACAGACACAACGCAACCACCGTCCTTTTCAGGGCGAAAGAGGAAGAAGAAGAAGAAGAAATATAGAGTATATGGTGACAGTTTATGAGTGTGAAAAAGAGATTGGCGTGAGTGTGTGACACTGTTAGCGCGTGTGTGTGCAAGTGATAAAAGATGGAGTATTAGACAGAGAGAGGGAGATTGTGTGCGAAGAATAATATGTGAGTGTGTCACATAAACCATAATCATGTTATAATCTTTTTCCTGATTGCTACACATGTGACATAACGCCACTAAGTAATCTGGCACTCTTCTGGGAGACCTGCACAAAGTATTCATATCCTCTTGGAAATTTCGTTTCTGTAGCAGTTTGTTTTACATGATAAGGTGGACAGCCTTCTATACAACATCAACAACAAGCGGCATCCCTGTCGCACTCCAATTCTTATGGTATGCGGGTTTTGTTAGTTGTGCTTAATGATTAATATGCATTTCTATATTTCTTTATTACGTTAATGATCTTCATGAGATTCCCATAGTGCCGCATCAGTTTCCAAGGCGATTCACTGTCCAGACTTTCAAGTGCTTTGAGGTAGTCCACAAATCTAACGTAAAGAGGAGAATTCAAAATAAAACTTTGTTCAGCTATTATTCTCAATGGGTCGTTTAGTAACAACAGGACCTATTTTTTCGAAACCCCTGCGTGTTCACGTCTCAGTTGTCTATCAGTAGACTGCCCCAAGGATGATACTACGAGTTTTCTTGGCAATGATGTGGCATTAGCGTCTGTAATTTGTGCACAATTGTAAATCTCTCTTCTTAGGCAACTAGATCAGATATCCTTCCTCAGTATGACTACATCAGGTCATCTTCTGTCTTGTATGGCTGAACTGAATTATGTTCTTTAGCTGGCTTGTCCACATTGTTGTTGAAGTTCTTATAGTTTTACGTTTTAACCTGATTTGGCAGACGGTCATATGCCGAACCCTCACTAGTCACCTTGTAAGAAAGGCATGGATACCATTTTTGAGCCACTTTCGGATCACGGTAACACATGAGTGAAGTAAGAATATACAACAGCAAAATAATATTCTACCACGTTATTTTCGTTAAAAGTCTTAGCCGAGTTGCATTCATCGTCAACCATCATTGAATTTAACAAGATGAGAAGTGCCAGTGGAACAATAGATGAGAAGATGACCCTGGAGATGGATAGGACACACACATTGAGGAAACCTGTTGATAGCATTACAAGGCAGTCCTTGTTCTGGAATAATCCAAGGAAATGGGGGAAGATGGTGATACACAAAAAAAAAACGTGGAAACGAGAACTAGAGACAGAAGTGAAAATGATGAGGAAGAACTTGAGCTGATGTCACGTGATGGAAGGACTTGGCTTGTGTTTGTTGTATGCCTATGCTCATTATAGAGCTAAAGGGTATAGACTGGTGATCGAAGTTAACACAGTAATCGGAATGTTCGGAACAAGATAAACAACTTCAACATCCAAATAGACTTCCGTGTAGTCCCCCCGGGGGTATCTGAATAGACAGACAAAGAAATTGCCTACTGCACCCTTAGGCATATCAGGTAAGGCAAACAATACGAGGTTGGTCATGAGGTTGTCAACCTCATCATGTAAAACAAATTGTCAAAGAAACCATCCCTGGAGGTTCATGTTAATGCTGGATGGAGGCTTACACCAGGGGGATCAGCTACAGTAATGGCTCGGTGCTCCGTCAGGAGCAAAAAGGAAAATGATGATGATGATGATGACGATGATAATAGTGAATGTAGGTATTTACTTTTGGCTGCTGCCAGATGCTTGTCACGATCGTAAAGTGTTAGCAAAGATGTTCTGTGGAGTATAACATCAATATTTTAATGCATATAAGACTCACATGACTTTAGGTGGACACAACTGTATAAGAGAAAATGTAATTGAAGAATTAAGGTAGATATTTATGTTTTCTTTTTGTTTTAATCTCTTAGGCAACAAAACGCCATCACTGCAGATAGTCCTCTCGCAGGGAGCTTGCACTGAGGCACTAACTGATGCAGTGATGGTTTCCTGTAGTACCCTGTTTTACATTATTAGGTTGCCAGAGCCATACACAACTTCATAATAGTTTCATTTAACGATATGCCTGAGGTGCAGTTGTCATATTGTTTGTCTCCTAGAGACTCTCGTGAAGTACATGGTGTATGTACATATATGGAATATACAAAATAGTCACATAACAGAGACTGTCTTAGGGTTAGAGCCTTCGTTTATACCAGGTCTTAGCCTAATGAAGTGCGGTGATCAGTTCCCTTCCTAGCTGCCTTTACCTTCCCCAAATAAAGACCAGAGCTAGGTATCTCTTTTTATAGCTGGGTATACACGTGCGTGACTTGAACCCTGTTCTTTTGTCTTAAGAAGCAAGCTCTTTAAGTATTCTGCCACTTGAACTCTAGTACAGCCTTGAAGGATGCACAGAGAGATTTGAAATGAATGGTGTTCGATGGCCTGGCTTCGTAAGAATTTATGATCAGAGTAGAACAATATGTCGCTGATGTGCGATCATAAATGATTTACAAGAAAGAAAAGTTCTCGTACATAACTTCAGTTTTCTCTTTATTAAACTTAGATCATTTTACACATGCAGGAGTACGCGGCAATGTGACAGGTGACAGACTTGCCTCGAGACTCATCCAACGTTGGTACACTGGATTTAGATAATGGATAGATAATTAGGACAAGTAATCACTGTTAGAGACCAACATTGCAATCGACGAATCGCCATGACTCAGACTGTTTAAATTGTGCATCAAACGTAAAAAACAGCAGAGATGGACGTCTGGCATGATGACTTCTTTCCTTTCACTTTGTAACTCCCCAAGAAGCACAGGTCTTCAACAACCGTATGCCAGGTCTTCAACAACCGTATGCCAGGTCTTCAACAACCGTATGCCAGGTCTTCAACAACCGTATGCCAGGTCTTCAACAACCGTATGCCAGGTCTTCAACAACCGTATGCCAGGTCTTCAACAACCGTATGCCAGTTCTTCAACAACCGTATGCCAGGTCTTCCTGTCCTGTGAAATCAGGTCAAAGTCTTTCCATGTTTTCTACATCCCATTCGTTGTCTGTCTATGGTTCTCTTGTCCATGTGTTCTTTAGTCTTTCTCTATCTTTCTTACCATGAGGATTCCAGAAAAAAGAACCGTTTAGTAGGGCTATTAACAAGTTTTGTTGTCAACTCTGTCCTATCCATCTCCAGTGTCGTAGTTGTGGTGAAGTACATTGATGCAACGATAAAATCATTAATTAATTATATATACTGCTCAAAAAAAGTTAAAGGCCACTTTCAATTTTTAGGTCATTTCAACTAAGCTGTTTTTTTTTAAACCTGAACACTCAGTCAAAACAGTTTTGCTGCATTTTGTTGCATGCTTAAACAATGTTTGTTAATCTGACAATAAATCAAATCTGTGTTACGTGTGTGTACCTCCAAGGTCAATCAAATGCACGTGATGGAAAGGGAAATAATGCATGTTTGAAAATGCTTCCTATGGCAAAGCCTGTTGATAACATTGCTGAAATTTGCTTTTCACTTGCAAGTCATGACTATGGTGAACACATTTCACCCACTTTTCGGAAGGAACGGGCAATGGGTATGTTTGTAACATTTACCATTTTAGCCATGGCTCAGCGTGTCTTGCCGTCTTGAGGTAGACCTTGGAGTCCTGACCTGCGTTGTTCTGCGACACTGCAGGTTGCATTATAACGATCACGCAGAGTTTGTATGACAGAGTGGGCAACTCCTAATCTCCTAGCAACTTCTCGCAGCCTTACATCATCCTGCAGCCATGCCATCGCTCTCCATCTGTCAAGATTGGTCAAGCGTCTTAGCTTAGCCATGGCTAAAATGGTAAATGTTACAAACATACCCATTGCCCGTTTCTTCCGAAAAGTGGGTGAAATGTGTTCACCATAGTCACGACTTGCACGTGAAAAGCAAATTTCAGCAATGTTATCAACAGTCTTTGCCATAGGAAGCATTTTCAAACATGCATTATTTCCCTTTCCACCACGTGCATTTGATTGACCTTGGAGGTACACACACGTAACACAGATTTGATCTATTGTCAGATTAACAAACATTGTTTAAGCATGCAACAAAATGCAGCAAAACTTTTTTGACTGAGTGTTCATGTTTTTTAAAAAACAGCATAGTTGAAATGACCTAAAAATTGAAAGTGGCCTTTAACTTTTTTTGAGCAGTATATTAAAGTCAAAATAATAGCAGAAGAAATAAAATTAGTAAAGTTGTAACGCGTCTTCTTCCCGCGCCAGAAAACGCATTGATTTAAGTAGGACAGAACATATTGAGAAATCTTATCGCCGCGTTGGTAGTATTAGCCTTTTAAACGCGTCCGTCAAGGGTTAACGATAAAAGTTTGAAAAAGCTACTAGCGTATTGGTTCCAGGAAAGATAAAAAGAATAAAACACACAAACTCATACGATTGAGAGAGCGGACACCTGCTGCCGGCTTGTCAAGTGTTAAAGGTTTGAATTAGCTATTCAGGCCAACAGTGCGAGACATGCCGTTGGCTTGTGTCGAAAACGATGTCGCAAGTTTGAAAATTTAAAAATACCCCGCTAGTCTCATACATTTCTAACCACAGACACTGTGGAAAAATATATATATACACACACGCATAATTACTTCCTAACGGGAAAAAGGAAGATTTGAGGCGATTTTTATAGCATTCAAGTAGTGGAAACTTAGAAAACAACGAACACAAAAATGGAAAATATATTGAATTATTTATTAATAGGTTTAGAATCATAAAAGTTAGTTAGTCTTAGAGCTGGTCTTGTCATGGTGGGTAATATGCTTTCGAATCAAAAATCTGACAGATAGAAATAAAGTTATGGACAAAAGACGGTATTTGTTCGTACAGACAGACCAACACATGCTCGTTTGGACTTGCACTAACGGTGACTTTTTGACGCGTCCTTGAAAAAGGCAGGAAAAGATTACAAGTAGTCTGTTGTAGAACGGGGCAGAAAAAGGGGAGAAAAATTATGGGATGGCTTAACACAAAATATACGAACGAACGAACTTTATTTTCAAAGGGTTAAGAATTGGGCACGCAGGCCCGTCTGACATTCTGCCCTTCCTCTCTCTCTCATCATATATACTATATCCTTTCATCCTCACATTTACTTTAAGCATAATTAAGGCATTTATCATTATAAAAGTAATATTACATTTGCAATAATCATCATAATTAAAGTACGTTTTTAACATTAAAAAAGAATAATAATAATAATAATGAATTTAAAAAAAAAAATAAATAAAAAAAAAAATAAACATTAATACATAGATTAGATAGATAGATAGATAGATAGATAGATAGATAGATAGATAGATAGATAGATAGATAGATAGATAGATAGATAGATAGATAGATAGATAGATAGATAGATAGATAGATAGATAGATAGATAGATAGATAGATAGATAGATAGATAGATAGTTTATGGTGGTATATAATAAAAACTCGTGACATTTTGGGAATCCGCTGCTGAATGACCTGGGACTTAGTGTGTTGTCAGCACATGCGGAAAATGTTCCCACAGGTGAGCAGCTTTGAGTCCCAAACAGATACTGCCACAGGGAGTGAATTGTTTACGCCTCCACTATACGAGATCCAGCGTTATGACCTATGCTCCTTAGGGAGGTAAAGGGTATTGACTGATAGATAAGAATCGTGCATATAGGCCCGTCTTACATTTTGCCCTTCCTCTTATTCATCTTTTATTGCTAGTTATTCAGACATTCTCCATACTTAAGGTGTTAGTTTAATGGCGATGCAACATTATAAGTAGTATAAAAGCATACATTTACAGTATTTGATAACAATTAAGAAGTAAGATATATTAAAATGAAAAACTAGATCATTAGACCCTCCATACAGTATATTAGATAATAATTCGAAATATAATCCCTTAGGGCGGCATATAATTGGCACTCATAATGTATTTGAACAGTCTACGATTATATGAGTAGGGACTGTGCATGTTTTTAAGATCATGTGGAAGATTGTTCCAAAGATGAGCAGCTGAGTAAGCCAAGCTCTTCTTGAACAAATCTAGCGTGGGCTTGGGTATTTAGCAGTAGAAATCTAAGAATGAGAGAGGAAAAAAAAAACATGGTAGTGTCCAAAAATCAAGTCTGTTTTTGCTTTTAATTTCAAATTTCAAAATTGTCGTTCGGTCATTGGCCAAAGCCTTTCATATTATTAAGAAAATTCAACGGCTTGACGCCATTTGTAGAAGTTAGTCCCGAGAGCAGGACGTTGTGAATTTTGTGAAAAGTAATTAGCCTTATTAAAGCAAATATATATGAAAGTATAGGCATCGCAGTCCAGCCAGCAGTACATCTGGAATCTGCTATTCAACGTACCTGTGTTTTTTTTTCATTGAATTCTGGTAAGACCAACATTATTCATATATATATATATTTTGTTTAAAATGTGAGTGAGAGAAGCTGCCATCACGACTAAGTAATCAGGTCCCAAGCTGATTTATGCAGGGCTTGAAGAGGAATTAAGATGAAACACATTGCCAGTTTTGTAAATGCACATGTCTTGTGAAATAAAATGTTTTCTTAGGTGACCAGAGGGACACAGCTCACCTATCCCATTGTATGGTAGAAAAGAAAGATTAATAAGATTATTGCAGATGCAGTGCCGCCTTTGTAGGAGAGACATGTGAACAACACTGGTACACTGTGGAATGGATGTGCTGGATTGGTCCATTAGATATGACCCAGCTCTTTATTTCTTATGTATGCTCTTTTGTATATAAAACACAGTCTAAATAAGATATCACCCAGGAGACATTGTTTCATTATTACAGGGTCTTATCTGGCACTAGTCCGGTGCCAGAGCTCTATGTAAAAGCTGTTGGGGAGTTTTGGAGGCCAGTAGTGATAGGGGTCGCCAGTATCCCCCCTATTACTTTTAGAGCAGTGGTCTTTCGACAGAAAGAATTCAGACCGTTCCAGTGGGCCAGATAAGTGAAATATCTGGTACCATAACAGTACATCAGCTATAAGAGCAGCATACCCCTGTATCCAAGAAATAAAATATTTCCATAGTGAAAGGAACAGTGACATTAGATTATAAAGAGATTGGGAGTGATTAAAAAATCCCAACCAGCCATCCAGTGGCAGAAACCAGTTATAGACAGATTTTAGTAACACTATTAGGATAATTTAACAGAAATTGTTTGGGCACTTGTCCCTGTGGGTCTAAAATTTACATTTTATATATATATATATATATACATATATATATATATATATATATATATATATATATATATATATATATATATATATATATATATATATATATATATATATATATATATATATATATATATATATATATATATATATATATATATATATATATATATATATATATATATATATATATATATATATAAATATATATATATATATATATATATATATATATATATATATATATATATATATATATATATATATATATATATATATATATATATATATATATATATATATATATATATATATATATATCTTGAATTCTTTTCATTTTGAAAGTCCTGACCAGAAGAATACTAGGTTCAGGACTAAATAAATCATACAGAAAATTATTAATTGTACAAATTTATCCCAGGTGTTACTTCCTTTAATCTTAGACCTTTAATACTTGTTTGTGTAGAGGTGTATTATTGTTAAAGTACCATCACACCCCACTTGCATATCCCTAGACATTAGACGTAGCTATCATTCATACTAGTCAAGAATAAGTCTGCTTGAGGCCATAAGGTGGTAGCAGAAAGGTATCCTGATTGTGACGTACGTCTAAGTATGACAAATGAATTTCCCTGACTCGATGGATGATAACAGAATATTGGCCTCTCATAACTTTAGAACCCCTGATCATCTGTTGTAACTTTTACCGGCATGCAGCATTTCCACGAGAACCTTACACGCTGGATCATTAATATGTAGCCTGCTATCTTATGTGAACGTTTGAGATCGCATGGCCTTTGATGGGAGGTTAAATCCCGCCCAAAACCATTTCTGAGAACGATTTATAGGAATCTTTTCCTTAACGCCGACCCAAAAGAGGACGAGCCACAGACTCACTCCTGTTTCTAGAGCAATAAACAGCAGATCATTTTCTTACCTGGCTGTCACCCCGCCTGGTGGTAGTTGCCAAAGCTCTCAGAACAGCGGTACCATCAAAGACAGACAGATCTCAGAATTCAATCGCAGCGGCACACGATCTAAAGAATCAAGGGACTTTCAGCTCACAGAGTTAGCTTCTCGGAAAATTTTCGCACTCTTATGCGAGCAGCCTGAGACGGAAGAAAATCGGGAGACCTGGGAAAACGAAGGTATCGCAGCGTTTAACACATCGGCGAGGTACCCCGGATTTTGCTCAAGTTCAAGAAAGGTGCGAAAATTTAACACGCCCTATTCAAGTTACATTCGAGAAGTATAAATAGAGAACTCCGAGAAACTGCATTTTATCGTTCGCTCTGACAGAATCCTAGTTGCACTAGCATAGTCGGATTCCTGCTGGATTTCATCTACCTTCGTGACTATTGGAGTGTATTCTTTCTGTGCAGACGGTAATTTATACATTAGCTTCGAGTGATCAGTGGTCGAATTATTTCAATTGATTTCAATGGATTGTGGTGTAAATTTAACCTTATTAAATAAACCCATTTTCAAAGTTCTAGTGCAAACTAATGTTACAGCTAAAAGTATTTCCTAATAAAATTGACGCGTAAATTTATTTTGCCGACGTTAAAGAGAATTATAACTTTAATACAGTTTAGTTCTGTATAGATAGACGTGCTTTTAATTATTTTTAACTCACGGGAAGTTTTCCTGATTTGTTAATTGACGACGCTCATAAGTAAATAGGCTAACTGTAATTTATCGCGTGTCAGATTATAATATAATTTGTAATGCATTTCTTGTTTTGATTATCTTTCATTCAGAACGATCATTCAACCTGCATCCCAGCAATTATTAATTATATACAGAGTTCTGCCAAACTCAATTCGATAACTCCAGTAACATATGAACTTTTTAAAGCTAAACTTGTGGCGACCTGTAATGGGCCCCGCTCCTCTGAACGTAACTGAGAATAAAGCCATTCAAGAAACACTCTAAAAATACTAGTTCATATAGAGTCCTTAAAGAAAACTGGAAGCAGAACATATTTTATTCACTGCCCATATTTGTGAAGAAAAAACATAGATCTACCTGAACGCTGTTTGTCAAGTATATTCAGTGGATTTTACCCACCACCCGCCCCCCCCTCCCCCCGAAGAAGAACTTACCTCAGTGTTTTTCTTAACTTGTGACATTACGGAAAAAGGAAGTTATCTCCACCAGCTGTGCCAATTTTAGGAACCACATCATACCTCACGCCTAGCCAAGTGCCTGTGCCTTTCTTTAGGAACTTTATCTAATAAACAAACAGTACCGTTAAACTTCAACGTCCAGCGATTTCGGGACACTTTGTTAACTTCAACAAACCCCAAATCTGGGGCTGTACACGGAAGAAAAATACTTTTACCTAAGCCAAGGTTTAGTGCTGTTTTTTTGATGTATTTCCTATGAAGTGGAGGGAAATTCACCTTTCGGTAAGTCTGCGTGTGTGTTTGTGGGGATGGCCAGCCCTAGTGTGTTTTTTTTTAATAAAAGGAGATTTATCTTTTCTTTACCCTTTTAATTAGTTCGACCTTGTACTAAGGTGCATTATATTCCTTGTACGGGATCTCTCCTAGCGGGACTGGGTAATTGTGTTCATTCCCCCTCCCGTAAAATTTGTTGATTTAAAGGGAGAAAATTGAGAACCCTAGCTTTTCCTCTACACCCCCCCCCCCTTTTTTTCTGTAACCCCTTGCCTCAGAGTAATAACTTTACCAGTGGGTTAAATTGCCTATCTCTGATCACCCTCCCCCCCCCCTTTCTTGTCTTTGGGACCGGGTTTTGTCTGTTAGTAAATATAAACGGCAAACGGTGGATGGGATATTTTTCCTCAAAAACCCCTCTTCCCTTGTTATATTTGTATTCTGTAACCTTTGATTTTTTGACTGTAAATGTACTATTATTTGTGACTCCCTTTTAATAATAAAGGTATTAATCTTTATTTGTGTTGGTTGTCGGTTGGCCTAAAACTCCAAACATTTCCATCTGTGTAGGCTGTATTCATGTACTTTGAGCGACAGAATCACCAAATCGGTGAGTGCGCCTGAGCGACTGGAACTGACAAACAATTGTTTGTGCAGAAGAGAGATAGGAGTAGTCTGTGAGAAAACAGATATTGTCGTAATAAGAGACTGTCCTTGCTCCTTCCCAGCGCTTGTGAATCTACTACCTCATTCTCCCAAATCCTTATTCTCACAGAGCCTTCAATATCACTTTACACTCTAAAGGGACCAATATTCATCAGCACCCTCTCAGATAAAAATTACGACAATATATGGTTAGCTCGTTCGAGATTCTGAACTTAGTTAAAATAGAGTGTGGTTGATTGTCTTTGTGAAGTAGGGTATAATCTTTAAAAGTATTACTTCCCCTAGACCAAGCCGTTCAGTATTTTGGGCCAACCACACAATAATTAAGACAGGTTTGTTTTTCCACAGGAACAGGCAGTTAGTGATAATAAAAGATTGTCACATTTGTATTCTCTGGCAGAGGGAATTGAAAATTTTTTGTTATATAATTGCTGGGACTGCGTGATTGTTTTACAATCACTAAAGGTTATGAAGCGTTTGAGTTGAGCTAAGCTAAAGACGGATTGTTCTGATTTTTTAAAATTAAGTTAACTACGTCTCATCTCAAAAATTGTCTTCAGGGACGGAGTTTGTTGTTAGAGAATTAACATTTTCTGGGAAAATTTTTTTTTGTTTTTCCTTTTATATTGTTTAATATAAATTTTTCTCTACTGTTAGTAAGAGTAGATGCTTTTCTAGTGTAACTTACCATTTAATTGGCATAGTTGCTTGCGTTACGAGTCTTAAGTGACAATAATAGCGGCGATAAGTTAACACACGAGGTCATTCAGTAAATTTTTTACTTTGTTTTCTCGTAGCGGCTTTGAGTTTTTCCCCTTCTTGTTCCATCTTACTATTCTCTAGTCTTAGAAGCATCCAGTTCTTTGACAATGGCTGAGAGAATTAGGATAAGATCCATTTTGAGACAGGAAGCGAAAGACTCAGGATTAGACACAAAAGCCGCGAATCTGTTTATCACCCAGGAACGGCAAATATATGACGCGGAGCAACAAAGAGCAGAAGCAGAGAGGAAGGAAGAGAAACAAAGGGCAGAAGCTGAGAGGAAGGAAGAAAAAGAGAGAGAAGAGAGGGCAGAAGCTAGGAAGAAGGAAGCGGACGATCGTCAATTGGAACAGAAGAAAATTGAGGCAGAAATGGAAGCCCGCAGAGAGAGAGAAAGAGAGAGGGAAAGACAACATGAATTAGCGCTCAAGGATTTAGAGAGTCGGAGTGCCTCTACTTCAAATAATGGAGAGCCGTCTTCGCCCCAGTCTCAAACAATGGATCTCTCCAGCACTCAGTCTGCCCAATTAACTGCGATGTCTTTTGCTTTAGAGTCTTTTCCTAGCCCTAACGGAAAAATTGACAGCTACCTAGAAAAATTCGAAAGGCTCGCAAATCTGTATGGGTTAGAGAGTTCCCGCTGGGCACTGAAACTCTCAACGTCACTAAAAGCGAATGCTTATGACGTATACACAAAGCTGGGACCGAACCAACATGATTACGACATGCTTAAGAAGGCCTTGCTAGAGCGGTTCGAAATGACTGCCCGAAAATTTCTGCAAATGTTCAGAAACAGCCGAAAAGAGAGCACGGAAACATTCCCACAATTCTCTTCACGTCTCACGGGCTATTTGACAAAGTGCATTGAATTATCTGACCTACCTCTTACATATGAGGGACTACTTGAACTTGTTCTTGTGGAACAGATAAAGACAACTCTGTCAAACGAAACCCGTAGATTTTTGGCTGAACAGGGCGCAGTCAGGCTTGAGGACATACTCAATAAGGCCGAACGCTATACCAATGCAATGGCCGAACTTCCCAGCACTAAACGTAAACCCACAGATGAGCCATCTCGTAAACAAAATCTAGAGCAGTCACCCTATTCCTCTAATTCCTCTCAGAATTATAACCAACGAGAAAATAATACCCAGAGACCTCCCCAGGAAAAATCGAAATTCTACAAAACCCGATACCCCTCCAACAACAATTCTGATCAACCCACCAAGCCGACGTGGCAGCGCGGCCACCAAGGTCAAGGAAAAGGAAAGACCCCTACACCAGGAACGTCTGATCAGGGCAAACAAACCGGTCCAAACCGCGTTGGATGTTTGCATACAGCCTCGAAAGGTAGAGTCAATGTCAGTGATTCTCAACCTGAGGGGGACCGACCCTCAACTCGAGGAACTGTAATTTTGAATAGTACCTCAACCACTTGTCTCTTTGACACTGGATTAAGTTTTAGTTGTATTGTTGCTAGACACCTAGTCAAACCAGGTCAGGAGACAGAGGAAACCGTCAAACTTAGTGGAGTGTTTAAGAGTGATGCGCCCAGGACGCTGCCTATCGCACTGGTAGAAATACACTCTGACTTTTTCAGAGGAGTTATAAAAGCGGCCATTATGGATGATCCTATCTACCCAGTTATCCTGGGATGTAGATATGTGTTTACTGGGAGACCAAAGGAGCCGATTGTGGCAGCGGTAACCACAAGAGGGCAAGCCAAGAAGGAGAGGGAGCCTGCGCCAAATTTGTTGCCGAACGAACTGAAGGAGGCGCAACAAAAGGACCCTACTCTGGAGCTCTGCTTTAAAAAACTGCCCATGGCTAAGGACCCCAGACACAACGGAGACACTTTTTCTAAGGATGGCGTATTGTATCGTAGAACGGGCAACCCGGACACGGGGAATAACCAGCTCCTAGTACCGACGCAGTACCGAAGCCAGATCTTAGAGATGGGGCACTCTCTTCCCTTTAGCGGACATATGGGGCAAAACGCCACTATTCAGCGAATAAAAACCCACTATTGGTGGCCAGGAATGAACTCTGACATTATCAGGTATGTGAAATCCTGCGCCCAGTGCCAACGGGTAGCACCCAAGCACTTGATACCCCCAGTACCCATGGGGCAAATGCCAATAGTAGGGACTCCATTTGAACGGGTTGCTGTCGACATCATTGGACCCCTGGAAAGGACCAAAAGAAAGCACAGATTCATCCTGACTTTAGTCGACACTTGCACAATGTGGGCCGAAGCTGTACCGCTAACATGCATAGATTCCAAGCATGTTGCAGAAGCCCTCGTGCAAATCTTTACACGGTTGGGATTCCCTCAACAAGTTTTGACGGACAATGGATCCCAATTCCGTAGCCTGTTAATGGAGGAGATCTTTAAGATCTTGAGGGCCAAACATATCCACACAAGTCCCTACCATCCGGCCGGAAATGGGCTCGTGGAACGTTTTAATGGCAGCCTCACCACCATGTTAGGTAAGCTGGGTCAGGAGAAACCGGAAGACTGGGACCTATATATATATCGGCTGCCTTATTCGCCTACCGAGAGGTTCCCCAAGCGTCTACGGGATTCCGGCCTGCTACACTTTTATTTGGCAGACCTATAAAGGGGCCATTAGAAGCCTTACTTCGGTCCCTGACAGACCAAAAGGCTGACGAGACAGTCGTCTCTGCAAGCAAGTATGTATCTGAGCTCAAGGAAAGGCTAAAGCTAGGATGGGATCTAGCTACAACCAACCTTACGAAAGCCCGCGCTAAACACGCTAAAAGATACAACAAAGCTGCAAAAGAGAGAGAGCTCAAACCAGGGGAGAAAGTTTTGTTGCTACTCCCAACCGGAAGCAATAAACTTCGCATCGGATGGCAGGGGCCGTTTACCGTCCTTAAAAAGATCTCACGTACCAATTACAAGATCTCCATCAAAGGAAAGGAGAAGGTCTTCCACATAAATCTGCTAAAGAAATATTTGGAAAGACCGGTGCCATCTTCCGAGCATCTCCTGGCTGTCGCCATAGCAACGGAAGACGAGGAAGATGATGATGGTTGCATGGAGTATCCACTGCAACCCACAGAATCCTTTAAAGATGTCAAGTTCGGCGACAATCTCTCACCAGAACAACAAACAGAAACCAGGGCTCTACTAAAACAGTACAGTGCAGTCTTAACGGATGTACCTGGTCGAACAAATCTCATTGAATTTGATATGAAATTAACAAACGAGACCCCTGTTCAAACCAGAGTTTACCCCATCCCGTACGCTAAAGCGGATGCACTTCGCGGAGAAATAGACAAGCTGCGTCAGGCAGGAATTATCAGTGAGTCTCCTTACAGCTCGAGTGTAGTGCTGTTGCAGAAGCCCAATAAGGAAGTTCGGCTGTGCATTGATTACAGGTTGCTAAACGCTGTAACGGAATTCCAGCCCGAACCTCTCCAAACTGTTTCTGAGTTGTTCACCAAGCTCAGCAAAGCAAAGATCTTCTCCAAGATTGACCTCAGTAAAGGTTATTATCAAATACCAGTCAAGGAGGAAATTAAACCTTTGTTAGCTTTCAGCACTAGCGAAGGACATTACACATTTAATGTGATGCCGTTCGGTTTGCATAACGCACCAGGAGTGTTCACCAGGATGATGAGGAAGCTTCTAGAGCCTTTGCAAAGTCCCCATATCCATAATTTCATGGATGACATATTAATTGCATCGGAAACCTATGAAGAACATATTGCTACGGTTGCTATGCTCCTCAGCAGACTACAGGAAACGGGTCTCACAGCCAGACCTAGCAAATGTCTCATCGGGTTTGAACAGTTAGACTTCCTGGGGCATACTATTTCTCACGGATGCAGTTGGCCTATTAAGAAGAACGTGGAGAAAATTGTGGCAGCAAAAAGACCCCGAACGAAGAAAGACGTACGTTCCTTCATATCGCTATGTGCATACTATCAGAAGTACATCCAGAACTTCAACGGACTGACGGCACCTCTGACTGACCTCACCAAGAAAGGTTGTCCTGATAAAGTCACGTGGAATCAAAAGTGCGAACATGCATACAGCACTTTGAAAGGACAGTTGTCGGCATACCCCATCCTAAGGTTACCTGACCTTAAGAAACCTTTCATACTGAGAGTTGATGCGTCAGGTCAGGGCATCGGGTCAACATTGCTGCAAGCCGATGACAGTGACCTGAACATGCTGTTTCCAGTTGCCTATGGCAGTCGGAAACTGAATAAAGCGGAACGCAACTACAGTGTCGTTGAAAGAGAATGTCTCGCTCTGATTCATGGCATCAGACGCCATCATGAGTTTCTGTATGGTACTTCTTTCACGGTGCAAACAGACCATGCTCCACTAGCTTTCCTGGGTGCCAAGAAGGAATTCAACGCAAGGATAATGCGTTGGGCCTTGCTATTGAGTGTTTATTCCTTCAAAGTGGAATATATTCCAGGAAAACAGAATGTCGGAGCTGACTTCTTGAGTAGAAACTGGACCACGGAGGAAGAGGAGAAAATCGACGATGCCAATCATCCTAAAGCTACCGATCAGGGCAGCTTCATTGTCATAAATGAAACATGAAAACGAGTTTCCATGTCTCAAAAGTGGGGACGATTGTGACGTACGTCTAAGTATGACAAATGAATTTCCCTGACTCGATGGATGATAACAGAATATTGGCCACTCATAACTTTAGAACCCCTGATCATCTGTTGTAACTTTTACCGGCATGCAGCATTTCCACGAGAACCTTACACGCTGGATCATTAATATGTAGCCTGCTATCTTATGTGAACGTTTGAGATCGCATGGCCTTTGATGGGAGGTTAAATCCCGCCCAAAACCATTTCTGAGAACGATTTATAGGAATCTTTTCCTTAACGCCGGCCCAAAAGAGGACGGGCCACAGACTCACTCCTGTTTCTAGAGCAATAAACAGCAGATCATTTTCTTACCTGGCTGTCACCCCGCCTGGTGGGAGTTGCCAAAGCTCTCAGAACAGCGGTACCATCAAAGACAGACAGATCTCAGAATTCAATCGCAGCGGCACACGATCTAAAGAATCAAGGGACTTTCAGCTCACAGAGTTAGCTTCTCGGAAAATTTTCGCACTCTTATGCGAGCAGCCTGAGACGGAATAAAATCGGGAGACCGGGGAAAACGAAGGAATCGCAGCGTTTAACACATCGGCGAGGTACCCCGGATTTTGCTCAAGTTCAAGAAAGGTGCGAAAATTTAACACGCCCTATTCAAGTTACATTCGAGAAGTATAAATAGAGAACTCCGAGAAACTGCATTTTATCGTTCGCTCTGACAGAATCCTAGTTGCACTAGCATAGTCGGATTCCTGCTGGATTTCATCTACCTTCGTGACTATTGGAGTGTATTCTTTCTGTGCAGACGGTAATTTATACATTAGCTTCGAGTGATCAGTGGTCGAGTTATTTCAATTGATTTCAATGGATTGTGGTGTAAATTTAACCTTATTAAATAAACCCATTTTCAAAGTTCTAGTGCAAACTAATGTTACAGCTAAAAGTATTTCCTAATAAAATTGACGCGTAAATTTATTTTGCCGACGTTAAAGAGAATTATAACTTTAATACAGTTTAGTTCTGTATAGATAGACGTGCTTTTAATTATTTTTAACTCACGGGAAGTTTTCCTGATTTGTTAATTGACGACGCTCATAAGTAAATAGGCTAACTGTAATTTATCGCGTGTCAGATTATAATATAATTTGTAATGCATTTCTTGTTTTGATTATCTTTCATTCAGAACGATCATTCAACCTGCATCCCAGCAATTATTAATTATATACAGAGTTCTGCCAAACTCAATTCGATAACTCCAGTAACATATGAACTTTTTAAAGCTAAACTTGTGGCGACCTGTAATGGGCCCCGCTCCTCTGAACGTAACTGAGAATAAAGCCATTCAAGAAACACTTTAAAAATACTAGTTCATATAGAGTCCTTAAAGAAAACTCGAAGCAGAACATATTTTATTCACTGCCCATATTTGTGAAGAAAAAACATAGATCTACCTGAACGCTGTTTGTCAAGTATATTCAGTGGATTTTACCCCCCCCCCTCCCCCCTAAGAAGAACTTACCTCACTGTTTTTCTTAACTTGTGACATTACGGAAAAAGGAAGTTATCTCCACCAGCTGTGCCAATTTTAGGAACCACATCATACCTCACGCCTAGCCAAGTGCCTGTGCCTTTCTTTAGGAACTTTATCTAATAAACAAACAGGACCGTTAAACTTCAACGTCCAGCGATTTCGGGACACTTTGTTAACTTCAACAAACCCCAAATCTGGGGCTGTACACGGAAGAAAAATACTTTTACCTAAGCCAAGGTTTAGTGCTTTTTTTTTATGTATTTCCTATGAAGTGCCAGAATTGACCTTTCAGTAAGTCTGCGTGCGTGTTTGTGGGGATGGCCAGCCCTAGTGTGTTTTTTTGAATGAAAGGAGATTTATCTTTTCTTTACCCTTTTAATTAGTTCGACCTTGTACTAAGGTGCATTATATTCCTTGTACGGGATCTCTCCTAGCGGGATTGGGTAATTGTGTTCATTCCCCCTCCCGTAAAATTTGTTGATTTAAAGGGAGAAAATTGAGAACCCTAGCTTTTCCTCTACACCCCCCCTTTTTTTTTTCTGTAACCCCTTGCCTCAGAGTAATAACTTTACCAGTGGGTTAAATTGCCTATCTCTGATCACCCCCGACCCCCCCCCCCCCCCGCCCCCCCCCACCTTTTGTTGGGACCGGCCTCTTTTGTCTTTGGTTTAAACGGTCTTTGGGACCGGGTTTTGTCTGTTAGTAAATATAAACGGGAAACGGTGGATGGGATATTTTTCCTCAAAAACCCCTCTTCCCTTGTTATATTTGTATTCTGTAACCTTTGATTTTTTTGACTGTAAATGTACTATTATTTGTGACTCCCTTTTAATAATAAAGGTATTAATCTTTATTTGTGTTGGTTGTCGGTTGGCCTAAAACTCCAAACATTTCCATCTGTGTAGGCTGTATTCATGTACTTTGAGCGACAGAATCACCAAATCGGTGAGTGCGCCTGAGCGACTGGAACTGACAAACAATTGTTTGTGCAGAAGAGAGATAGGAGTAGTCTGTGAGAAAACAGATATTGTCGTAATAAGAGACTGTCCTTGCTCCTTCCCAGCGCTTGTGAATCTACTACCTCATTCTCCCAAATCCTTATTCTCACAGAGCCTTCAATATCACTTTACACTCTAAAGGGACCAATATTCATCAGCACCCTCTCAGATAAAAATTACGACACTGATAACTCACCCTAAATTTGTTAGAATCAGGAACCTTCACAGCTGGTCTCATTCATTACATTAAGGAAAAATATCAACATCCTTTCATAACATCAAAACCCGCCACAGTAGTCTCATCTCTTGTTCCACTAGCGCTTGTCTAGTTCTTGTCATCAGTTCCACATTACAGATCTTGTCATCAGTTCCACATTGGTGATCTTGTCATCAGTTCCACATTAGTGATCTTGTCATCAGTTCCACATTACAGATCTTGTCATCAATTCCACATTAGTGATCTTGTCATCAGTTCCACATTACAGATCTTGTCATCAGTTCCACATTGGTGATCTTGTCATCAGTTCCACATTAGTGATCTTGTCATCAGTTCCACATTACAGATCTTGTCATCAGTTCCACATTACAGATCTTATCATCAGTTCCACATTGGTGATCTTGTCATCAGTTCCACATCAGTGATCTTGTCGTACAACTTCAATGCTTCTTTTCTATGCAATCATCCATTGATGAAAGTCTATAGCTTTTTTTTTTTTTGGTTCTTATTTTTTGTTGTTCTCCGTGAAATAATGTGTTACGCGTTTATACGACCAGCGCTACAAGGGGCGATCAGCATTCATAGCTTTTAACACTTACTGAAGAAAACCGAGCGCAATTAAGTTTACCGAGAGAGCAATGCTATTGAATATGACCAACAATAACAATAAGACATTTAAATATACAGTATAATAAACAGTTTTGCACCTTTATAAGCTTTACACTGTCAAGTAGTCCAATGTTTTAATGCACAATATCAGATAATAAATAAAATAATTGATATAATTACATTTACTTTTAGAGGGTGATAAACCATTTTAAGTGCGAAAAGAGAAATTAATTAAGCACATATCCATTCATTCATTTATTCAATATCATTTTTACACCATTTAGCTCCACGAGGAGCATAGACCTTCAACAAACTTTTGACAAGGTTTCCTATCCCGCGCCTTCAGCTCAAGGTCTTGTCATGCCTTCTTCAGGCCCATCATGTCCGTCGTCAGTGAACTGTTCCATGTGTTTCTTGGTCTCCTTCTTCCTATGGGGGTTCCAGAACAAATACTGTCTGTTAATGCTATCAACAGATTTTATCATCAGTTTCTTCCTCTCTATACCCTTCCAACTTGTCTAGCAGAGTATTAGGATATCCGTCGTATAATGCTTTCTGCTGCTACCTGCGCAGCTTTCCTTTGTTCGTTTCAAGTACGAACATTCCAGTTGCTGATTCCGGAGATTTCCAGAGGACTTTTTTTCTGGCTTGGATGGCTGAAGTGACTTATTGCTTGTTGCATTTATTTTTTATGGTTTTTTATGAATTTTCTACAAACCGGGGTAACCGGCTCCATGTCTAACCATCCGTAATCGCCTCTTACGATGCATTAAAGTTTGCAGTGTGACTATTTATAACTCCCCTTTTGGCCCCGGTAATACTAGGGCAGAACCATTTATTATCTTAGAGTAATCTCCCTGTTAACGTGTTCAACAATTTCGGGCCAAGCGTTTCTGTCCTGCTGATTCCTTTCAGTTGTTCTCTTGTCCTCTTTATCCACTTTCGTGTGTGTACCCAACTTCATTATCGATTTGTGCTTTTCTTGTCTCCCTCTATATCTCTTTCCGTGATGATTCCAGAATAAGGACTGCTTTGTAATTCCATGAACTGTTTGTTATTGATTCTAAATGGACGGCTTATCCAAAGTTAACGACATCATTTCAAATCATGTTTCAATGCTATTCAACTGGTTCACCTAATGTTTCAATGGTGTTCAACTGGTTCAATTCACGTTTCAATGGTGTTCAACTGGTTCATTTCATGTTTCAATGGTATTCAACGGGTTCACTTCATCAGCTCCAAGTTGGTGATGTTGTTATACCATTTAAATCATATTTTAAGCAAGCGCCCCTTTCGGGAAGTCTGAAATTTCTCGGTTGGAGTTTCTGTTTTTCTTTATGTTTCAAAACTGATACAATAATACTACCTCAACATTTGAGTTTCATATTCTGATGTTTGTGTTGGACAAGAACTTCTCTTATTTACTTGTGAGTACCCATGCAATAGAAAGCTTCTCTTGTCTTTTGTAATTTTATTTTGAGGCCAGTCTCTGCTCCTATAACATTGTCGGTATTGCTGTCAAGACATACGTATATCCATGTCATGTAGGAATGTTTCTCTAGGTGCAGTATGAATATGATTTTCTACATTTATTCTCTTATATTTGTTTCTGTGAATTTCAGACCTTCTTCTTTTCTTTGATCCTTAGACGCCGACTGTCAAAGCAGTCAGTGGCCATCACGCCTGGCGGCGTCTTGTAGGGCAACAACAAATTGATTCCACTTTGCTCGGTCTGCGGCCATCCTTCGTACAGTGCCCCAACTCTGGTTCATTCTTTGCATCTCAGCCTCCACAGTCCTCCGCCGATTTTTTTTTGGGTCGGCCTCTCTTTCGTTTTCCTTCAGGGGTCCATAGCATAGCTGTTCTTGTGATGGCATCGGAGTCTCTTCTGAGGACATGGCCAACCCAGCTCCAGCGTCTGCCGGCTATGATGGTGTTCATGTTCTCTTGATGGCTCCGAGTAAGCAGATCTTGGTTGGTGATGGTATGCGGCCAAAAGATTCGGAGCATTTTTCTTAGGCATGTTGTGTGAAAAGAGGACAATTTCGACATTTCCTTCTCTGTAACTCTCCAGCATTCCGCACCATAGAGAAGCACAGAAAGCACACAGCTCTGATATAATCCTAATTTTGTCCTTGTGCTGTACTGAGAGGACTTCCAGACGTTGTTTAGACTAAAAAAGGATGTTCTTGCTTTGTTCATTCTGTTGTTGATGTCCTTGCTTGCTCCGCCGTCTGGTGTTACTATGCATCCTAGGTATGTGATGGTGTCTGTCTGTTTCAGTTGCTGATTCCTTATTGATATGTGCTCAGGGTTGCTCACATTGAGCGTCATGACCTCTGTTTTCTTTACATTGGTGTTCAAGCCCATCTGCTGGCTATACTTATTGTAAGTCTATCCGTTTTTCCTGGATGTGTTGATGTGAATGTGCTAGTAGTGCAATGTCATCTGCATATTCCAGATCTTCCAATGTAGAAAATGTAGTCCATCGTATTTTATCTTGGACTGCCCTCTGTTGTCTGGCACATCACCTAGTCTATGACTGTTAAAAATATAGTTGTTGATAAGGGGCATCCCTGTCGTACTCCTGTCTTCACCTCAAAGGTTAGGTTGCTCTGCCCAACGCTACACGTAAAGTTGGCATAGAGGCTTTTTATGACTGACACTATGCAGCTTGGAATTCCATAAGCCCTCAGTATTTGCCATAAACTGTCCCTATGTATACTGTCAAAAGCCTTTTCAAAATCAACGAAATTAATGTCCCGCTGTCTTTGCCATTCTGAGCACTGCTCTATAATGTTCCTGACGGTAAATATATGATCTACACATCTTCTGTTCTTTCTAAATTTTGCTTGTTCTTTCCTCAGTTTGTGGTCCACTGCTTTTGAAATTCTTTGTATAATTATCCTGCCTAGTATTTTGCTGGGAACTGAGAGAAGAGTGATTCCTCTCCAATTATTGCAGTCTGCAAGATCTTCCTTCTTGGGCAACTTGACAGTTATTCCTTATTTTAGACCTAATCGCTCCTATTTCGCATCAAATATTCCCAGTTTTTCTGGTACTATGTTACGCTAATGAGGCAGAAGAGGAAGGCCATAGCAAAAATTAAGATTGTCAAGCAATTTTTTAGTGTCCAATGAATTTCATTTCTGATGGTTAATGTCATAGTTTTTGTAACATCCTAATTCTACACCTCACGGTAGAAGAGGAACGACTAAGTAAGTTTCTTTGTAAACCAGTCAATAGCCGGTTCATAGATTAATGGAGATATGAGGCATATGTGCTGTACTACATTTTTGTTGTTGTATGGTTAATTTCAAAGGATCCATGAAGAATTCAACATTTTATATCTGAAGGGAGTTAACAGTTTAGAAAAAAAACGCTCATTGGAAATTAAAATTTCATTGCGTAGTTTCATTTAACTCTTATAAGGAGTATTGGTGGTTTCATCATGTTTCACGCAAAAAATTGCTTATAGCTTTGAGTTTTCATATAGTGTTAAATTATAAGGATCAGGTTTGTTCAAAGTTTTTAATAGTATGGTAAAGCTATATGTAGTTGTAATGAACCTGAATGAGGATAAATACAATGTACAATTGATACAATACTAAACAAAAACTGAGTGCAAATATCTTAGCCCTGAAAGCTGATCGTTTGTCACAAACGCCTGGGAAATTTTGCATCATTTACTTGTCTCTCGAACTTTACCAGTTACATTCATTAATCTCATAAAACATATATAACGTTCTGAAATTATACCACAGCAAGAAACAATTCTAAAAATCGATACCTGTGTGGAGGAATAATCTGTTCAACGATCCAGCCCCCGCAGGCGAACTGGTAGAAGTCATCACAAGGTTTTGTGTTCGTGTCCAAGGAATCCAGTATCCGGGCAGCTGGTGACAAGTTACCAGGTCAGTATTAAAACATGACATTTGACAGAATCATTGCCTTTTCTTACATTTTAAAAATATTTAAAATTCGTCTGTTAGATCTTTTTTTGAAGGATATAACTGTGTTTTAAATTTGAAGTAAGTGATACATTGTCGGAAAGATGATGATGCTGAATGTTCTTTGAAATATTATGGCAGTTGACGAACAATGTTTCTGGGAGTAGATGTTCCAGTATGGTGCTGTTGGCGCAATGATGATAGTGATGACATATCGTTCTTCGCGTTAAGAAGTTTGACGTTCCTGCCAAAAGGCATGGGTATCGCAACAAAGATTTATGCTGCTGCATTCGTGAACTATTGCTAACGATGACAAAAATTCGTGGGCAAAAGTGAGGTATGGCGAGAATAAAAGCATGCAATAAATTGTATCATATAGTACATTAATAATACACATGAACAGGTATGTTACTGGCACTCATAAGAGATAAAGAAGAATAAAACTAGACAACAGAAAAGCAACTTAAGTGATATGCTTACTAGTGTGTTAAAGTGTTCCTGGGCTTTATCGCTCTGTACCTTTTTCATTATGGTTCGTATTTTATTTCTCTCACAGTTTTGCTCTTTTATCATTTTTAAGGTGATTTTCCCTAATCACGGCTTTTACTTAAGTGTAACTATAACCACATGTGATATTTCCCAACCTTACTTTACCTAGTGGAACACACCTGGCTCGGTAGACACGTTATTGGTTGGCGCTGGAAACAGCCAGATGGGCCATAGGAAGAATTCGTGTGATAATTTAATCCCCTGTTTCAACAAAACGAATGTCACCACATTTGAACAATAGCATGCTCGCCGGAGCGATTGACAACAAAGGAATCGTGATACGCACATGAATGTTGGTTACGAGATGGCGGTGGTTACGTTGAGAGCGGCATGGCGTCTACGTGGCAGGAAAATGAAAGAGATTATAGGAAGCTGTCCGCGCCAGTAAAGCAGCACAAGAGGACTTCGCTCGAACCACAGAATGAGGAAGACTTGTTGAGAAGGGGTGGATAATTTCTATATCGGACGGCTAATCCAAAACCATGGTTTGTCTCGTCCTCGAACACCCCGCAAGGAGGCTAAGTGGTGGTTGTGAGAGATCTCCCACTTTAAGAGATTGACGTGCACTGAAATGGCAAGCCAGCACGCTGAAATCACACGACAAGATGGACGACGAAAGAGTGGAGGATGGGGCGGGGTCATAGGAGTCATTTATGTGTGGATTTATAATATTTATACCAGTGGAACTGAATCTTTGATAAGTTTCTTCAGAAATTTACTAATGAAAAGGAGGTTAGTAAATTTTAGAGAAATATTGTTGATTTTTCTCTTTCATTATTTAAGATTGCTTTAGCACTTAGCCTCATAGCTAAGGATGTGAATTACTGTGTTTTCATTACTTCTATTTGTTAATAGTTAATTAAATCAAAGATTTTTCCTCTACGGTAATATAATGAAGCAATTTATAGTTACATACTTTACCTTCATCTAGATTATTAGATCACATCACTACAGACTTATTTGAGCAAACAATTTCACTCTCAATATATTTAGCATCTGTCATGCGTCTCGAGTCATTTGTCATACTAAGAGAATTAAAAGAGAGTGAAAAGCTGGGAAGAAGCTATAGTGAGGAACAAGATAAAAGAGAGTCAACTATTGATATTAGATGTGAAGATTATGAAGTTCCTTTAACCCTGCAGAAGTCTGAATCTACTGTGACAAGTCAAATTTTCGATCGTTACATTATCTGTGCCTGTCCTTTCTCTTGTTCTCATCCGCTCCTTATTGTTGTTTTCGCTTTCATAGTTCAAGGTGTTCTTATCACATTCTGTCCTATTTGTTACTCCTTACTAATTACCTTGATCGATGTCCCCATTTCTGAAGCAACATTGAATTTTCACTTATCGCTAGCTCAGACGGAGTACGAGTCTACACTGAGCGACATTACTATTTTTAACCCAGACTTTTTGTCTGTGAACAATAAACGCTACCAAGTTGCCGCATGAAAAGGTGTCAGTTCACACATGACGTGTCGGAAGAGGACTTTCTTGGTGAAGATGAAGGCACGGACAGTAAGATAACGAATGTAATTTTGGAGCACGGAAAGCCACTTAATCGCTTCCGCTCAGACCTTGTTGTGATAAATAATTACAGGAAAGTGACATCTTGGAAGATGTTATCAGTGATAGATCTGTGAAGTACTGAGTTCTAAACTTGATAAATACCCACAGGATGAGCAAGACCTTATACAATAATGGAGTTTGAAAACAATATCTTATGATGTCATGTAGAATGTTTTACGTGCGCGGGATGGGAGATATCCCCTACCAATATGAAACGCCTTGATGATGGTTGGTTTGGCATGAAAAGGCTAAAATAAACCACTTCTGATTTTAGTTTTTTTTTCCAACGACACCAGATGGACGTATGGGATAAAAAGTCGCTTATATTCTACAACATGTGAAGATTACTTCACTGCATTTCCGTCACGTCAAGAAGAATTTCAGACAGTCAGGATAACGAATAGAAACACGATTCCAACATAAGAACAAGAACAATAAGAGGATTTTCGGATAGAAAGAAAAATCGACTATAGTACTAGGAACCACGAGCCATACAAACCTACATACAGAACAAAATTGGGATTATAATTAAAGTAACACCCCGACCACCTGTAAGGCGGTCTTCCAAAACAAGAAGCCCGACACTATTCGGAAGTTTTTCCTGTGCAAGATGCCTGTAAATTAATTCTCGATAATCGGGGTATGTTGTAATATGTAAGATTTATCATTTTATAGTTTGCATCGAACATGTGTAAATGGCTTTTAGATGTACCTGTTTATACCAGGCAAGGAACTTCAGTACATAAAATGATTGGATTTATGAACTAACACTGCAATAGCTGGTAACAGCTTTGTGCAGGTTTCCTCACAAGGAAATCAAAAGCAGAGGTAGCCCCAGGCTCCGTGTTGACCCGGGAATAGATGATGATATCATGGTAAACATATGAATTATATTAACATTTTAATATGTGTATGTGTATTTTCAAACATGTTGAAATATTACAAAAGTTGTTTTACGCTGTCCAAACGCACTTTCATCAGACTCATTAGGTTTAATATTAATGCTCAGGGAGAGTAAAGTTTCTGAGGAAGATGAAGTGTTGGAATGAACGCGGAGGGGGCCTAATTCTTATGTCAGAATGCTTAGAAGAAACATTTGTTTTCTCTCATTTTCTGGTACAAATATATCTTTCAAATTGCCAGCAGTCTACGCTAAATCCTACATCAGACAGGTCTTAAAGAGGCTTGCCTTAACACCTGGAGTGTTTACCCCCAGGAACGTGTTGCTGCCACACAATTTGACGATAGACGGAACAATCAACAATACCCTTGGGAACAAACAGTGATGGAACGCAACATCAACAACAAATCATCGTCAAGACTTGGCTAGTTGTCGTATAATACGTCTACCTTTATCAATCTGTATCTTTTCCAACATTTTTCTTTTGCTATTTGCTCTCTCTTTTTACTCTTTCATCATTGTTGAAGCAATCAGTCTTTATAACGGCTTATACATAAGCGTAACTTAACACTCCTTTGATTTATTTCCCCACCTTGCACTATCTTTCGGAACCCACATTGCCTTGTTAGAATCTTGGTAAAACACCTGACCATATTAGACGAGCATTGTTTACTTTGGTAGACACCCGACTTGGCAATAGAGAAAAATGTTGTCAGGGCTAACCCGCTGTTTAAACAACATGACGGTCACCACCTTGCGAAAAAATAGCCGGCACAACAAAGGATTCGGGACGCACACATGAATGATTGTTGAGAGATGATAAACTCCGATTGCCGGTATAGTGATTACCTAGCGAGATATAGAACAAGGAGAGTACGAAAATTGTCTCACGACAATGGGCCCCACCATAGCACGCACTTCACGTGAAGCAAACAAAGGACAGAAGGCTTTGTGACAGATGGCAGGTGATTTCTGTATTAGGCGGCCAATGAAAAACCTTGGTTTGTCTTGCAAAATGAACCCGTAGCACGGAACTGAAGAGTTAGTTGCGAGAGCCCACCCACTTTAGCGATTGACGTGGATTTCGTACATCACATCATCATAATGCAAGATGGACACCTCGCTATTGGATTGATGGCATAGTCAGACCAACAAGCGACGACCTCTGAAAAATTGGGCAACCAGAAATATAACGAGATGTTCGCCAGAACGGCAGTACTGAGTTTTCAAAATCACGGCTCAAAAGTTGTCCCTATCGTATAGCCTGTGTACAGCTGTTCTAAAATTTCAATCATGTGTGGATATTTCATTAATATCAGTGCGGTGTAATTGTATAGTGTTATTAAGGAATTTGCGTAAGGAAAAGGAGTCCAGCAGAAGTCTGACTCTGCACATTACGTGTTTGGCGTCTAACCAGAAAGAAGCAAGCAATGCGTTCGTCTAGATAGCAGAAATCCTAAGTTACAAAGAAGTCTCGTCCGGATTTGTTAACGTTGTTGACGCAGCATTTTATTCACCTGCTTATCAAGTGTTCATAAGTTGATTCCATATACAATATCAAGTTCAACTCATTCGAAAGCTTACCGCCTGAGTCAAGCTAAAGCACGCACACGTTGATTCCCATACACATATCAAGTTCAGCTCCCTCAAAAGCGTATTTCATGAATCAAGAGTACACACTTACAAGTTGACCAGTCAACCTACCAAGATCACTTAATCACAAGTTGATTCGTCAAGATATCAAGCTCAAATTACCAAGTTCAGCTGCTCACTACGTCAGTACATGCAGTTAAGTCATCATTTTTAATCATATATTGCACGACGTAAATTAACTCTAACGAGCTTCATTGAATGAAACTCACTTGTTACCAGAATATCATTTCATGAAGAGCTCCAGTCTAGCCAGTGTCTGTCAGAGATCAGACAGCAAACATTTTTCTGAGACAACGGTCAACGGTTTATCAACGCTAGAGAGAGATTTTCAAATATTGAAGGACAGTATATCTTACAAGTTCTCATTTTAACAAAGGTTTTAATCAGTACGTCCTAGTCTTGGAGATAGCCCCACACAACATACCATATACTGGACAGTCTATGCATACCTGTGTATCATTATGCAGTGGAGGGAAATTCAGAGACACATGGGCAGTGTAGATTGGACATCAGTGTGATAACACTTAATATTTAACACCATCATTTCATTATTCCCATAGGTTCTCTCTCCTATTTAACTAACTACATTATTTATATCTCATCTGTGGGAATTGTCTTTCACCCTCGTCACTTTTTATTTTCTAAAAACCGTATACGTGTATATATTTACGTAATGAACCGTTTAGACGCTTCGGTTGTTACCTAGTTCGTTAATGTATCACTCATGTTGTCTGTGTAAAGCATTCAAATACAGGTAACATGCTTCATGTAGAAATTGGACCTCTTTCTTTGTACAGATCTGAGAGCAGAAGTTAATGTCGTAGGGAAACAGGAAACTCTCCTTAATTTATTAGAAAACACTTTCTAGGGGAGAGTATTCTACTTTTCTTATTCTTGTCATTGTCTCACGTAAGTCTCTTTCTTTCTTAACGAGCCGATTTCTGGAGACATTCTTGACAACATTCTATAGACCATGTCTATTACACAGTAGCGAAGCTAGCAGTGCTGTCCTGCCCAGTTTATCATACACGACAACTAGGCACTCAAAAGCAGGACCATTCGAACAGCATCCCGCCTAGCTGTAAGAGTGAAATGCAACTAACCACACTCATAACTAAGCAGCATAAAATAGGGCTTCGTATACAGTGGTCATTAGACAGAGTAGAGTTAATACAGAAAGGTAGAGAAAAAGATCCGTCCAAAGGGAAGGGGTAGAGTGACCAAAAACAGTCAAATTCATGCGTTCGAGAAAGAGGCAGAAAAAGACGAAGCACATCTTGATGATGAAGGAAAGAACGCGATTTAAAAATAAAACAATAACAAAAAACCGACTGAGCGAAATCATACTGTTACAGTAATAATGATTCTGAGCATATGAGCATGATAATTCAGTTACGAACTCCAGCTTTACAGTGTTAGAAAGATGAAAGGCTCAACTGTTTATCCATCAGAAGCATTTCATCAGACAACCAGATTACCTAATGGTGAAATGCTCGCTAATTTAAAATAACAAAAATCAAACCTATATTGCACGGACATTTCGTGATCTAATTTAATTTAACTGCTAATATAACATAGATCATTTTGACGTTTCATTGATGAAGAAGATACTGTGGTTGAAAATTATATACTGAGAGCCAAATTTAGAATTAATGACATAACTTGAAGAATTTAAATGTTAATTTAAAGGTATCCACGACTACTGGTAAGATATTAGATGTAATTTATCATATCATTGTAACTTGTTAGAAAATAGTTTTAAATTTCATTTCACTGGAAGGACTAAACGGAAATAATGTTTTTTAGAAGGATCATCTGAATTGCATATACAGTGTCACGGGTTGCCTCCCCTTTTCTCTGCAGTCGTGTTCCAACAGTGGGATAAACTTAAGGGTATCTAATGTGGGTCTTCAAATGTGTCTATCTTCGCACAAGATTACTCTTTGCAGAGTTGTAGATAGACGGATAATGATGCTTCTACCTCGAGGGAGTGTTCGCAAGATATTTAAGAAATCTAAAACAATCCTGAATGAGCCTTAGCAGTGTTAACTCGTTATCTTTCCCGCCGCTTTTTGTGAAGAGATATATGGAATGATTTAGCTCGTTCAAGCTGTGATGGTACTGTCTCACCTGCTTGGCAGTAGTGGTCCAACAGTGGCCAAAACTCAAGAGTATCTAATATGGGCTTCAAATGTGCCTACCTTTGCACAGGATTACTCTTGACAGATATGTAGATAGAAGGTTAATGAGTATTCACAAGATATTCAGATAAGCGAAAACAATGCTACATTCGGTTGAGCACGTTAATTCTAGAATCTGCAGACAACTTTTGTGAAGGATTAAGCACTGGTTTATTATGTTACCACGTTTAAGCTCCCACCTTTGATAAACTCATGGGAATTCTTATTATTCTGATATAGCTCAGTTTAGTGTGTGTAGCAAATTGACTGAGACAAACATACAGTAACTTTAAAATGATTAAATCGAAGTTAAATTTGTAAATGTAAATATCACAACAGTTTCAAAATAATTTGAATAGTTATGGATCAAGAAATTTTATCATCACGCTCCTTCTGATGGGTTAGTTCTTTTTACACTGCTCACACTCGTCGCTGGTCAAGGATATCGGTGTAGCTCGTTTCCCAGAAATGTCAGGGAGAGTCTAAAAAGATGGTCCTTCGTCTTAAAGCTCAGGCCACTGTTCCCTTCTTGTTCCAATTTCTGCTGGTACCACCAATAAATATGGTAAAGAATAGAAACGAAATGTTCTTCTGATTATTGCGTTTTCCAACCTATGGTTATGGGTCATTATCCTCCCATTCCACCATCCCATTTAACTCAGAATTTACCCTCGATGAGAATTAAATTTAATCCCTCGGGATAAAACTTTCTTTACATTTCAATTGAATAGCTTTTAAAGTTACTTTACATTTAAATGAAAAGGTTAATAGTACAGATAGAATATGTTTACATTTACTTTTCCACTGAATGAAAAGTGTTCACAATATAAATTGAATATATTTTTATTTATGTTTACACTGATTTGAAAAATTTGAAACTTCCATTAATTTTAAAGTGAATATTTTCACATAGACATTTACACTGGTTTGATACTGTAAGTATATTACTTAGAATGTACAGCATTTCTTTCATCCTTTCCTCCCTGCTCCATATGGAACTCGGAACTACTCTATGCGTTTAGTTCTCTTTACGAAACTAAGAAAAAAGCAATCACCAGCCCGTGCAGTGGTGGTTCATGAATCATCATTCTATACGCTGAGGTTGCCAGCCTCAATTGACTGGGACATCCACTAGCGATTTGCACATATTAAAATTCACATCGCAATATACACATATATGTTAATTCACATGTTAGTAATTAAATATAGAATGTAAAATTACAACTTACTCATATCCTGGATAACAGACGTTTTGCTCAGATAAAAAAAAGAGACTTGAATCGGCCTCTTACACGCGTCTGCGTTGTCGTTAAATTAATATGTTCCATCTCTGACGTTGTGCGTTTTCATCAGTTTCGTCAGACAGTGGGCTTTCCTTATTAACATGTTTTTGTAAGTCGTGATAAATACTCAAAAAAAAAAGGTGTCCGGCCTGATCAAATGAAATTCAGAATTTCTAGGCTTCACTCTGGCGAGGTCGGGTGTTATAGCAAGCGATCTTCACGGTAGTTTTGACTGACTGAAGCGTCATGTTATATTCACTGCGTTCCCACGTATTCGTTGTTATGAAGCTCAGATGATCAGCCAATCTCATTTGAAAATTTTGCATGACTCATCTAGTGCAACATTTCAAACATTACTTTTCTGAAAATGGGCTGTAAACAACCGATTGCCGGGCAGGCGAGCTCACAGACATGAGTAACATCACACGACAATGTGTGTAAGATGTAACAAATTATTACTTTCGCTAAAGTAATGTCTTATCTGTTGCTGGAGCACACCCAAAATCTGTCTCTTTACAACCTTGCCGGAGACGCACCCGTGCCTTATCAGTGCAGTTTGCGCTGGGCGATGTACGTGTTAATCTGTGTACTAATAGTGGCCGCACCTGCAATTAACCAACTTAGTTTCCGACAATGTTCTCTCAGCCGCGCCTCCAAATGTTTAGTGTTATCATCGACCATGAGTGTCAGATAAACAGACAAGACACAATATACTCAAAGTAGCGAAAGACTAGATACAAAATATCTTCTCCAGTGGACAGAGAAAGAAAAGGGTGCGAGTCGGAAAAATTGCAATAAAATCAATACAAAATGTACCGATTACTGCCGTAGTGAAACTGAGATTAGGAAGAATAAAGTGTCGCCCCAGTCCATTATGTGACATAGCCCTCAGCTGCTTTAAATGAGCGAAATTAATATTAGTATTATTCTTATTATTATTCCTGGCTCTTCAGTTTTAGATCTTACAATATATATTAAAATCGGGACTCACAATTGTGCCTTTCGCTCTGTAATGATTAATTCAACTATGGGTTAATCAAAATCAACATATACAAATTTAATCATTAATTACTTTAACAAGTGTAAATAAATGTACGTTAATGATTCATTTTAAAAAAATGTGTTTCTTCACAGAAAAAAAAACTTTTAGATTTGGCAAATAAACGTTCGTTTTGGTTTTCGGCTAGTAGAGCATTGAATTTCGCACAATGCCGAAGTGTCGACGCTTCTTCTCTGTTGATTCGTCTCTGTGGTGAAAGCACGTTTTACGATCAGTCGGAAAGTAACTTTTCCTGGTCAAGGCAAGAATCTTTAATGGTCGATCTCAAGTTTCGAACCACATAGTCGTAGTACAGCAAATGGTCACTCCGGGTCGTACCGCAAATAGTCGGTCGCCTGGTACTGGTACCAGAAACTCAATAAAATTGAGAATCGTAAACTTCTTACTCTGGTAAATAGTTTGGGTAACAGGGTAGAGATGCCGAGATCACACGTCAAGGTATTCAGTTCTATTAAATTTACTATGTGACTTTGTAGGTACGTCCGATATAAGTCCGGTTTCTGTAAGCATTCTTAGGGTTTCATTGCTGTATTGATCAGAAGTGTTTCCTTTAAGTCCGTCTTATATGAAAGGTCAGGATCTTACTCCTATTTTCTTCTAGCTTCAGTCCGCTGTCTGCTTTGACGATTCGAGAAATCCAGTCCCTTGTGTCAGAATGTTCTACGTTATATCGTAGATTATCTGCCAATGCTTCCTCATGGCGTTCTGACAAATCTTCTAATCAGCTCGATTGTTATTCGCGCCTCAAAATGCCAGTAAATCTTTTCTGAAAGTTTAGTTATGACAACTTTCATCTGCATGAGTCACGTGTTTGAAAAATTTCAAACCATTACTTTACAAATATCATCCGAGAATAGAAGGAATGAAATGATGGTATGACAAAGTCACAAATGTGGAATTGATGACAAGAACCAGACAAGTGCAAGTGGAACAAGAGTTGAGAAGAAGACGCTGGCGATGGATAAGACACACATTGAGGAAACCCGTTGATAGCATTACAAGGCAGTCCTTGTTCTGGAATCCACAGGGATAGAGAGGCAAAGGTAGACCAAAAAACACATGGAGAACTGGAAACAGAGGTGAAAATGATGAGGAAAACATGGAAAGAGCTTGAGCGGATGGCACAGGACAGGAAGACTTGGCATGTGTTTGTTAAAGGCCTATGCTCCTTGGGGAGCAAAATGGTATTGACTGATTGACTTTACAAATATGGACTGTAAACATCCGACTGAGTAATGTATTACGTTTCTGTCACACTTTAAAATGTCTTACAAGATTGCGTTTATCTATAATCATCTCATCCCACGGAAGCCGGAAGTCTTTATCTGACTGTACCAATCTCTCGTATTACAATCGGGCTGTTTAGACAATTCGTGGTAAAAAATCAATTAACCCGGATTGTTGGTCCCTTTCCGCGGTCGAATCGGAGGTGATTACCCAGTCTTGAACAAACACTAATGTTCACATTGTACCCAGAGTCAGTGTGGTTTTGAATCGTAATCTTTCAGGGATTGGCAAGTGCCTGGCCTGACAAAGGCGTCGAAGTGTAAAACGTGAAAATGAGAGTGCGAAAAACAACATTTAATGCGTTTAAATGCCGAAATACTAGACAATACTTTGGATAACAGGACATTGAGAAAAGGCTAACGTTCCGTTTTGTCATATACAGGCAAGGTCGTAAATGACCGTGTGCTGCATATTCTAATACAATTTGTGAGATCATATAAAGGCCGAAAAGCTTAAAAGACACACACTTGTAAATAGTTTAGTCTGGTGAAAAAATGAATTGTTCGAAGGCACATTTAAAACTTACAGTCCGTGAAACAAGCATTTGGGCTAACCTAAAGTTCCACTGGGTAGATATAATTCAGACATAAACAGAACATTAATTTGTAGAGACATAAATGGGTGTACACGACAGACACGTTAGTCCAAACAAATAACAAAGCAGTGAGTAGAAAAGTTGGTTTGCCCAGTAACCACCTAATGGAACGACAGAAGGGAAGAAAGTATTACTCACCAGTGGAGACGCATTCTTCTGTTTCACAAACTGTAGAAGAAAATACATATAGATTATCTGAACGATCAAGTAACATAGTTTTACGATGACTAATACCAGCTGGAGAGCACTGGTTTCTGCCTTATGCGCCGTGTTTGGCGCTTAAAGAATTTATTATTATTATTTATTAATACCAGCTTAAGTCACACTGAAATTTAAACACCTTAAACAACATAATGTTACTACATATTCCATATGACATATACCTGGCGCTACAATTAATTCGCAAAGTTAAATAAACCGCGTCGTAGCCAATCAGACGCTCGTTGTATCTATTTCAATTTGATTTACATAATGAGTCTGCCATTACGATAAACAATCTTACATTAATCTCTAAAGTCTTTATATTTGGACAAGCGCCCTAATTTCTTCTTCTTCGTACACTCTCAGGCGTCTGCTTAAATATTTTCAAAGAAAGTAGCGGTCAGATAAATGTTATTTGTAGTCTCTATAGAGTTTTTCCAGGAATGGTACTAATGGCGGCCACTTGTGATTTCTCTGAGAACAAGTAAACATATTTTAACTCCGCACGGCCCACAACATATTGGGATACCATCTTCTCAACAAGCTAAACATAGGAACTACCGATGAGTGTGTGGCAGTTAGAGAACGATTTACAGTTAAAGGGAAGGAATAAGAATTAGGAATGGGACGGTTCAGATAGAGTACAAACAGGGGATGCGCGGACAATGTTGCGCAGGACAGAGGTGAACTGTATTTTAGTGAATGCACGCTTTTCTCAGGGGGCAGTTCAGAAGGCGTGAGTTAGTGTGCGGATGGCACGTACGCTAGGAGCCATGATAATGGCATTATTCAGATAGTTTAAGGGATGAATATTTCATGGACAAGAAGTAGTTGGGTAATGATTAACCCGAAATATTGAACAGTGAGAATTCTTGTCTAGAAGGAGAAACGGTGTGAGTTAGTATTATTCAGATAGGAAAAGGTACGTAGAGTGAACTTTATTTCATATAGACAGTAGTCATGTTCCTCAGTGATAAAAGGGAAAACAACATCCCCGGAGAGGCCCGGTCTACCAATAGATAACCTGAACACTGAGATGATAGATAACAATAGACATAAGAAACTATAAGGAAGAAACAACAGAACTAGAGACTATAGCACCTGCATGATCATTGATGGTTAAAAGGTCAGAAGGTGTAGATTCGATACTGGGCGAGAGAGAGTGAGGAAAGAATGAACTTACATATTATATATTCTATGATGGACCAAATGTGGAGGTCAGAGCAGACAGCAATGATCCTTTCATATGTAAATAAACCACTATTCAAATTACTATGGCGTTATCGCATCACGTGCTGTGTGTGTGTGTGACTGTTGTGGTTAAACAGCAAGTCAATGCTAACCACAGAGATAAGCGAACCTGGGCAGACATTGCCATAGATGATTCATAATACAACCACGGGCTGTCACATCTGTATAGAATTTGGTGCCGTAACCAACCTCTAACAGCAGCACACACACATTGTTTCTAAAACGGAGTTCAACAACTATGCTTTATGCTGTCATCTCTCCTCGCTTCAGGCAGAAGACATAGATGCGTTTGACGCTGTAACAGATTTCAACAACCACGAACTACAGATAGCCATGATAATACAGAGTAACACAGACAGAAGACACTATAATACGTTTTTGGATCTGTGACAGACCCCAACAACAACAGACGGCAGAGTAGAACTCAAACGAAAGTCATATTTACGTTTTTATAACATGAAAAAAAAACAGAGTGACAACAGTGTAAGTTGTAAACACAGAACAAAGTGAACAGTATCGGAACCAGCCAAGCAGAAACGTCGGTCCGAAAAAACCAAGTCAGAATTTTCTTCTTTCAAATCGACCAACACGAGAATAAGTTGCCACAACAAGGCAAAGTACACTACACATTATACAATTCAAGAGCCGAGACCAACCTCAGCCAGCATTGAAATCAGTCATTCACCAAGACAAAGTACAACACACGCACTGGTTGATGACAGACTTCAAGAACCACAGACGGCAGAACAACGCAGAATTGCAGTTTTACAACATACGAAGGAAAACAGGACAGTCAAAGTGTAAACAGAAGCTGACAGGTTGCGAACTGGTCAACCGAAGGCGCCAGCTGCGCAACGTGATAAATGAGTACTCCAACGCAGACGTCTTAAGTAATTAGTTTAATTAGACATTGTTGTATTATTATTCTTGTCTTATTAATTAGACATTATAGTAATATTATTGTTATTAATATTATTACTGTTGTTTAATTACTATTATTATTATTATTAGTATTGTAGTCTCAATAATATTGAATTATAACAGTGTATGCATAAAAATTTTTTTTTGGGTAACTATAACATTGTTTTTTTTTTCAGGAAACCCAAGACTAATAGAAAAATTTCTGTTCATTTTCAGGTGCAAGTTAGTTTAAGTTAACCGTAGAAATAAGTAACTATTTTTCAGATTTTGATGATGGCACAGGGCGAACAGACACAGTATAACATGCGAGACAGTCAGACTTTGGCCCTCATAAAGACGATTACCGACACTTTAGCAAAAGTCGACAACAGTGCAAAATACTCAAATATAAAAGGTAATATAGACTTATTTTCAGGTGACCCACACGCATGCCGTAAGTGGCTTACAGATATTGACAAATGTGCAATGTCAATAATAGCAGATGAATTGGAAAAAGTTAAAATTGCGATTTTTTCATCTGTTGATCTGATCACAGACTCTGTCAGAAGGCGAGTAGACACATTACTCAATGAAAGAGATCTTCAATCAGAGTCTAAATCATACGATACGAAAGGGAAAGGGCAGTGTCACACTTGTGATGGAGAAAATAATGACAAAAATAAAATCCCAGAAACAGTTGCTGTACGAGCACACTGGAACACACTTAATAAGAGAAGAACAAGAATGGCGGTCAGGAATTTTATGGGAGAAGTTAGAAAAGGGAAGTCCATAGAAATAAATAACATCAACATAGCAAACCAACAGAAGTGCCATATAAGAACACAGAACGGTTGGGAAATGAAGGTAGAACCGCTAGGAGTGTGGAGAAACATAATAGGATCTGGTCAGCAACATGTCACAATAAAGGAAGAAGGTAATAGGAATAGACCATGGACAAGTCAAGTTAGGACAACAGTCCAGAAACAGGAAAATATACAGAGAGACAGGGTCAGCGTTGGTACACAAGAACCAGAAACACATGAAACACAGATGATTAGTGCCGGAACACAAACTGAGATAGATACTGTAGCGTCACACTTGGGGCCAGCACACAATGAGACAGACGTCATGAGAGAAAATGAAACATTGTCACATGGGTTAGACAATACGAGAAAGTCTAAGATTCCACTCAGTGTAAAAAGGATGAACCAACAAACGGCTAAAGTAGTGATACCACAGCATAGGGATAGCATCGAGGTAAACAATAAGAAGGATGAATCGATGCAGTCGACCAGACAAAAAAGTAGACAGACAGATAATGAAGCAGAATATAGCAGTAGACGGAGATGGTCGTCAGAATTGGTGTCGACTGACTCAGACAGTGTAGGATCTGACGAGAGTGACGGTAGTCACAGACACAAAAGTACTTATAGAAGAGGAGAGAATAGTAGAAGAAGTAAGGAAGAAGGGAGCAAATGTGGAGATAGTAGCAGAGAAAGGGATTTGTCAGTATACAATCTGGAGAAAATAATAGCGGACAATGCAGACATGTGGATGCGACATGCAGCGACAATCACGCAGACTGATTGGAGGGAGGCATAAGTACCAGCTTGACATAGAATCAGAATTTGATTCGTCAAGTGGGGAGGATAGAGTTATGGGCCCCGACGAAATTGGATACAGGTCGGATGAGCTCGAGCATATAACGGACGACGAAGGTCGTAGAATTTATTGGCCGAAAAATGAGAATAGTGATCTTGGACGTATAAATCAGATAAAGACGAAGGAAATTACCAAAATAGTTGAACCAAGCATGGATGAGTTGAAAAAGGTAATAGAAGAAACCATAAAGCGGCCTGATTTTAACTTCTCAAGAAGCATGGTTTGGAGAGTTCTAGAGGGAAAATATCATACAAACTTCCCCCAAACAAGAATTGAAATTGATAAGGTTCTGACGAAAATGATAGATGATGCAAACAGGAAAAGGTGGATAGAAAAGGCAGAGCAGGCAAATCGTCATCGAAGTCAGAAGAAAAACAAAGGAAAAAGAAAATATAGATATTAAGTGAAGTAGAGGGGGAGATGAGAGATAAAAGGTCATGAAAAATGACGAGGATATTATGTGAGAAAAAGAAGAGCCATAAGAGATGGCCTAATTAAGAGTGAGTAATTGAGATATTGGACGTGGAGTATTAAGGGCCATGGGAGATGGCGAAAACAAGAGAATCACTTGGATAAATAAGTATGGGAAAATTGAGAGTCACGGAGAAGTGACGGAGTATGGAGAAGCCACAGGAAGGATGGCACAAACATTTAGAAGATATAGTTCTAAAAGGAACTTATGTAGAAGTAAGAAGCCATGGAGAACATGGAAAAGAGATTTTTGCGGAAGTAGCCGAGTCTTATGAAGGCTTTGGGGAGAAATCATATTTTTTTTCTCTCCGTAATACATGAAGAGAAGAGAATTGTGTTGAGAACGTTCCAGGGAGGGAACGAAAAACATATAAAAACGTTAAGTGCGGTGTTTATCAGACTACAGATGTAAGTCTATGGAGGGTAACCCTCACCGAACATATATAACAGAAATTTAGACATGGGGAGACAGTGTTGTGGAGAAAGAATAAGGAGATAGCACAAAGAGAAGTTCCAGGGAGGGAACGAAAAACATATAAAAACGTTAAGTGCGGTGTTTATCAGACTACACATGTGAGTCTATTGAGGATAACCCTCACCGAACATATATAACAGAAATTCACACACTAGGAGACAGTGTTGTGAAAAAGGAGTTCAAGTGACAGGTCAGCAGCAGAAAAACACGCAAGTAGGTCATAGCGACAACGCGGTTTAAGATAGGTAGACCAAAGAAGTTGAAAATATTTCTGCGTAGTAGACCAAAGACAGAAGTCTAGTTAGAAAAAGGTGGATAGGAGGATGGCAATTCAGTGTTGCCATGATAGTAAATGGCTCACGCCATCATGAACTATGTATATAGGGAGACATGACAGAAGACATGTTTGGCTTTATACGAGAGAAGAGGAAGGCCAGACAATTCACACCAGGTGTGTGGTGACAGAAGATAATACTATACGAGGAGTTTACGTGTATGACAACAGGAGTGACTGGATGTGTAAAAGGAAATAAACTTTGTATGGTGAAATACACAGTTGGCAGAATGTGAGTGAGAAAGACAAGGGTTAAGAACAGTCATAAATGTGACGAGGGAAGTTCACTTAAGAAAAGTGACGGGAAAAGAGTTATTCCTCAGTTTTGTTATGATAATATGTTGTAATGTAAGAAAATAATGACATATTATGAGAAAAAATAATAATGACCAGTAAGAAAGTGGAATGTATAACATGTCAAATGTATGTTTTTGAAATCATGTAACGTGAGCAGATAGGAGAAACAGCAAAGATGAGTGGTCATAAATGGGAACGAGATGTTGATGAATGTACGTTCCCAGTACAATTTAATTGAGTTGTGTAAAGGGAAATTGTCCTTTGGCACAGATAAGAATTGGTAATGTGCTGAGCTAGGGTTGTAACAGCACATTGATAAAGATTTTTTGTTATATAGGACAAGTACAATAATAGTGTTGGTACAGTCATTAAAATAAATTTTTTCTCCTACGGATAAATAATTTATTTTTAAGGGAGAAAGGGAGATAATGTGGCAGTTAGAGAACGATTTACAGTTAAAGGGAAGGAATAAGAATTAGGAATGGGACGGTTCAGATAGAGTACAAACAGGGGATGCGCGGACAATGTTGCGCAGGACAGAGGTGAACTGTATTTTAGTGAATGCACGCTTTTCTCAGGGGGCAGTTCAGAAGGCGTGAGTTAGTGTGCGGATGGCACGTACGCTAGGAGCCATGTTGAAGGCAGTATTCAGATAGTTTAAGGGATGAATATTTCATGGACAAGAAGTAGGTTGGGTAATGATTAACCCGAATTATTGAACAGTGAGAATTCTTGTCTAGAAGGAGAAACGGTGTGAGTTAGATATTATTCAGATAGGAAAAGGTAGGCCTACGTAGAGTGAACTTTATTTCATATAGACAGTAGTCATGTTCCTCAGTGATAAAAGGGAAAACAACATCCCCGGAGAGGCCCGGTCTACCAGTAGATAACCTGAACACTGAGATGATAGATAACAATAGACATAAGAAACTATAAGGAAGAAACAACAGAACTAGAGACTATAGCACCTGCATGATCACTGATGGTTAAAAGGTCAGAAGGTGTAGATTCGATACTGAACGAGAGAGAGTGAGGAAAGAATGAACTTACATATTATATATTCTATGATGGACCAAATGTGGAGGTCAGAGCAGACAGCAATGATCCTTTCATATGTAAATAAACCACTATTCAAATTACTATGGCGTTATCGCATCACGTGCTGTGTGTGTGTGTGTGTGTGTGACTGTTGTGGTTAAACAGCAAGTCAACGCTAACCACAGAGGTAAGCGAACCTGGGCAGACATTGCCATAGATGATTCATAATACAACCACGGGCTGTCACAAGTGTAACTTTGGCACAGATACAATGATAGCTGAAAATCTGCTTCAGTGATGCCCACTTTACGAGCCCCCTGATATAACTGACGGACCGTGTGTCTAGTTTGAGCGGGACTCGCGTCTCCAAAACGATGCAAAAAATGAGTTTCTCTTAGACAAGCCTGATGGAGCAGTAAACCTTTTATTTATCTCCCCAGGTAACTCAAGGTACTACACGGAGTCGAGTTTCTCTCTAGAAAGTAAAAATGAACCAACCTGTACAATTTTTTTTGAAGTTAACTTCAGTCTGAGTTCTGTAACGTGGATCATGTGGATTTATAGATCCTTGCTTCTGCGCTAGACATGACACTACCACACTTGCTAGCGCCAGAATCCACATCATTGCTAGATTAACCATATACACAAGATCTTTCTGGAAACTTCTGCTGTGTTTTCTGCTAAAACTGCAAAAATGTGTAAATTTAAATGGTTACGGTCATGTGATACCATGTCTTCTTGTCAATGTTGTTATAAATAGCATGGAATAACGAGTAATGTCTCGTGTAAGGGCGGTCTAGACGTACGGTAACAGCCACACACATTTATCAATGCGATAGTGCTAAATCAGAGGAGTTCAGTCATGGCTGGATTCCAAACTTTGAATGGACCAATCCAGGGGTACTGGTAATCACATCGTTTATCATGGTGACCCAGGAGTCGGAACAACAGGGTTACATACTAGTGGCCGAAACTTGTGAATGTCATCGAGTGAGATGTAAAAGAAGTCATTAAAAGTGCTTGCAGCAAGTATAAACGCTGAAAATGTCGATGTGGCCTACCATTTAGAGTTCTAACTAAGTTACAATAATAGATTTAAAATAAGATGGTGTCAAATCTTAAAAGTAACAGGAACAATGACTAAGACGAATGATAATTCTGTACAGTCTAGCTGTCAATCAAAATCGCACACCATATCAGCAGAGGTCAATAACACAATTTAAGTATAACAAGACTAACTAAGAACAATTCACAGAACTAGCTGTGCTGTTCTGTAAAGAGATCAACACTGCTAGAGAAATCAGAAATGTACAATAAACTCTGAAGAGTGAAAACTAACTGACAATCATAAATCCCAGTATGTACAGAAAGAACATGACTCGAAACAAGAAACTGTTGATAAGGAAAGAAAAACATAAAGCTTACGCCAAAACAAAACTACTATGCAACAATAAAGCATCTTGTAAGCCAAAATAAAAAAAAAGATGACAATCAAAGATGTACAACAATACATAGCAAAGGATAAGAGTGTAATGTGAAATCAGACATCAAGAAACGAGAGACAAAGAAGCTTTTACATTATCCAAAACAGTATAAAGTGATCCAAGTGCTAGAAGATGTAGCAAATACACTAAAGGTATTTTATTTTAAATTAATGAAGAAAACTATCCCGTTCAACACCTGATGGGTTATAATTAGGATATATATTGTTTTCAATTCCAAATAATATGAACAACTGCCGATATGAGAAAGTGCCATCACATTTGTCAAATCTTTGTAAATAGGGACAATCACAAATACACTGAAGGTAAAAGGTAGTCTCATACCTGATACTGCCGTAGATGAATGAAGTGTTATATATATCACTACACCACGTCAAGCATCAAGAGGTGTGGTAACTAGTTTCCTTCCTAGCTGCCTTTTCCTTCCCTCACTCAAGAGCAAAGTATGGTACCCATTTACAGCTGAGTAGACTTGAGCGTGACGATATATGATTCGAACCCGTCACCTTGGCCGCGAAAGACCAGCTCTCTAACCACTATGTCAATCGGACGCTTGAGCACAAACACTAAATGAGATAAATATTAGATGGAATCTCACAAGTGGGGAAGCACTAGAGAAGGAGAAACACTGGGACAAAGCCTGGATAGCACCATCATTGATCAATAAAATACAATACATAAAACAAGAAAACAGATTTAAACAAAAGTAAAACCACAAGTTCCTGATGATATTTGTGGAGCAACGTTTGAGAGAATAAATTGTGTATTCATTTGTCCAACCTTGCTTTTGTAGTGACATTAATAGTTGGTGGAGAAAGGTTGTGTGCGGGGTCTACTTACATACCCCTATGTGAACTTAGCCTGAGTAAACGGATTACTCATCATAATATAATATAAAGACCCGCAACAAGGCCAAATAAATTATATTGATGAGTTGGCATGGGAACCAAGTGACCTGCAGAGAAAGGAAATATGAGGGTTCTATTCAACAGCATAAAAAAAAGCTAACGGTGGAAATACAAGCACGTCAGAGTCATAACAAGAAAAGAATGGAAAATTGTTCAGCAATATAAACAAGCATATGAAGCAATAGACGGAATATTTTGTAGAAATTAAGTACACCAGCTCTCCGAGTTCTCCTTGAAAGCCAGCCAGGTGAGAAAGACATAAACGTTATCTATGCAGGACATAATAGGAAAAATTAAAGAAATCCATACGGTTCCTAAAAGGTGGACACACTGTGACTCGCTTGAAATTCCGATAGAGGCCATCAAAAATATTTTGACTTCTCTGTAGAGATATTATATAAATTACTTAGTAAGTTTTGGAGAGAAGACATACCAGCAGAATGGAAGGAAGGATATCTGCCCAAGCTGCCTAGGAAGGTTGACATGAGAGAGTATAAAGATTAAAGAGGAATAATGTTACTCCTGATGCTATGGACAATATTAAACTAGATAACCCTTGATAGATAGACAACTGAGAGTTGAGCTCGCAGTTTTTCGACATAATAGATCCTGCACAGACCAGATATCCACACTGCGAATAACAGTTGAACAACATTTGGAAATGATCGCACCTTTTCACATTGAATTTGTGGACGATGACAAGGCATTTGACAGAGTAGACAGAGAATCACAAATTCAGGAAATTTTTTTTAAAAAGCATTACAAGATAGTCCTTGTTCTGCAATCCCCAAGGTAAGAGGGATTGATGGAGACTGACAATGACACGGAAAAAAGAACTGGAGACGTAGAGGACATGCATATACGTAAATCAGGTGGCATAATAGAAAAATTGCATGATTTATTGCACGTGACAGAACAGAACAGACAATCACTGAGGATTGTTGTAGCTACAAATAATGAAAAAATAATAGTTGTTGCAGTAAAGAATCCGGAAGTATTGAATGCACAATGATATTGAATGTAACTTCAGTAAAGAAAAGAAAAAGCGGCGGAAGTATTCAAAGTACATTGTTATTTGAAAACAATAACAAATTGTGTTAACATACCCTTAGATGTTCTCGGAAGGAGGCGTAGACGTGGAGAAAACAGTTTCAAGATACAACTTCTGCTGTTTTATATACGTGAGAATATTACAGCATGACGGAATAAATCCGGGAAAAAACCCACGTGTTCCAACGCAGCATGCATTGGTGCAAAAGTTATGTAAGTTAATTACCGTTACCTTAAGGCAAACAAATTGTTAATCGTTGACAATTATGTTGTTAGAACACTCCAGTCTCCCGTCCATGTAGCCTTTCTTTCTGTTCCATATACATTCAAACAGTTGTTTCTCCAAATAACACGGTCTATGTTATTCTAAAAAAAACTGAAAAGTCACTAGAAGGCTAGGTACGCATTTGTTGCTGGCCACTGCTTAGGTAGATGAAGGGTAATGAAGACTGACATTCATAGACAAAAAAGTGAGTTAATTTTCACTTCAATATACATTTTTAAAAACACCCAAAATACTGGTAATCTTGCTTTGAATCTGTGCATTCTTGGTATGTCTGTCCAAAATATTCTCTAGGACGTTCACTTATAAAGTAAAGGTTCTCTATGGCCCTATTATAAAGTTCCATAACGCGTGTGCTAACAACACAACATGATACAAGTACAATTGATAGTGTCTGGCGTGGCATTTTGTTTATTCTCCAAGCATTTACGAGTACTTCATTACCATTAATAGCAAATGTCAAAACGAATGTCATAAAAATAGGTCGCTCTTACGATATTTTTGCCCACTACACTAGATCTTTCAGTGTCCCCTTGATCACCGCTGCTTATTACGAGTTGTTCTTATCCGTCGTTCTTTCGTCGTCGAGTCTGGCGTCTATTTCCATTCATCGCAAGAAATAAAACTACATGCCGCCACAGACAGTGTTGCCACAGCTGGGTATGTTTTACTAGATCTGGAATTTTTGGCTTCCGTCTGGGTATCTGGGTATTTGTTTTCCAAATCTGCATGAATCTGGGTATATTTGACAATTGGCATTTACAATGTATGTGTATTCTGGGCTCTGAGCATTATACATTATATTTATATTATAATTAAATGTAAAAAATTATGTGCTATATTTTTTTATTTCACTTAAATTTAATTCTTGTTTTTAAACACATCACTGACGTTGTTTTTTGACTCGTTTACATCAGCTGTTGGATTCAAAGCAAGCTCTCGAGATCAACAAACCTTCTGTCATTCCATTAGCAGCGCAGTTCCCAACAGTTTTGTTCAGAAGAGAGACTGATAGCTAGACTGCTTGCGTCAGGGTCAGCGAACCAGAGCTGACCAAGATCATACTCCACCTCCAATTGGTGGTCCTGGAAACAGGCTGCATCTCTGCAGTCTGGCTGAGTGAGTAGGGATCGAAAAGGGAAGTGTAGTGGGTTTGATGGTATTGTATGATGGTGATGTTACTAAGTGTGATGCATGAGGTCAGCTGTGAAGGCTCCTGAGATAAAATGTAGCTGTGAATTGTCAGAAGGCCCTTCTTGCTACCACTACGACCTCACACCTATCTTTTTTTTACTAATGAATGTGGCTACGTTAAATGTCTAGAGTAATGATATGTAATGTGTGATGGTAGTTTACATACACACACACAGATATTTACTAAGTCTAATAATATTAATAAATGTTATAATACACTGAACTGACTCAAGTGTGTAAAAATTGGATAGTAATTTTCTTACATTTATTTGTTCTGAACCAAGGTTTTATTTTGGCCAGAACATATGAAAGGTTTATCAATTATGAAAGAAATGCATGAATATTACATAATAAATGCAAGGTGTGTACATATATATGTTACTAGACTAGTTAATATTATTACTGTTTATAGTAGTAATCTATTTGGGAGAACATTTAATGGATGTGCTGTTGGGGTGGCCTCATCACTCCCTGTCTATGGTGACTACACATTGTCCAGTTATTTGATGGACATTTTATGGGTGTGTTAGCAAATAAGTTGAGTTGGTGAATTCTCAGCAGACCAGACGCTCACGTAGCTTGAAGGTGTAGCTCTGGTGCTGAGATCGGGTGGCCCCACCTCTCCGTGCTTGGGGGCAATATCAGAAGTCTGGTGGCCCCACCTCTCCGTGCTTGGGGGCTATATAAGAAGTCTGGTGGCCCCACCTCTCCGTGCTTGGGGGCAATATCAGAAGTCTGGTGGCCCCACCTCTCCGTGCTTGGGGGCTATATCAGAAGTCTGGTGGCCCCACCTCTCCGTGCTTGGGGGCAATATCAGAAGTCTGGTGGCCCCACCTCTCCGTGCTTGGGGGCAATATCAGGCTGCTCTGACCAAATGTTACTGCACGGGTCCACTCTGGTAAAATTCAACAACTCATTTGACACCGCATTGGTGCCAACTGAAACTCACAGCTCTGCAATCAAAGTATTAGTCATGTGTCAGAATTCCATCCTCTAACCATTTCTGGACACAACACTACACAACAACAACACCACATAGACGGGTCAGATCTTTCTGACCAAACAACACATCTTACCAAGTTGGTTTCACATAGGATAAGTTCTCCCAGACTACGTATTCTGAAATATGTTCATTAGCTTCCTGCCATCGAATAGGATAGGTGATATGTTCCACTGATCTCAACACTTGATCTGTCCTTCATAATCCTTGCTGGAGTTTATGTATTTTATTTGTCTCTAGACCCTGAACTGGGGCGGGGGGTCTAGAGCGAATCCTTACTTGTTGTAAGGAACAGATTATGCTATTGCAGTATCAAATCACTCGAAACCTTAAACAAATATTAAAATGTACAAAGAAATAATTTCAGTCTTACCAGAATTATGAATATTCATTCATAACCCTCCACTCCCAAAGGAGCATAGGCCTTCAACAAACACATGCCAAGTCCTCCTGTCACGTGCCATCATCTCAAGTTCTTTCCATGTTCTCCTCATCATTTTCACCTCTGTTTCCAACTCTCTTCTCCATGTACTTCTTGGTCTTCCTCTGCCTCTCTTGCCCTGCGGGTTCCAGAACAAGGACTGCCTTGTAATGCTATCAACAGGTTTCCTCAGTGTGTGTCCTATCCATCGCCATCGTCTTCTTCTCATCTCTTGTTCCACTGGCACTTGTCTAGTTCTTGTCATCAGTTCTACGTTGGTAACCTTGTCATACCATTTTAATCCCTCTATTCTACGCAAGCACCCATTTATGAAAGTCTGTAGCTTTTTGGTTGTTGTCTTTGTTGTTCTCCATGTCTCAGAGCCATACAATAGGACTGACTTCACATTTGAGTTGAAGATTCTTATTTTCGTGTTGGATCCTATTTCTCTTGATCTCCATATATTTCCCAATGCAATGAAAGCTCCTCTTGCCTTTTGTATTCTTATTTTGATATCGCTGTCTGTCCCTCCAACTTTGTCTATATTACTGCCAAGATACGTATATGATTCTACATCTTGTATTGGTGTTTCTTCAAGTTCAACCCTATTATCATTACCTGCATTTATTCGCATTATTTTTGTCTTTTCCCTGTGTATTTTCAGACCCAATTGCTGTGACCTCTCATCGAGTGTTTTCAATTTGTCCTGCATCTGATTACGGTTATGGGACAGAAGAGCCAAGTCATCAGCAAAATCCAGATCATCCAACTGCTTAGTCAGAGTCCACTGGATTCCATTTCTGTTGAGTGTTGTCGATGATCTCATAACCCAATCTATTGCCAGCAAGAAAAGAAATGGAGACAAGAGGCATCCCTGTCGCACTCCTGTTCTTATCCCAAATGGTTCTGTAAGCTGTCCTTCATGAAGAACTCTGCATGTCATGTCTTCATATGTTTTCTTTATTAAATTAATGATCTTCAGGGGAACTCCATAATGCCTCATCAATTTCCAAAGTGATTCTCTGTCTACACTGTCAAATGCCTTTTCATAGTCCACAAATCCGATGTATAGTGGTGAATTCCATTCCAGACTTTGTTCAACTATTATTCTCAAAGTGGCTATCTGGTCTGTACATGATCTGTTTTGTCGAAAACCTGCTTGTTCATCTCTCAATTTCTTGTCTATCGACTCTTTTAATCTCTCAAGGATAATCCTGTTTAATACTTTTTCCTGGCACTGATAGTAACATTATTCCTCTATAATTTGTGCACTCTTGTAAATTTCCCTTCTTAGGCAACTTAACCAGATATCCTTCCTTCCATTCTGCTGGTATCTCTTCCTTTTCCCAGACTTTACCAAGTAATTTATATAACATCTCTGTAGCCGTGTCGATATCTGCTTTGATGGCCTCTGCTGGAATGCCATCAGGTCCAGACGCTTTTCCATCTCTTAGAAGCTTTATGGCTTTCTTTATTTCTTCCTTCGTTGGTCTTTCACCGTTAATTTGTAGCTCTTCTTCTGCTGGCTGGATGTCCAGCGGGTTTTGTGGAGCTGGTCTATTGAGAAGGTCCCCAAAATATTCTGTCCACCTCTTCATTTGCTCTTGTATATTGCTGAGCAGTTTCCCATTCTTGTCTTTTATGAGACAACTTGTTTGCTTGTATTTCCCTGTTAACTTCTTTGTGCTGCTATACAGTTCTCTCATATTTCCTTTGGCTGCAGCATCTTCTGCCTCTCTTGCCAACTCCTCAATATACTTCCTCTTGTCTCTTTTGATACTTCTTTTTACTTCTTTGTTTGCTTCTGTGTACACTTCTTGAGCCTTGGCTTTGGAACTTCTGGTTTTGCTTGTGTTTAACTCTGCTTTCTTGTTTTTCCTGTCTTTTATCTTATTGATGGTTTCTGTTGTTATCCATGCTTTTTGTTGTCTTTCCCTTTTCCCCAGTATTTCTTCACATGTCTCCTTCCATACCGTTTTGACCTGCTGCCAATAGTCTTCTGTATTCTCTACATCTTCCAGCTGTTGTAGCACTTGGAATTTGTTGGATACTGTGACCGCAAATTTGTCTCTTGTTTCTTGATTTCTTAGCTGTCCTACATTAAACTGTTGTCTATAATTTTGCATTGTTGCATATCTCTTGAGTTTCATTTTTATTTTGGCTATCAGAAGATGGTGATCTGATGCCACGTCTGCTCCTCTATATACCTTTACATCCTGCAATGATGATCTAAACTTCTTGTTTATGCATATATGATCAATCTGATTTTCTGTTCTATGGTCTGGTGATATCCATGTTGCCTTGTGTATTCTCTTATGTGGAAACATGCTTCCTCCTATAGCCAGTTGATTTGAAGCACAGAAGTTTGCGAATAGTTCTCCATTTTCATTCATTACTCCTAGCCCATGTTTTCCCATGACTTCTTCAAATCCGGTGTTGACTGTACCTATCTTTGCATTCATGTCACCCATCAAAATTGTGATGTCTCTTCTTTTTACTTTATCCATAATTTCCTGTAGTTTAGTATAAAATGCTTCTTTCACAGACTCTTCTTTGTCATTAGTTGGTGCATAACATTGGATGACATTTACATGAATTTTCTTTTTAGCTGTTTTGAAAGTAGCTGTTATTATTCTGGGTCCAACAGCTTCCCATTCAATGAGTGCTTTCTGTGCTTCTTTAGATAACATAAGAGCTACCCCTTCACTGTGGTGTGAAGTTTCGTCTTCATGTCCTGAGGACAGCACCAATTCACCTGTGATGAGTTTCTTCCTGTCTACCCCCTTCCACTTTGTTTCACACATTCCCAGAACCTCGATTTTGTATTCCCTCATTTCTGCTGCTACTTGCGCCACTTTCTCTTGTTCGTTTAATGTCCGAACATTCCAGGTGCCAAATCTGGAAGTTCTCCTAGAAGAAAGAAGGTTAGTCAGCAACACAGACTCCTTTCGGCTTTCTCTGTGTTGCATCATACGCCTCCCCGCGAGAGGACCTTCCCCTGTCTTGGATGGCTGTGTTTTATTTCCTTTATTTGACTTGTCCATATTTGTTGAAGTTTTTTGTGGTTTAAATTTTTTACAGGATGGGGTAACCGGCCCCATGCCCAACCCTCCTTAGTCGCCTTCTACGACATGCCTGGCAGGGGACAGTGTTACTATTCTTTGCTCCCCTTTCGGGCCCCGGTAACACACGGGTGAATTATGAATATAGAACACAGTTAAATGCTAGCAAAACTCAGCTGAGCTGCTGGCCTTAGGATGGCGTCCCTCTAAATATTTCAATAGCTTCTGGGAATTACACCACTTAATAATTCACTGTGTCTACTAGGACAACTTATAATGAATGGCACAAAATGCGCGTCTGAGCGCCGATAATATCTTCATCTATGGCCAATCACTGCCTTTTCTTTTTTCAAATTCAAATATCCTACCAATAAGTCATTTCAGTCATACCTCAGTCAAGTATGCCTTATTGTCTGTTGGTCCGTCCGTCTCTACTTGCGTTTCACAAAAAACACACTTGTTTTTTGAACCAACCCTGCCTTCCCCTACACAATTTTGCCTTTAAAGTTATTTTTAGCCACAATTCACCATCCCACCCCGTCTCTTCATTCCAACTAGATTTTAGCACTTGCGTCTTCAAGGCCACAATTTTTTGAAAATTAGTGACATGTTTTATTTCAATGCAGACGTTCGCTGATATGAACAACACAGTCTTTTGTCAATATCTTTCTTATTATCTGTCCGTCTGTATACATGAAAGCATATTATTTCACTGCTCAAGATGGGCCATCCGGCCGGCTAGGTTTTATATTCCTAACATTATTATTAAGAAAAGTTACTTTTCAAATATTTTCTAGAATCTTCTGGAATGCGTTCAAATAAACGGGCTAAGTTATCGCAAAAGCGTCCAAGAAATGACTGTGGCGTATAATATCCAAGGTCCCTTTTGTCGATTTCTTTATTTTATGTCAACTTGGGGAACGTGACTTTTTCCTCCTTTCCCCACCACTTGCGTCTTTTAACCTCGCTAGTTTCAAGCACGCGTTCAGTCAGATTTTTCCTTTTGATCTCCGTTCTCATCCCGTTCCGATTTGCCTTCAAGTCTAACAATTTAATTTCCATGGCGGGTGATGACCCGCGGCGTGGGCGATCATGTATTCTAGCAGCTTACGCATTACTTTTTATCCCTACGTTGTATCATTGGAGATATTTTAACGTTGTATCACGGTTAATTTTGTGACAGAAAGGCTAACCCGGTCCCAAAAATGCCGTGCTGAAGTCGGATGTGTCGGCCGAAAGGTGCAAATATCGCAGCTTCGCTATAAACGGACACAACGCTACCAACGTAATTTTCAGGATGAAGAAGAAGAAGAAGAAGAAGAAGAAGAAGAAGAAGAAGAAGAAGAGAGCATTGATCGTTTGTCTGATCAAGGGCGAGAACTGGCATCGTACCGAAAAGATCTTGGACATCTGGTGGATGAGGATCCGCCCGCATTCTGGCTGGACTGCAACAAGTAACAGATGCTAATAAACCGTGAAAATTTGATGTTTTGGCTGACCTCATGTGCACGCTTATGGCACTATCTCAATCCTCAGCATGCGTCGAAAGAGTGTTTTTCGAAGGTTAACTTAGTTAAAACTAAACAAACCAACAAGCTTTTGTGTGAAACAGTTTCCAATCGAATACTAGCCAAGCAAGCAGTTGCCAAAGTTGGAGTTTGTCATAAGTTTAATCCTAGTAAAAGCGTGGTTGAAGATGTGCGTGAAGGACGTTCTCGGCAGAGATATGCAAAGATTTTGGAACCACAATCAAGATTGCACGTTGCCAATTCATGCATAAGATCTTGAGGAAGGAGAAGTTGTCGATTGGATGCCTAGTCGCTGACAAGTGACAATTTTCAACTGTAACAAGTTACAACTAACATTTTATATTTGATGTGAGGAACATTTTGTTAATGTAACTACTGTAAGTATGTTACTGTTAAAATGTTTTCAAGAGTTCATATACAGTATTAGGGTTTTAATACAATCATTTTAATATAATTGTGAATTTTTGGTAATATAAAAAAAATGAGGAAATAAATAAAAATTGGAAGCACGCAGCTTATTTGGGCTAAAGTTGCACTAAAAGATTGTGTAAGCATCGTCTATCCCGTGTATTTGAGGCATAAAATAATCTGGGTATTTCTGGGTTTTTTTAAAGAAGAAAATCTGGGTTTATCTCTAGAACTTGAGTGGCAACCTTGGCCACAGATACTTATAATTGTAACTTGATCTTCGTAAGAGGCGCGATGACAAAACTTCTGCTTAAGTGAGTCCTAATTTGATTTGGAACTGAACAATTGTTTCGACTTATCCGAAAATTCGACTTATCAGAAGTCGACTTAACCACAGTTTTCTACACAGACAAATAATGAATTAGTAAATAACATAAGTAAAGGTGATTAACAGGTACTCGTTGGACATAAAAGATGACACTTACCACAGACACAGTAGGCTTTTGGCCGGGACCTGCAAAACTGCTTCACTTTAACGGAACAGTTAGTTCTGCTTAAGGTGACTGCAGTGTATATTGTCACGGGCTGCCTCCCCTTTGCTCTGCAGTAGTGGTCCACCAGTGGCCAAAACTCAAAAGTAAATAATGTGGGTCTTCAAAGGTGTCTACCTTCGCACAAGATTACTCTTGGCAGAGTTGTAGATAGAAGGAAAATGATTCTTCTCCTTCAAGGTAGTTTCATGAGATATTTCAGATGTCAAGAACAATGCTGCATGAGGCGGAGCAATGTTTACTTTAGTTTCTGACCAGCCGCCTTTTATGAAGATGGTTATGCAATACTTAATGTTAGTTCATTCAAGCCCCCAGCTGATTTAGTTCTGCAAAATTCCTCTTATTATTTGTTTGGCTCTATAGATGTAACTATATGTATTAAAGAATTTAGATCATACATGCGCTCTCTTATCTATATGAACTGAATCAATTATGAATTCGTAAAATAACATATAACAAATTTAATAATCAATTAGTCTTTAATAGATTACAATACATATGGATGAAGGTGACGTTTGGGGGTTTAAAAACTTTCGTCACTGAGACATGTTTGGGGTCTGATGATAATTGTCCGTTGCTTTCACCGGTTTAAAAAAAAAGTAACTTGCTGAGTCCTGCGATGGTTAGTTGTCAAGTCTTTTGTGATGAGGGCTCTGCTCTAAAGGCGACTAGAAGAACTTCACTCCTCATGTCAATGTGGGTGTCTTTACAACTCGTCCACTGTTGATAGTTAGTGACGGACCCAGTACTTGAATCAGAAGATAGTGGCGAAGACTCTTATTTCAAACTGGTCTCTTGTAATTTGTAGCTTCGTACCACGATAGTCGCGTACCACAAACTTTATCGACACAATAAAGAACAAATGTCACTGCTTTGTACGTTGTGGTCGAAAGATTAAACAGGTGCCTTTTCTTGCTGTCAACTCACCAATTTTAGCCTCTCTGAATAATTATTCTCCCTGAGCATACACAGGATAACTCAGGGAATATGATTAGAAATCATCGTTATACTTCTGGTTATTTTAATGTGGAAAATGTGTCTGGACAGCGCGAGTGCAATGGCTTGTGCCTGGATTAACATTATCAAGTTACACATTTCTCAAAACATGATACTATACACACTAGGCATATGTGATGTAATCATCACTCACTCACTGCTCTATTCGTCGTCTGTGGGTTACTTCTGCTGTCGGTTTTCTGTACGACTAGCGAGAAGCAATCAACAGCGCTTGCTGTAGTGGTTTATGAATATACTATTTTCAAATGTTGAGGTTGCCAGCCTCGTAAGACTTGTATAACAAGTTAGCAAGTAACATGTCATATTCACTTTGTAAAATATATATTCACAACCCACCCCAAATATGGTCTACAATCTCCAGGCACAGTAGAATGGACACAGCAACGCTGATTCAATGCTTAGAACACTTAGTCTGGGTATGTTTAGTATTCCTCTTATGACGTGGTCTTCTGATTCCTTAAGTCTCCAGTCTTTGTAATTAGAATTGCGCGCTTTCTTTTAAGTTATAAAGACGCCCTACTCAATCTGGTCCCTTTTAATTTTGGAATTCTTTGTCCGATCCTTTTCTCTGGCTCCGGGGAGTCGTTATTTCATGTTGATGAAAATGCAGTCTAATTTCGTCTCTGAATTTGCTAGATTATACTTTCGACAAACTTGCCAATGAGAGCTAATGTTTATGTTCTGCTCTCAAATGGAGCCAATGATAAGCTTGGAACTGTGTGTGGTTGAGTATTAATCTAATTCTCCCCCACGTGTTTAAAATTATCCTTTAAAATTTAAACTCGTGACCGATCTTTTTCAAAATAACGCCGTAATCCTTCCGGTTGCATTTGTACAACTTACAAACACATCTGTGAACCCATTTCCAGACTATTACCTTCCGCCGATATTAAATCATCTGACAGGTTATCTGTACTTTTGATACAGAGACGGACCTTCGGAAGCGATTACCTATTATAACATGTGTTTACGTACATCTCCCTGAAGATTTCTTAGACAGACAATCTGGCTTTCTTTCCGTCGATAGTGCGATACCACATTGTGTCAACAATGATTTCTTGTGACCGTCTGCATTACACGTCACTGGGCGATAAAATTATAATCTGCCACCAGGTCCAATTAGCCTTGTAATACTATGATTCACATGGTGAAACGTAAACAAGTCTGGGACTCACTAGGCAAAAAGTAGGTGCATCAAATATGCCAAACATATGACGATTAGTGTGAGACAAATGAAGAAATAATATAATAATGCAAGAGATAACGAAAATGATGTAGAAGGGCACAACTGATTTCGTCGTATATATATATATATATATATATATATATATATATATATATATATATATATATATATATATATATATATATATATATATATATATATATATATATATATATATATATATATATATATATATATATATATATATATATATATATATATATATATATATATATATATATATATATATATATATATATAGAGTTCAAAAAAAGAAACGCATAGCTACTGAAGGCACATACATAGCCATAATTTTGACATTCAATAACTTTTTTAATTTAATGAGTTAATTGTTCAAATTGCACACAAGAATACCTTAGTGTTCATCCAATTACTTGACAGTTGTTTTGCATCTGGGTCACGAGAGTTTTTTTGGCGTACGGGCTTTCCCGTTAGTATGGTGTGTGGCCTCCTCTTGCATCGATCAGCGACTGGCATCTCCTGGGCATGGATGCGATCAGAAGTCTGATGTGGGCCTGTGAGATGGCTGCCCACTCTTCCTGGAGTGCCTGGAACAGATCACGACGATTGGCTGGAGCAACGTCTCGGCGACAAACACGTCTATGCAGCTCATCCCACAGGTGCTCAATCGGACTCATGTCTGGAGACAGGGATGGCCAGGGAAGGGTGAGAATGTTGTTGGCAGTCAGGAACTGCGTGGTCAACCGTGCACAATGGGGTCTGGCGTTGTCCTGTTGAAACACAGACCTTTGGGCAGCCAAAAGTGGAAGGACATGGGGTCGAAGAATTTCATTGACGTATCGTTGCGCATTCAAGCCTCCTTCAATGTGCACCAATTGACTCCTTCCGTTGTAACTGATCATTCCCCATACCATTGCACCTCCACCACCGTGCGGCGGAGCTTCATCAACGCAATTTTGGGCAAGACGTTCATTTTGCCTACGGTAGACCCTACGCCGTCTATCATGACGCTGCAACAAAAAGAAATATTCGTCACTAAACCAGACACGTATCCATTGATTGTCAGCTGCCCAGGGACGATGCTGGTTGGCCCAAAGAAGTCGATTTTGGCGATGGCGGCGCGTAAGGACAGGTCCTCGTTGAGGTCGTTGTGCCCAAAGTCCAGCGTCATGCAGTCTATTCCGGACAGTTTGATCAGATACATGACGTCCTGCAGGCAATGACTGGGCAGTTGAAGAAGCTGTTGTAAACCTGTCTCTGAGATGACGAAGCCGAATAAAGCGATCCTCCGCTGCTGTTGTCACTCTGGGTCGTCCACTGCAATGCCGGTCTTCAACTGAGCCAGTGACTTGGAACCGGTGCCAAAGTCGACTGATGGTACTCTGACGCACGTGTAGATGCCTGGCAACCTGACTTTGACTTTCGCCTGCATGCAGTCGGCCAATAGTAATGTTCCTTAAATTTATCGATAGAGACGCCATAAATGTCTGCTTGAAAATGAACTGAGTTTTTTTTTTTTAATGTAAAACTTTTGCCTCGTTTTGGCGAGGCTCGTCCCGTTCAACCTAGTCGGTTATATTAGGGCGCATGTCCAAATATAAAAGATCCTTAGGTCTGGGAGATTTTTTGTGTGTAGCGTTATCCTTTTATAGGGTTTCAGTTGCGTAGTCAGTGAATAGTGTTCACCCCAAATTGTGTTGCTTTCACGTGCGCGCAACATGAGCTGTGGTCAAAAATTGCGTCATAAACACTATTGACCACTGCGTTGTAGCGATTACAAAAACGAACGCAATTCAGGTCACCACGTGCATTTGACACCGTAAAAACGCGCCCTCGGATAGCTATGCGTTTCTTTTTTTGAACTGTCTGTATATATATATATATATATATATATATATATATATATATATATATATATATATATATATATATATATATATATATATATATATATATATATATATATATATATATATATATATATATATATATATATATATATATATATATATATATATATATATATATATATATATATATATATATATATATATATATATCTTCTTCTTCTTCCGTCCTTAGCCAATGACCGGCAAAGCAGTCAGTGGCCATTACGCCTAGTGGCGTCTTAAGGGCAGCAGCGAATATTTTTTCTCTGCCGTTGTTCCCATCACGCCTAATGGCGTCTTTAGGGCAACGACAAATCAATCCGTTTCTTGTTGTTTCCATAATCAAAGTGACTGGCAAACGGGTGATCAGTGCGTGCGTGCGTGCGTGCGTGCGTGCGTGTGTGTGTGTGTGTGTGTGTGTGAAGTAATTCAGCAAGTAATCCTCCAGAAGCAATGAGAACGAACTATATTATGCTCTTTCTACTGCATGCCCTAATTTTTTCAACATTTGGTCGCGTCCTTTTACGCCTCTTCTTTCCCTCCTACATTATCCATTTATTTCACCATTGTTTTCTCACATAAATTTGTGCCCACTACTCTTCTTTTACTTGTTTACCTCTTTTCATACTTCGATTGTGTCATTTCACTTCTAACAGACATGCCGGCAGATTAAAATTGTAATTGCGAGTGTTATGAACTCATACAGATTGTTAGGAGTTGCCCCATTGTGTGTAATTATCGTGGCTGCTTAATTTCGGTCAGGATGTATGCATCGTGTGGCACCCCCAATTTAGATACACTTGACGCGTTATGTAACGTACGATGACGCGTTGTACCTAGTGACAAGACATTCCACATTTGGCCTTAGTGCCTGTTGGAGCGTTTAGACATATGTGGTTTACCCACTTGTACAGGTAGTGTTAGTCTACGTTATGGTTGGTAAGCCCAGTTGAAATATTTTAGAGTATGTGATTTCAATCACTCTATAACGCGTTGAGCAAGGTATGTCCGGCGTTATTTAGACTTGCAGACAATTGTGATAATTATCGACGAACTGTGTATCATGGCAATAGTGCCAGTAGAATTTGCACGATGTGAAGACGACGCACGAAGCCAAATATAAATAATTATGATGATTTTAAACTAGCAGAGCTAGAAGACTAGTTTTGCAGACATAAAATAACAGTACATAGTGGTACAATTTAAATACTGCTGGACGACGGAACCGTATATCATAGAAGTTGATAAAGTCTGACAATCTTAATATAAGTACCATGTTATGTGCTAGTTTACGAGTTTGCATTCAGTCAAACTGTATGAATATATTACAGAGTAGAATTCGCATGCTTCCTGTTTCTGAAGAACTGTGTCGTTTTATTAAACCATGATCAGTCGTCACAAGTGGAGTTTCTTTGATGAATTTGAATTCAATGCAACGTTTGAGCAATGTTGACCGTTGTGTCGTAGCCTTGATGATGTTGTCTTTGTCCTTCAACAAAGACTGGTTATTATCAATGAACGTGAACCCTAACACAACTTCACATAAAGAAGAATCGCCAGGGTAGAACCGTAATATCAACAAATGTGGGCATAAACTTATAATACATCAAAACTTTAAAACCATCAAGAATGAATTCCAAAATGACAATGAAATCGGCAGGAAATATTGCAAAATGTATTCAAGATTTTCAGTTGAACCCCAGCACCAAACACAGATAAACGACGGTCTTGATACGGTAAACGTTCAAGTACATGTTGATTTTCTACGTAATTATTTCCGCCAGACAAGAATGTCCATCTGGGTTCGTGATCATCGCTAACGCGGTCAGACACTTTATCGGAGAATACAAAAAAGCCAGGCTATGGAACAATCGCAACGGGCTATGAAATTAAGGATAATATATCTTCAACACAAGGGTTACTTTCACTATTGCTTCCAACCAGCAGAATAACAGGATTGAAGTTGAATCATTTCTGATGATCAGATTTGCCTCCTGTTGAATGGCTCTGTATAGAGTTTCTGATTATCAGGCTATAAATTTAGATAGCTGAGTCTATGAAAAAAGCCTGCAATTTTAGGGACACTCGGATGTCCAAACATACACCTGTTCGTAGGAAATAAAAGTACGTGACAAACGATATTTTTCAGCATACCAAGGATAGACAGAAAATATGACTGATAATCGTAGTTTTGTGGCCATCACATTGATAAAGGCGTTTCTCTGTTGTGATGTTCCTGCTTTCATAGGGTCATACTGGACACGTAGATGGAAGGTCAACTCGTTCCGACACAGTGCTAACATCGAGTGAGAATGTAGATGTAATATAACGCGAATGTGTGTGTATAGTTCTGTTGAGTTGACAAGTCACTCACTCAATCATAAGCAGAAGTCAATAAACGGCAGACTACTGGCGTCGTTTCATACATTTAATAATGGACGTACACTTCGACATCACGAGTACAGTCACTTGAACAGGTTGGCACAAAAATCATCGTATACTTGAAAATGGGTGACAATATCAGATGTACATTCATGCAGTGGTAAATATATAATGGAACGATAGTAGACAAGCACTCAATCTTCTGGTTGTCTATCGTCTCATGCTTCAACTGACTAATCGCGTCAGTAAAGTGGATCCATAAAGGTCAACAATGGTTCGCTGCCAGAACCTTCTCTTGGTTAAGTTTCTTAAGCCGTACATTCATCAAATGTTTATAGCAACAATGTTAAACCACAGTAGTGGGTTTTCATAATATGTAGATCTCTGTACCATCATCAGATAATAAGACCTTTTCTGTTCTCTGACAATGATCCGCTTACAATGGCGGGAATCCAAAAAGGCTCTCCTCCGTGAGCTTCGCTCATCCAGGATGAGAAATTATGAAGCAGAATTACTTCAATATACATACGTAAATGTCCTCATTGGGCTTCTCATCAAATCTGCTATCAATAAGGCTAGTTACATCACGTGATCTAGTGCTGCTAAATAACACGACATCTTCATCTGTAGTCAACAATCCTAGATGTACGATAATACGTCTCCGATCTAGGTTTAGCAAAAAAGTTCAGCAAAAAATGTTTGGTTTTACCTGGCTTCAGGAAAACACACACAAGCGAATAACGCACGCCATTCCTATGCGTTAATAATGGACATTAGGAGAATCTCTGATAATACGATCATACAGAGAAACAATCTCCTTCCTAGAATAATTCACAGAGATCAATCTACAAAACTTTCTAAACAACCAGACCATAGCAGCGACGACATGACGGCCTTCTCTGATCACCCAAAACCGGCGCATGCCCAGAAAAGCCTTTCACCCCCAGAGTTCAGCTCACAAAATAGTCCGACATAGAAATACAAAGATACAAAGATATAAGACCGAATTACCTTAAATAGTCAAGGAATAAATATAAATTCGGGCCATAATCATTTTAAGCAAGACCAATATTTTTCTGGCCATACCAGACGAAAAATGACGTAGATCTAGAATTCATACGCCAGATTGAGACACAAGAACAGATAACCCATAGAACCGAATACAACATCGAACAATCAGGGTTCTGTCCCTTAGACCGAGAATCATTGATTCTCAAATAAATACTTTTCATCAGACATGTGTATGCCTACGATCAGTGTTTTCTACTTTTATACAGTGTGGGGCCATCTTGCATTGGTTCCCCCTTGTTGGCAGCATAGAACACTGTTGTCATTTGTTTTTTGCAGCCGTTGTAGCAATTTGTTTGACATTAAGAGAATGCCAGCACCATGCATGACGTCATATCGTCGCCTATATCGAGTTGCCAAACTCCTATTTTGTTTTTGTCTCCTCAAACACGCACGGGCGGGAACTACAGGGGGTATATATTATGCTTGTGTATCCACACACACACGCGTATATATATATGTATATTTATGAATATCGGAGTTCGTGTACGTGCGCATGTGTGAATGAGTGTGAGTTTATGACTCAGATCACATCACGGCGCGGTTTATAAACGTCGAAGATTGGATGTAATGGGTCCCCACCAATTTTCTCCTCTCATTTTGATGACGCAACCTAATAAACTATTTTGATTCACCTGCTCATGCTGTTTTCTCATATATGACGCCTACAGAACTTTGCTATTTATGGCTTTAACTAGTGAATATGTTTTTGTGTGTTTACGACGGCAAGATTCCTTTTTCCACGATTTGTTTTTTGTCTACACTCGTCCACCCAGCTGTAAATGGGTGTCTCATTCTTCTCTTGTGTTAGGGAAGGTAAAGACAGCATGGAAGGGGGCCGTTTACCCCACCTCATAAAGCTAAGACGCAGCAAAGTAAATTCTCTAGCAGTCGAATCTCCTACAGCAGTATCTGGTACGGGACTACAATCTCACAAAAACCCCAGACCTAAGGGGTTTTTTATGTTGGGACATGCGCCCTAATATAACCGACTAGGTTGAACTGGACGCGCCTCGCCAAAACGAGGCAAAACGTTTAAGAAAAATAAAGACTACAATCTCCTTTATTTACAATTGTTGTACGTATCATAACAACTCCTCAGTTAAAGTGTGGAAGCTGTGAGAGAAAATGACATAACTTGATTTATTAAACACTCCACCAAATAATTTTAACTGAATAATTCAGGTTTATAGCTGGTTTTGATGGATAATAAGAACAGAGAGACCAGTTCTTTCGTCTTATTAGTCGATGTTTTCATTTGGCGTGGAGTCGGCCTTTCTGGTCCCAAGAAAAATCTGGCACATATTATTAACACCATGAATTGTGTCCCTCCCTAACGTTACGTTAATTATTTTCACACCAAAGCTGCAATCTGTTTTCATTACGTTTATTTTCGGGCGGGGAACTGAATTGTGGTTAGTTCTGTACATGATTTCTTGAATTTTCCCATTTGCTTTTCGGGTGAGCAGGAAATAAGTATCGTATATTTATATTTAACAGTAGAATTAATGAATGGACGGGACCAATAGCTTACCAAGCTCCGACCCTCGCGGAAAGAGCGCACTAATCCTACTTACGACAGGTCGTTGCTACGGTAATCCTACTGATGACAGATCGATGCTAATGGTGTCTGACTGTAACGACCAGCCCGTTCCTCTGACTATGCCAGCAGGGGCATGCTGCATGGACAACAGCTTTAAGTCTGGTGATGTTTATTCAATGATCCCTTAGATAATGATTCGTAGATGGAGTAATATAAGTTTAATTTGATTTTTTAAAATTCATTTCTTTTGTTATGCTCTTTTTTTAATACGTTGCAAAAAACATTTGTAGCTGTTAATTAATTAGTACCATTTCAGTACTCTGGCTTTTGTTTTCTCACTTCTCCCGTCACCACTTTCGACGCCTGGCTCCATAACTTCATGAAAAATGTATCCAGATAAATGATCGCAGGAGAAATAGTAACGTCATCAGGGTATATAGCAGAGAGCGCACAACATAATGACTTCTCGCCGTATTTTGGCGGGTAGTTTGCTCGTTTGTATAATCATATTTTACAGTTAGCAAAGCACGGTGTGTCATTCATGGCCAGGTTATTTGGTTCTCCTAGACAGACGTGACATTAATTATCAAGTCTTACTCACATAGTAATTACGATAACTGGGAATTGTATATTTTGGCTTAAAAACGAATACAATTTACTTGATTAAACAACACCTGCTAAAGTAGTGAAGAAATGACCATGTTTTGAGAAAAAAGACTAGTCATGTTAGGTACGGGGACCAGATGAAATAGCTCCAGTAAGTGGTTTTTCCGTATATATCCTCTATCGATGATGGAATTAACCTGAATAAAATCACTGTATAGGCGCTATCGTTGGTGACTCCCCCCCCCCCCCTACTGGCGCGAGTTGGGCTGGAAGACTGTATTTACCTCCTGTTTACCAAAATGAATAAACTGCGTGTCAGTCCTTCCGCTTTCGGGGACCAGATGAAATAGTCCAGACAGTGTCTCATATATAGATCCTTCGTGAGGGACTAAGCCTACAAAACTGTCCTTGTTGGTACTAAACGTTGGTGACTCTCCCCTACTGATGCGAGGTGGGCTGGGGGGACGCTGTTTATCTCCTGCTGACCAACTGAATGAACTTAGCGACAGCCTTTCCGCTTTCGGGGACCAATGGAATAGCTCCAGTAAGTGGTTTTTTCGTATATATCCGCCATCGGGAATGGAATTAACCTGAATAAAATCACTGTATAGGCGCTATCATTGGTGATTCCTCCCTAATTGCGCGAGGTGGTCTGGAAGACTCTATCCATAGATGGCTGCTCATACGTGCGAGGTTTTAAGTATCCAGAAAATACACCAGAAGAAGTCACTTGAGGACAAAAAGAGTCCCAGGCGCGCTTATCCGGCGCAAGGCTCCGCTTGGCTGTAAATCCTGTTTAAACTGGTTTGGCTGTGGTTTGCTGAGTGCCCCGTTTAGGCACAAAAAAGGCGGGTGATATGGAATTCTGCTATAGGCATGCTGGGCGGTTTTGATATTCTGGAAGCCGCAATGCTCTGGCTGGTAATCCAATAGGCGAGTAGAGAACTACTACTACATTTGATGATTCCAGATTTAGCGTTGGCTCCGTTGCACTGCGTGAGCTTAACTTGGCGTTGACAAAAAGGGGTTTTGATTCAGGAACGGGGTTGACGATTCGTTGCTAGATGTATTCAGAAACCCTCTTGATCGAAGAGTATATGACTTTCTTCGCCTGACTGGAGTCTGCTCTAGCGATTCGGTCTCCCTGAAACTGAGACCCAAAAAGAGACACCCTTTTACTTCAAGCAAATAATAAATCACACTAACTTTATACAGAAAGTTTCGCTCCACTATGGGATTAAATTTATTGTAGTTATTGCTATGATAGTTTAGGGCTGTCTTTAACCATGTCTCCTGTTCTTTAAAAATATCAATTATCAACACGCGCCCGCATAGGCTTAATATCTTTTGTACACCCATGTAACTGTCATTAAATGTTCTGACAGCAAAATCTCCTCCTCTTCTCCCAATCTCAACATACAGGAAACCTAACCTGTAGTTACAGTTAAAAGAATATGCTTATTCATCTTACAACATTAAATGAATTTACATAAACAGATTACAGCATTTGACATTACACAAATAAATCGTATGTCCCCTTTGGAGAATATATTAGCATTCCACAAAATGAGTACAAAGAAAATGCAATGTTCTTGCTATAATAATACAGTTGTGGCTAGATCATACGATATAATTATATCTATGCCTGGTGACTGCTTTCAGTGAAAGTTATAGACTAGTGCCTAGCCACAAGTAAGCATAAAATGATCCTCCCTTGCCACTAGAAATATCTATCAAAAAGGAATAAGTGACTATCTCCTATAATCCAGAGTTATTACCTGCATCTCACTATTCAGTTTTAAAGTGAACAATCCACACCTGACATTATCTTACAGAAATGACAGTTAATTTTTGCTGACTCTTAACCCAATGGTAAGCATTCGTGGACTGATTCTACGCCTAATATCTGTTATTGTAAGTTTAACATTTAACCCATGATAAACCGTAACAGTTTAAGCACCACTTAATAGGCCGTAGACAGCGCTACCTTATCACTGAATAAATTACTAGGAGAAGTCCTCAGAAATAAATTCACTTCACTTCCTATCAGATATATAAAAGCTAACATGAATATATCATATTATAATAAGATATGTCAACTCACCCCGAAAATGACTAGAACATAGGCAAACACATTCTAGTACTGTGTTAAAGTTTGCCTTATCTCATGATGGTCATCTACGGGCCAGGAAAATTTACGAATGTCTTTGTCTATTAAAACCAGTCTACTCTTATAGATCACAAAGGACGCTCCCCCCGGACACCTGGCCTGCATATTTCTACAGAAGTTCGGCGAAAGACGTAATCTAGAGTAAGACAAAAGAAATCGTGCGAACGTTCCCCAGGTAGAGAAATGCATAACATTATGCTCTATCTTGTCTAAGGGCAAAAACCCAAAGACTGACCGCGGGTTTGTCTTCCCCTGTTTCCAGGATGCATAATATTATGATCCGAAGCAGCGTTCTGGAAGCCAAACACAGGGACCCTTTCGCTCGTGATCAAAGGCTTTAAAGCGAACAGAGAAATTCCCCTGTTCGGCCGGACCAGGTGCGTGTTGACGTAACACTATAGTTCGCTGACCGCTACAGGCCGGAACGTAACCAAACCTCGGGTGGGGTTTGAGAGGGTGAGAAAGTTTGGCCACGAAGGTAGAAAATGAAAGAAAAAGAAAATACAAAATGTCCAGGAAAACAGAACATTTAAAAAGTAATCAAATTATGGACAAGATGGTAAAATAGATTATCGGTCACGTGACAAGTGCCCCCCCTTTTAAAGTTCGAGGAATACGGACAAAAATGACAGTAATTTATCTTTTCCATCGATGTCCGTTACATGTCGTAAGAACCTTCTATAATCATAACCAAAATCGTATCCAATTTCTGTCAGTACTGTATGACTAGCTCCGAGTTCATTTCTTTTCTTCCCTCTGTCTAATAGACGTTCAGCGAATGGGATTTTGCGAGGCCAGTCGACGCTGACGCCCTTCGTTTCCGTGTGAACCTGATCATGGTTACACCATTCGCTGTGCCTGTTTATGGTCCGGAAAATTATCCGCACCTGTTGTTGTTTTCGGCCCTGCCTGAACTCACTGGTCACTGCGTAGAAAATCCGCCTGTTATGTGCAGTGTAATCATTGATGGGCTCAGGCTGCTTATGTTTATTTTTACCTGTCACGGGCGTGGCCTCGAATAACCCTCTATAGCTGCAGTCTATCGGGACTTTTCGCGCGCGTGTAACCCTAGTTGGTAAATAAAGCCGTTCGTTGGGCGAAGAAATGCTAGCATTTTTCTTCTGCCTCTCCACACCTACTTCCCTGTTTCGGTGGGAGCATTGATCAATCTTCAGACCTGTGCCGTCTAAAGGTGGATCTGGAGCTTTCCTTGCCTTGCCAGTCACAACTCTGGCTTGGTCAACGGAAATGATCAAGTTGCTCGGTAATGGGCTGGCGGAGGCGACTACTTTGCTGTCCATCAGTGGGGTTGAGACCACTGGAATAATGCGATTTGAATGAGAGAACTCAGCTGCCTGAAGCAGAGAGTAATCGATCGCATTCTTGGGTTCTACTAAATCATAACAGATCTCCGTAGCTTCTATCCGTGTAGAAAGATAGGTAATATCTGCGAGTTGCAGAGTTTGTTGAGTCGCTTCACCGGTACTAGCATGACGTGAGCCAAGGCTCTCCACAATGGCTCCTTGTACAGTAGTAAGGCAGCTTTTCTCACTGTCTTCTGCCCTGAGAAGTGTGAGAGACTCAAATGGAATACCAGGGATCCCTTCGCCTGGAACCCTGTGTCCACCATAAACGTCAACTTTGCCCTCCCCTGAGGAAATTACTGGCGTCAGTTGAACTTTGTCCTGCAATGCGAGATCCACTTCCTGGTTTACAGGCTCCGCAGTCTGCATACAACAGACTGGACGGTTTGAGATCCCGTTAGATCGCGAAGTGCCCGAGAAAAAACTCTCGGTGTGTTTTTCCAAAGTTCCTTGGAACGGTTTGGAAACTTTAACCCTTTTCGCAGGCGACTTATTCTTGCACCTTTTAAGCTCAGGGTGATAAGAGGAGCGGCACCTCCTTTCTACGATCGTTGAGTTGGAGGGATGCGCCTCTGCATATGGTTTTTCGCTGTCCGGCCGGGAATCTTGCGAAATATAACGTGATAGGGTGTGGCTCCCTTTTCTCGACGTCACGTGTCGGTTAGGTGCTGCTCGGTCTGGAGCGTGAGAGGCTCGGGGTTCGCCGCTTGCCAGACGGGAACAATCCGTATTACAATGCTTGTTAGCACCTCTCTCACCTTTGTGCAGTTTCCATGCCTGGGAACGTTGCGTAATTTTCCCTGTGGTTTTAGGTCTGCTGTCCCGACGTAAATTCTTTCCTTGTTTGGGCTTCGGATCCAAGTCCAAAGGAAAGTCAATTTTCTGGAGTTGGGGTTCGGTTTTAACAGGCAAGTTTTCTTTCATGGGCGCAAGGTTTGCAGGGGCGTTGACCGTTAAGGGCACAGTAGAAGGGGAAGTAGAGTGACTACATTTAGTATCTGTTTCCATCCTCCGAATTTGGCTATCCAGTTCATTCATTCTGATTTGGTGTAGCCTGTCCCTTTCTTGTCGCTCTATTTCCAATTGCTTGTCCCGTTCTTGTTGCTCCATTTCCAATTGCTTGTCCCGTTCTTGTCTTTGCTTTTCCCTTTGCTTCTCATCTTCTATCACTTCTTCTACATACTGTCGGGTGAATGCTTCACTCTCCCCAGTTTGTTTACAGGACCATGCCAAGATTAAACGGCTGTCAAACCAATTGTCTACCTCGTATTGATTCTGCAGGCTTACTGCAAATCCTAGAAAGGGCTGGATTTCGCTATCCTTGTACTCCATGTACTTAGCTACCTCGAGGGCAATCCTATGCACTTTATCTAGATCGGCCATTATATCAGGGTGAGCAAACACTATAGAAGAATAGAACCTAGAGATCTTAGTTACCTAGTCCACTAGGTGCTGATTAACTTAATAATCAATAAAATCTAGGCTAGCCTGGGAACTTTAAAAACAAGAAAGTTTGTAGCTACTCTGATCGACAAGCACAGACCCCAAAAAACTCCAAAAAATGTAAGTGATGTAAAACTTATTACTATCACTTCACCCCAGTTCTGTCAGTACTAAGCTATTGAGAGGATTGGTTACTATCATCCGAATGAACACCCTCCCTTGGTACAGATGCGAGCTAGTAACTGACTATCTGTAGCTTCTTATCTCAGATTAAAGAGCTACTCCTGAAAACAATATTAACCCTTAAAAAATTTTTTTTTCTGACTTTTACAACAATAGTCGTCAGATTTGTCAACCAAAAACTCAGCAGTGATACCATCAACCTTTACCAGCTGTCTCATGTGTAGCATGAACAATAAATGTAACTAAATATTTATGATTGCTGTGGAGAAAAAAACGCTGTTCCGACTTCCACCCAAAAGAAATAGTTCGAAATGTCTAGGGGAAAGAAATTCCTATAATCTGCCGAACACTAAACTCTAAGAATCAAGATAGAATCTTGTGAGAGATTCATCCTCGGATCGAGCACATATTAAATGTCGTACTAGATGGGTTCTAGAATCTCGGACGGGCTCCCATTAATTGTCGTGGTTGAGTAAAGTGTAGAGTATTTGTCGAGTTGGACAATAGTAGTGAAACCGACAAGGGATAGTGGACTGACAGAGTTATAGATTACACACACAGAAAGGTGTAAATAGGAGATGGACTTGAGACAACCTGGAAGAAGATTTACCAAAATGATCTCTCTCTCCAAGCCTCAACTCACTTATGTCTGTCTAAGCACCTCCTGCTCTCTCTCTTTTCTCTTATCATACATAGAGATTATAGTAAAGAGCTAAACAAGTTAATTATGGATGAAAGGGTCGGGAACAGCGTATTAATAAAGGTGTAAACTTTATTAAATGAAGAAAAACATGAAAATAAGGCATATCATCACCACAACATAAAATTACATCAATAATCAAATAATCATCAATAGTCATCAGATACGCAAATTACACCAACAAACACACACACAGACCACCGACATGAACCTGTAGAACACAGAGAGATAAATAATCGAGTGGCAGTCTTTCCGTTTTCGGGGACCAGATGAAATAGCTCCAGTAAGTGGTTTTTCCGTATATATCCTCCATCGGTGATGGAATTAACCTGAATAAAATCACTGTATAGGCGCTATCGTTGGTGACTCCCCCCTACTGGCGCGAGTTGGGCTGGAAGACTCTATTTACCTCCTGTTTACCAAAATGAATAAACTGCGTGTCAGTCCTTCCGCTTTCGGGGACCAGATGAAATAGTCCAGACAGTGTCTCATATGTAGATCCTTCGTGAGGGACTAAGCCTACAAAACTGTCCTTGTTGGTACTAAACGTTGGTGACTCTCCCCTACTGACGCGAGGTGGGCTGCGGGGACGCTGTTTATCTCCTGCTGACCAACTGAATGAACTTAGCGACAGCCTGTCCGCTTTCGGGGACCAATGGAATAGCTCCAGTAAGTGGTTTTTTCGTATATATCCGCCATCGGGAATGGAATTAACCTGAATAAAATCACTGTATAGGCGCTATCATTGGTGATTCCTCCCTAATTGCGCGAGGTGGTCTGGAAGACTCTATCCATAGATGGCTGCTCATACGTGCGAGGTTTTAAGTATCCAGAAAATACACCAGAAGAAGTCACTTGAGGACAAAAAAAGTCCCAGGCGCGCTTATCCGGCGCAAGGCTCCGCTTGGCTGTAAATCCTGTTTAAACTGGTTTGGCTGTGGTTAGCTGAGTGCCCCGTTTAGGCACAAAAAAGGCGGGTGATATGGAATTCTGCTATAGGCATGCTGGGCGGTTTTGATATTCTGGAAGCCGCAATGCTCTGGCTGGTAATCCAATAGGCGAGTAGAGAACTACTACTACATTTGATGATTCCAGATTTAGCGTTGGCTCCGTTGCACTGCGTGAGCTTAACTTGGCGTTGACAAAAAGGGGTTTTGATTCAGGAACGGGGTTGACGATTCGTTGCTAGATGTATTCAGAAACCCTTTTGATCGAAGAGTATATGACTTTCTTCGCCTGACTGGAGTCTGCTCTAGCGATTCGGTCTCCCTGAAACTGAGACCCAAAAAAAGACACCCTTTTACTTCAAGCAAATAATAAATCACACTAACTTTATACAGAAAGTTTCGCTCCACTATGGGATTAAATTTATTGTAGTTATTGCTATGATAGTTTAGGGCTGTCTTTAACCATGTCTCCTGTTCTTTAAAAATATCAATTATCAACACGCGCCCGCATAGGCTTAATATCTTTTGTACACCCATGTAACTGTCATTAAATGTTCTGACAGCAAAATCTCCTCCTCTTCTCCCAATCTCAACATACAGGAAACCTAACCTGTAGTTACAGTTAAAAGAATATGCTTATTCATCTTACAACATTAAATGAATTTACATAAACAGATTACAGCATTTGACATTACACAAATAAATCGTATGTCCCCTTTGGAAAATATATTAGCATTCCACAAAATGAGTACAAAGAAAATGCAATGTTCTTGCTATAATAATACAGTTGTGGCTAGATCATACGATATAATTATATCTATGCTTGGTGACTGCTTTCAGTGAAAGTTATAGACTAGTGCCTAGCCACACAAGTAAGCATAAAATGATCCTCCCTTGCCACTAGAAATATCTATCAAAAAGGAATAAGTGACTATCTCCTATAATCCAGAGTTATTACCTGCATCTCACTATTCAGTTTTAAAGTGAACAATCCACACCTGACATTATCTTACAGAAATGACAGTTAATTTTTGCTGACTCTTAACCCAATGGTAAGCATTCGTGGACTGATTCTACGCCTAATATCTGTTATTGTAAGTTTAACATTTAACCCATGATAAACCGTAACAGTTTAAGCACCACTTAATAGGCCGTAGACAGCGCTACCTTATCACTGAATAAATTACTAGGAGAAGTCCTCAGAAATAAATTCACTTCACTTTCTATCAGATATATAAAAGCTAAAATGAATATATCATATTATAATAAGATATGTCAACTCACCCCGAAAATGACTAGAACATAGGCAAACACATTCTAGTACTGTGTTAAAGTTTGCCTTATCTCATGATGGTCATCTACGGGCCAGGAAAATTTACGAATGTCTTTGTCTATTAAAACCAGTCTACTCTTATAGATCACAAAGGACGCTCCCCCCGGACACCTGGCCTGCATATTTCTACAGAAGTTCGGCGAAAGTCGTAATCTAGAGTAAGACAAAAGAAATCGTGCGAACGTTCCCCAGGTAGAGAAATGCATAACATTATGCTCTATCTTGTCTAAGGGCAAAAACCCAAAGACTGACCGCGGGTTTGTCTCCCCCTGTTTCCAGGATGCATAATATTATGATCCGAAGCAGCGTTCTGGAAGCCAAACACAGGGACCCTTTCGCTCGTGATCAAAGGCTTTAAAGCGACCAGAGAAATTCCCCTGTTCGGCCGGACCAGGTGCGTGTTGACGTAACACTATCGTTCGCTGACCGCTACAGGCCGGAACGTAACCAAACCTCGGGTGGGGTTTGAGAGGGTGAAAAAGTTTGGCCACGAAGGTAGAAAATGAAAGAAAAAGAAAATACAAAATGTCCAGGAAAACAGAACATTTAAAAAGTAATCAAATTAAGGACAAGATGGTAAAATAGATTATCGGTCACGTGACAGTGAAGATTAGAAATATTGAAGCGATATGACAAGATTACTAATGTTGAACTCATGACAAAAACTAGGCTAGTCCTTGGAACAAGAGATGAGCACAAGATGCTGGAAATTGTCGTAAATATATTTTGAGAGAAAGAGTCTTAGAAATAGTGGTCCTGTTTAGAGTGGAGAATGATGGTGAAAGCTCAGTGATAGGAAAGGTTAGAGAGTAAATAGTTGCTTCAATGAGTGCTGGGGAGAGTGAGGACAGACTTATTTACGACAAATCGTTCCTCTCAATCTTCTCTTCAAACTCTTATGATCGAACAATTAGTTGCCAGTTTCCAGACACACACCTGCGCTCATACCGATTTGGTGCTTCAAACACACAGACGCACGTGAATACAAACTATATTAAACATATAAGGGAAATTTGGGCTTTGGGTATTCCAAATAAGTACTAAATACGTTTATGCTGTTTATTAACATTAAAATCAATCACAACGATAATCATGTGTTACAGAAAAAAATATCATAAGTACAGAAAATACAAATAACAAGGTGGGGAGGGGTGAAGAAGATTGGTATCGACTAAGCCCTTCCCGCTTATTAGACAAAGATAAACCCAGTCCAAAGATAGATATTTATCAGGAACATAGGTAATGTAACCCTACAGTGGATTTAATTACTCTGAAATAGGTGTTACAATATTAGGTATGGTTGTTATTCCCAATTGTTCTTCCCTTTACTAAGCAAATAAAAAAAAGGGGGGGGGGGGTAAACAGAGTTA